>JAWWES010000024.1:8477066-8520522 GCA_035583135.1 Lophotriccus pileatus
CTTATGCTGTGTGCTCTACTCTGCACGAGACTGTGGCTTGCAGAGCTGCTGCCATGGACAGCTGGATCCCATACAAATTGTGGGATTTAGCCACCAGGACCCAGACTTGCACAGAGGAACCTGTGCTACCTAAAGATCAGGTATCCTTAAAGCAGGGAATTTCTTTTGGCAGCTGCAGAATTCACACAGAAGAGTCCATCTTGGCATTTACTTTGAAATAAGTTCGTTTATTGTGGGCCAAGAAACCCTTTCCATACAGCAGAGCCCCACAGCCGTTCCCATATCTTTTCATGGATGATTCAGGGATTCTGGAGGAGGTTTCTGCAAAGAACTGCAGGCTGAAATTTTCCAGTGACAGTACAGAAGGGAATTTGAAGGGCAGTAGGGCAAATCTGCCTGTCATTATTATTAGCAGGTGACTACCACTATAGTTGTGCTGTCAGTTAAATTACAGCCTGCTGAGATCTTTAGCTATTCCTGTCCATAGCCTATTCTTGAGAGGCAGTTGCTGTTGAAGAGGAGATGTAATTTTGATACCTGCTTAATTTGTGTACCTATATCCTGCCTGACAGAATGATTTCTCTGGCTTCATAAATGGATGCATGTTCCTCTCAATTGGCATTCACTCCTCTTGCTGCACGAGCATCCGTCTGTCCAAAATCTTTAGAGAAACAGTTCACAGGGAGCACTTAACTGTGATCTCTCTCAGAAAAATTAGTCCCTATTTTTTCTTTGACAAATGAAGACATTGTTTCAACAATATTTTCCCTTCTCCACTGATGGTGCTAAATATTTATAACCTGTGCCTCCTAGAAATGCTGGTCTTCTCATGAATAAACACTAGGCTAACATCCAGCAGCTTCCAAGGAGGAGGCAGGGTGCAGCTGACCTATTCACATACCTTCCCCATTTTAAATACCAGGTTCCCCAGGACAGCCATTTAAAATCAACACTGACCCTGATACCTGACCTGAGTTTTTTGTGTTTGCCAGAAAACATACTTAAATAGGCCCATCTTGGTAGTATCTAACAAATAAGACCAAGCTTTGCACTACAAAATGTAACAATCCAAGCCACTTACTAAAAATGCAGAAAGAAAATGAACACGTTGTTGGTAAGCCTTGGTAAACAAATCCCACCTCTGCCAGCTCCCAATTCAATGGGCAAACAAGTACTGGTGTAGTGTTTCTCTTTCATCCTGGTCTTTGTAGGTTGGCCTCTTCAGCATCTAGATTCTAATCTGATGAGAAAGGTTCCCCTGTAACCACCGTGGCCTGAGCACGTTGCTGTCAGTGGAAAGGCCTCATTCTTTGTGAACATGTGTTCAAACCCTCTGCACTCTCAGCTTTGCAGGTGTTTTTTCACCAAAGCATGTGCTGGACTGGGAGCTGCTCAGCTTCCCAGATGAGGGAAAGCTATAGAGCAGCCCTGGCCTGCAGTGGTCCTTGTACTCCAAAGCAAAAAGGTAGAAGACAGTAAAAGCCTTATTTCAAGTTTTTAAGAAGGAACAAAGGAAAATGACAACATTGTGGTGGCTACTGGTATTATTTTCACCATTTCCTATTTTTCTTATTCTGCAGTTTAGGACTACTTCATGCACTGGGAAACAGCATCACCTCTGCTCCTGTCCAAGCCCTCTGTCTGCCCAGGACTTCACCTACTGCAAGGCCATTTACAAAGATGTCAAAATAACCATACACTTACATGTTTAAGGTTCCTTTGTTGTAAGGGGTATCAAAAAGGCAGTCAATTTAGGAGAAGAACTTTGTATCCTAATTACTGCAAGGTAGGATTAAAGCAATAATCAAACTAAATAGGTTTTCTTCCTGGGAGGTGAGAGTATGAGCTGATATGAAGATTTTTTTCTTAGATTTAGGCTCTGGTTAGACAACTGGCTAAAACTACAGCACTGCTCCCAAAAGTGGCAGTTCCACACTTTCTCATATGTTTTTTCAGCACTTTCACACATTTTAGGATCATTTTCCCTTTCTCTTACAAGCTGTAGTAGTTGTCATATTTACATAATCTTCTCTTTCACCTTTCCTTCTCAAACCTCCAATTACTGTATGCCCATCATAAGCCTTCATGAAGTTCCCAGCTTGTGTTTCTGCCATTCATACAGCACTGCCCTCTTCTACTTCACAGAGCTTTTCAGTTCTCAAACCCAGTTCCCTCAGGAAGAATTGAGCAGCCTGCAGCAATGTTTCCTTCAGCTTTAGCCCTCTTATTATCACACACAGCTCCCATTTGAAATTAGCCCATCAATATTTAACTTCCATCATTACATCTGGTATGGAAAATGCACACTCCCATCCCTTGTTTGCTTGTTCCCTTGAGCACTGCTGGAAATGATCCCTGTGATACTGGGGAATCAGCACAAGCACAAGTAAGGTAAATAAAGTTCTACACAGCTTCTCTTAGAAAATAATGCAAAAATTTCCTATCTTTTCTGCACATGCAATTGCAATTCCTCTCCATGACACCAGAGAATCATGTTTCTGTTGCTAAAGATATTTTTACACTATTTCCTCTATAGATGAACTACCTATGAGCAAGCCAACCCCTCTCAAAAATTTCCCAGGAAACTGCCTTGACAGAAGTTAAGTCACCCACTGAATGGCATGAATAGTCCAAAGCCTGTGGAAGCCCACTTGCACTGAGCCCACGGCAGGTGCTCGATTCCTTCATTTAACTTCCATTGAGTTCCATTTCTCAGTAATTCAGTACCATCTTCCAGATGGAAAAGAAGCTTAACAATTCATGTTTAAACAAGCACTTCAGTTGCTTCCAAGAACACTTACTGCAGATAAAAAACCCCAAACCTCTTTCTTCTGGACAAAACATTTTATCAGAAATTACCTACTTTGCCAAGATCCCATCTGCACCATATTATTTGATTCTGTGTAAAGAGGGATCCAGAAGCATCATTCAGAGTGTTTAGATCTCAGATAAATATGTTTATTTATTTATTTTCTTAAAGATTAGCTTTTAAATCCTCACAGTTGCCTGACTCTTTCCAAGAGCCTAGTTGGGTTTTTGTTTTATTTAAAGGTCTATCACCACCTGTCAGTGCAGCATCAAGACAACACAGGAATGTGCTATTAGTTCAGAATTTGGGTAGGACAGATGAGGTTTTTTAGTAGCTGTACTGTATTAATGCCTTGTTAGGGGTTCTAATGTGTCCCCTGATAATAGGAATAACCTCTGGAGCAATAGCAATTTATCCATACATCTAGCTCACACTGCTTGTCACAGACAGTAATAGTTGATAACCCTCCCGGGCCGCTTTTCTTCTTCTGTAGAAGCGCTTTCTTTCTAGAATACATTTTAACCTGTCAGAGTATAAACAGGACAATTACTTAGACCAGTGTAGGCTGAAAGTGTTGATAACTAAAGTTAAATCCAGCATTGTCACTCTAATGTTTTCATGTTAAATCAAGCCCAATGAGGCAGCCTGCCTTCTCAAATGAAAACATTTGTCAAACTCGCTAATTCAAAATCGACCTAGTACAGATCTCTTGATTTGCACTGCTTGCCAACAAGACCAGGAAAGCAGCAATGGAAACAGTGAACTGATTACTGGGCCAAAGAGAGAAAATTATCAAGCTGACTTGTGTCTGTGAAGGGCGAACTTATAGACTCCAGGAACAGCATCAGCAGCAACCCACCCATTGCACTCTGGTTTTTTAAGATTTGCACAAAATCCAGGCCTGCTCCTGCACTCCTGAATGCTCAGGAACAATATTTGGTCACTGGATATTATTTTGTCCATAAATCCTTCTGTGGCTGCCTCTGCATCCTTCTCTAGCCTGTTTCCTAGCAGAGCATGTAGCTGCATTAAAAGCAGCATTCCTTTGCTCAACGGACCTCCAGCAGTAAAACTCCAGCCCACGCACTGCTTGCAGCTCACCTGCTCTTGCTCACCAATTTCTATGAAGAAAGGCAAAAGATGTCAACACCGTTTCCTTCCTCACATTCCCTCCTACAGCACCTCTGCCTCTCCTATCCCGTGGGCACAACAACTCCTGCTAAGCAGAGCCAACAATAATGCTGCTCTCTAACCTTTCTGCTTTCTCCTTCAGAGACTGCCTCAGTGCTCTCTCTCAGACTTGACGTTATGTTTCTCCTCTGGCTCCTTACTCTCCTTATCCAAACCGAATACAAACTCCTCTGAAATCACCCTCCCTGAAGTCTCTGCTGACCAGACCCGAGGATTTGTTCTCCATCTGCAGCTTCCTTAAGCATTCTGCTGCTCTGATGCTATTGCCTGCAGCTGCCTTCTTCCTAAACATTCTACTTCCTTATTTAGCCATTAGCCCCTGATTCAGTTCTGGTCAGACTGTGTTGAGGTCTTGTCACTTAGTCCTTCCTGACAGACTGTAAAAAGTCCTTAAAGAAATGTAGATCCAAATGCCCCATATCTGCCATATCCCACCTGCTAAAAACAATCCCCAGGCTTGCCATGGTGTTCTCTGACACCAGTGCTCCAGGGAGGAGAAAAGCAATACTGTTACTCAACCTAAAAGGAATAGGATCATAGTTTGAGCAAAAACATGATGTTATGTGCGGTTTTGTATCAAATCCTCACAAGACAGTCTACATTGGATAAAAATTTCATGCAAAAATTCAGAGGAAGAAAAGGAATGGGTTTGTCTCCCCAGGATGGACCACTGCAAAACAGGAGCATTGCTCACAATCCGGACCAAGGACCAAGTTGAATTTGCTTTACCTTTTATGCTATGCCTAATCCTACATTAAAACATCCTGAAATCTGTAAATGTAAATAACCCAACTAAAAGTAAATGGGCATCTTTGATTAATTCCTCTTTTACTTTATTGCCATGAACTCTTTTTTCCTGGAACACTTAGCCAAGTTTTCATTTCTCTGTGATTCTGTGAAGACAAATGTTTGCTTTTAGTGATCGGATAACTATTATAAAGACTTTGAACTGAAAAGCATCTGTAAACTTTTTCCTGTGTTCTATAAAGTTTTAAAATATCCATCAGTTATGAAAACATATATGAAATTATATACTTGCATTGTTTCCTTACATTTATAGCATTTGTAATTTTTTCCCCAATTGTTTTATGTTAAATTGGCAACCACATTTTTAGTAGACTCACCATACCCTTCCATCTAATGTTCAGAAGGGAATACATTCTTTTATAATAGTTTGGAAAAGTAATTATGACAATGATCATATGTACAGTTTATTGTTTGCACCTCTGGATAAAGCCTTTAACCCATGGTTTTCAGTAAGAGTATTTAACTGAAAAAACAAGAGTGAAAATTAATGACCATAAGTGGTGCATGAAAATAACTGGAGACAGCAGATCCCAAATAACCATCCATCACAGCAGAAGGACTGGAGTTCAGCACCAAAGGGAATGCAATGCTGGTTTGGTCCCATTCAATGTTAATATTATCAGTACCTCTGCACTGACGAGACTGGCAGAAAAGATACGATTTAATAAGCCATGCTCCATTTAACGTCTCAGGTTTATTAGATGTAGAGGCTAGCAACATAAATGTTTAAAATGCAATCAGAAAAGTTATAGGTGGCTTCACTGAATATTTCCCCTGCAAAAAAACCGTGCCACAGAAAATGAGGAAATCTGTAGGAGTTTTACATACAGCACAGACTCTTATTGCAAAGTAAGCCAAGCACTTGACACTCAGGTTAATATATCCTTCCAGCTTCTCTTTGCACTCTTCTTAGGCTTATTTTTTGTCATTTCTCTTCCTTTTCCAGTTTGTAAACAGTTTCAAAGTTCTAATTTTTTTCAAAGTGTTCATGAAACTCTCTACGACTGTGTTTTAAAAAGGCCAAAGTCCTTAATCATAACTCTGTTACTCTCTTAATATCTACAGCTTGTTCTTTCCTACTTTTTCTTCCTTTATTTTACTAAGAACTTGACAGTCCAGCTTGACAAGGGAGAGAATGTATTTTCCACTGTGGCATTCTTCCTGCTCCTTTGGGCACCTCTAAGGGTCTCCAAGATCTGTCTGAACTTACAGACAGCAGTTCGGCAAATCAAGAACCTAATCCCCATCCAACCTTTGCAACTCTCCTATCTTCCCGAACTGCAGGCTATGGGCTCTTGAGAGAAATAAATAACCTATGTACTTGCTGAAAAACTCACCAATACACCACCACTGTTATTGTACTGGATGACTAGAGGTAGCACATTCTTCTTTAATTTGAACAAATCAGTTATTTCCATTTAGTTCATACTTAACGTCATTTTGTCACATAATAGTTTTGAAATGACATTTCCTCCTTCATTTTCTCTTTTCACTTTTCATGATAAAAATAGAGGTATTTATTTCTTTGAAAATATTGCTAAGACCCAACAGAGGCCTAAGACCTAAGCACTACTGAATATTGTGCTGAAGGTCAGAAGTCTGGCAATCTTACTTGGGTGTATTACATGCAGTATAATGAAGAACATGTGGCTGATAATTACAACAATACCTTGAACAGACAATCTGATTGTGGCACGATAGGGGAGTGAAAGTAGTTCTAAATGGAGGAAATGCCAATAAATATCAAGTGCAGAAGAGAGAAAGTTGGCAGCAGTACACTAGAAACCAGGAATGACACAAAATTAATAAGGGAAGCAAAAGGACAACTGAAGAAATCAATGGTCAATAAAGCTAAGGACAATAAAGTGAAGTTTATAAACTGTGTTGTAACAAGGAGTATCTAACCAACAGCTACTGGTCCATTACCACTATGGAAATTATAACATTGTCAATAATACTGTAAGAAAGACAATTATGTTCAATAAACTCTTCTGAGTTTCAGCTAATGACAGTGATGTACCCTTACACCAGATCAATGCTGATTAAATACTGCATTTTCCAGTAATAATTAATTAATAAGGATGTTAAACACCATCTCTTACGATCAGCATCTTTAACTAGCAATACAGACAATTTATATCCCAGAGTTTAAAGGCTTTAGCTAAAGACTTCTTGTGAGCTTTTCCAGTTGATCTTGAACATTCACAAAATTCCAGGCTCCAGTAAGTTTGCTTTTGTCATAATATTTAAAACAAAAACACTTAACCAAAAATTAATGAATTGGTCACAGGCTTCAAAGCAAGAAACCAAAATGTAAAAAAAAAAAAAAAAAAAGAAAGGATAAAGAATAGGTTATCTTGGATTTAACTGATAAAGAATTAACAGCAAGTACTTCGAACGAACTCTAAGCAACAGCGATGCCATCAATTCAAGGAAAACAGACCCTTTTGCTTTGTGTTGTATAAGACTACAATTATGTAAAATGGATAAAAGCCCTGACTAAACAAGAATTCTCCTACCCCATTTGGCTTGGCCTCCCACGGCATTTTGGCAGAGAAAACAGAACAATCCAAATCTACTGAAACAGACATTAAATATGTGCCAAAGAGATGCAATCCCTGAGTGGAGAAATTCTTAGACCAACACCTGCCTGGACAGGTCACATTCTCCCATCTTCATTTGCTCTCTCTTACTACGTTCACACCCAGCACTGCTCCAGACAGACAGTGAAAGCTGTGGATCACATTAAAGGAAATAATTTGAAATTCAGTGCAATGCAGTTAAAATACAGCAGGGCTGAGAAAACATTCTCTGAGCAACACTGAATTTATGGACAGGGGCACTGGCAAAGTAAGAACAGAGGCTTTGTTGTAGGACTTTGTGGATCAATGTACAAATTGTTATTCTCATTGTTCAGTAGAACAATTACTAAAATCCATTTGCCGGTAAATGTGCCTTGTCTTGTAAATCATTGGGTCATTAACCTTAACAATGTCAGTGTGTTGTCAGTACCCAATTCAATTAAATTACTGACCAAGGTAATACCTAAAAGCACACTTCAGACAAAGGGATCTACTATGTTATTATCTATGATGACACTTAGCAACACCCTAATTTTGTACCTGGAAATAGGAATATATCCTAAAATTCTAAATATTCTAAAAGCCAGGTGAAGAGACACACAAATAGACCGAACTGAAAAAAATGGGAAATGGAAAAGGTTAGATGAAGAGGAAGAGAGGAAGAGAGAGAGAGAGAGAATAGAAAATTGCACCAAACAATCACCTCCAAGAGGTCATGTGTGCATTGTTATGTGCCGTATTTCAATGTTCTTGAGGTCAAAAGACAGGGACACAGGATCTTCTCCTGCCCATCAATTATTAAATCTGGCAATATGCCTTCACAAATGTCCAGTGATGCTGTTTCTAAAAAAGGGCAGTCTCTCCACCATGCCAGAGTGAGTAATACAGCAGCGTATGGAAAGGGTGGAGAAAGTCTCTGATGACCTTCCCAGGCCAGCAGCGAAGCAGGAGCCCAGCAGTCTGTTTAACTTGGAGGGGGGAAAAGCAGCCACCCATTTCCAGTTTCACTCAAAAAAACAAGTGTATGTGCAATGCATAAGTGATGGTAAGCTGCTTTCATCCCACTAAAAAGTCTCATTTAGATGACTTTCTGCTGCATGCACCTGCACATGTATTCTCTCATTTCAGGCAGATTGTCAGCCCACGCTTCAGGGCAGTAAAATATTCCTAGGTTTTTTATTGTTTGGGGTTTTTTTTTGGTATCTCCCTTTGTTTCCTCCAGCTTCCTCCTTGCCCCTAAAAAATCCACAAGCTTTGTGACACAAAGGCACAAACAGGCAGTCTCTGAGAGGTAGCTGACTGCTACCATTTCTATGGCTCGTGCTTTTCCATGGTCCGAGACTTCACCTCATAAGGTACTATGGAAAGCACAAGAAGAAAGGATGACCCATGCTATCAGACAGATGCCAGAAGACCATGTTTGTCAATACATCAGGCATTGCCACTGACAGGCTTTTTGTAATCCAGAAAGCAGACAAGTTTGCCTTACTCTGGGGTCTCTGCTCAAGGCAGTGAATGGCCATGGAACTCAGTCCCATCTGTTAAACCTCAATACTCCTACAGAGTGTCCTTGCACGATGCTTACAGGGGGACATCTGCTAAGCAGGAAGGCTTTACCCTGAATATGTAATTTCTAAATATCCCAAATTATGGAGGACTTCCTCAGGAATGACCTTGTGAAGCAACAACACAGCACCACAGTAAACTCAAGCTCAGCCAGGAGCAGTGGCCACGAGCTTGAGAAGAACTGCTGATTCTGAGGCACCTAGGAGAACTGTGCTCCCATCTTAGCAAGTTTTGGGCTAGGTCATAGTTTTTCTTTGTTTTGTAAAAATACATGATTTCAGGCTGAATCAAGAGGTTTATACACCCCCTATTCTCAGGGAGCCTGTACAGAAATGGCACATAATGCCATGTTTATTCTTCACATTTTACAGTAAAGAGTATCTCAGTCCTCAAAGGTGAAGGAAGGAACACAGAGTGATATAAAGTAGGGGGAAAAAAAAATCAACTTTCTGTTTTATATAAATGAAAATTTTGACCAAATAAATGCATTTTACTTTCGGTACAAGTTTTATCTTAAATGGAAAAATGAAAATGATTCCATCAAATATTTTGTAAAAAGTTATTTGGGCTACAAACACAGAAAATAGAACAGAACTGGAAATGAACTAAACTAAATCACCTGCAAAACTTCTATTTTTATGGGAGACACAAAAACAGGAGTGGGCTTTAAGGGTAACAGCACGCAGAAAAGGTAGAGTGCTGCTTTGTTAATGGAATTGCACTGTGGATCCCGAGCCAAATGGATGCAATTTTATGTGAACTGCACACACAAAAAATTCCCTCAATAAACATATGGAACACGAGGCTTCTTTTCTCCTTACTTTAACTAGGCAACAGGGAAACATTATGACCAAAGAGTAGATATCAGTGCTAGAAGACTTATAGGGTTGCCTAAATGGGAGTTCAAAATAAAATAGAAGGCAGACAAAATAATTGCTGGAGTAACATAAGCGATTATTGTTTTCCTTATTTGTTTTTCTCCTCTTTCAGGCAGTACTAACCTAGGCACACATATACATTTTTGAAATTACATTTTTCTTTTAACAGCAGAAGTATCTTCTGGATGTATCAAAAGAACAATATAGCCTATAGAATCTGTTATGAGAACTTGACGTCTTTGAGGAAGAAAATATATTTGTAACAAAGGAGCATCTGAATAAAAAGACACAAAGCAAGCCTTAAACAATGCTTTGTGCTTTCTAGTGATTTTTTCAGGTAACATAATTAACCAGAAACCACTGGCATTAACAGCGTTGGACTCATATTAGTTTTCTTGCTCCGGAAGCTGGATTTGGCAGCACACTTAAGGGCTTTTCAGAAAGCCCCTGTTGATAAACTATTAGAGTGAAATCCACATCCCATTTGCAGTTAACTATCGTCATCAGATCATCTTTTAGTAGTCCCAGCCTGCAACCCTGCTGGCAGTGACTATTTGTTTTTAAGGGAGCATCTCTTTTTAAAACCTACCTGACACTAAGGTGCTCATTATTTCAGAAATTATAGGAAACAAGGACAACTGTTCTGGACCCAGGAAACACTGGCTGTCACTGCTCTCCTGTTCCCCAGTGCCAGGTCTCATAAGGATGATTGCAGTGCAGTCCTTAAAAAACAGTTGTCTTCATCCCTCAAGCCTTGCAAGGAAGGATCTCAACAACACCCTAAAGCTTGCTAAGAGACAATAACTCATTCAAAGACAACTGCAGCAGCTTCCAGAGACAGATTTTCTTCACAGAAGTTACACAGATACTCCAAGTGCTTTATTGCTGTTTGAAAACAAAATTCTCTTAGCTGCTGCAGTTTCCAAACCCTGCTTTTAGAATTCTCTGGAGAATCAGTATTTTACTGCAAAACTCTTTGCCCTTTTCTAGCTCTGAGCAGCAATTTCAAATTATAGTATCTCAGAGGCTTGCCTGGAATGGCCTTGAGTTTGTTCCTTCCAACCTGATTTAGAATTTGTACTGCAGAATTCCCCAGTAGGGAATGTGAAGGGTGGTACAGGTGCATAAAATACCCGTGTCCACAACCTGACAAACTATTCAGACATGTGACAACCACATGACCCTGAAGAACAAATCTCGTAGTTCTACGATGCCTATTTACAAAACCTTTTAATTATTTAGCAGGCTATTCTGGCTCACAAAGTGCTAATGCTTAGAGCCAAACAATTGGAAGTTATTGACTATTGCTGAATTCTCCAGGCTGTCAGTAGCTCTGACACACGTGTACCACAGGGCACAGTGTGAATACCAACACCCATAATCTGCTGTGCTTATTCATAGAGCATTAATTGCAACAGACCACACAGACCTCACATACTTCATCATCCTGATGAGTTCTTATCGCATGAATCATCTTATGGATTAGCTTTCACTGCTTGTTCTGATCTTTGATTCCTACAGAGGCACAACCTCACTCTGCCACTCACTCACCAGCAGATTCCACATCCCAGTCCCCCATCTCTCCTGTGTGCTTCTAGTTTCCAATAGCCTGGGATTTGCAGAGCAATCAGTGACTGCAATGATGCTGAAATGACTTCATCTACACCTGTCTCACTGTACCTCCCACACCTGAGGAACTGCCAGACCCCTAAGAAAATGGCATTCTCCAAGAAGTCCAAAACCAGCAAGACTTCCCACTGTTCCATACTCCTGCTCTGGGAGTGCAGAGAAACTAGACAGGATTTTTAGTATACCTCAGCTCCCAAAAAAGCTTCAGAAAAAGTTCATACTTCACTGAACTGCAGCTAGGCAAGCCTGCTAAATTTTTAATCGTGGATAACCAGAAAAACACTCTGAAAACAATGCAGGAAATCCTAACACAATCTTCACACACCAACACCTGGATAAGTTGAGTTGCTACTGTGAGGGAAGTCTTGAGCTTACTGAAATGCAGTATCTTAGCTGAACCTCAATTCCAGGGTGTTTCTGCAGGGCTCTTCTCCACAGAAAGATGGCTTTTGCTCAGAAACTAGTTTTTACTACAGAAAGGTGAGCAGCAAGTACTCCAAAATCCTATATAAGCTATAAGAACAGTGCAATCTCTGTGTCCAGTGGTTGCAAATAAATAACTTTCTCACCATTATAATAAAAATTTATTCTAACTGAATAAAGATATTGTAAAAAAGACATAATGCAAGCGTACACAAGCAATTAGGAGTGTTGTTCCATTTCCTAAATATATTGCAATTAAGCAAATGTCAGCAGTTCAGTCTTGTACAGAGAGAATTTGACAGTACTTGAGAATCTCAATTGCACAGTTCAAGACAGTTCAGGGACCCTGTTATTGTTTGCAGTAAGATTTTTTTTCATTATGCATTTTGCTCTAACAACCTCTTAGCAAAATTGTATTAATCTTTAATAAACATCAGCTCTAACCAGGCGTGAATGTATCATTACAAAGTCTAGCTCTCTATCACAAGTGAAAAAGGTAAGGTAATCCTGTTGACCACTTTCCAGATTTATGAACTCAGAAAGACCCAGTGTTTCTGTAGATATTTAAATCAAGGTTAAATCCTTCACTGACACTGTCCCTCAGGCAGTTCTGTCCCTAGGGGATTGTATGCTTTGTTCAACTACTTTAAATTCTTTTGCTACTTGAACCTGGCAGGAACTCCAACCAAAAGCCACATTTCAGTGCTACCAGACATTAAATGAGAAAAGACCATGGTACTTTTCTGTAATTTGACTCCCAGATACAGGAGGACAAGACTGTATGACTGTTAATGCAAGGCTTCACTGAGGCTCGTCAGCAGAACAACTGAAGACCACAGTCAAATGCCATTCCCAGTGGTGCAACCAATCAGCAGGATGTGCATATACACAGCTGCCTGGGAATTCTGGACTCTGCAGAGCGGAATGAAGAACAGGGTAAGTCCAGAAAGCTCTACTCGCATCCCGAGCTTTGCAGGCGGGACTTTCTCCCTCTTCCTCTCTCCTGTTCCTGTTCAGAAGTCCCTATCCAAGGACTGGAGAGAGAAAGATGAGAAAGAAGAAACTATCAGTTCCATTCCTGTGCTCACTGGTTGCTAATCACAGGAAAATGCAAGTGATCCCTAAATATGCCTGAGAGAAAAGCCCATGCCCAAAGCTCTGTGTTTCCTTTATATCACAGTATTACGAAATCTTTAACAATAATAAGACATCCAGCAGAAAAAAGAGTTAGTATATAACAGCATCCATTTTTGTCCCAGGAACAAGAGAGTTAAATCATTTCAAGCACCTGGCAGCATTTTTTCTGAGCAATGGCTCAACATAACTATTACAGAGGCTGGATATACAGGTAGCAGCAGAGCTCTGAGTGCTGCTGTATGGTGCCCATCATATTTGTCTCCTCCTGTGCTCAACTTTCTTGTGCTGATAAATGAACAGTTAGAAGCTCTTTGTTATATAAATGTCAGCAGAGGCAAACAGAGTGGAAATTTGGTGGTCAGGTGTAGATGGCCAAACACCAATAAAAAAAGATTAGGTAGCTGATAGGGAATGGTATTTACCAGCTGCATAAGGTGTCAGGTGTTGTGGAGAGATATTGTTCTCACAAAAATGGCTTGAAATGGGTTCTTTTTGTTTCCCTCAGGCTTTTAAACTCACTGGAAAGGAACCCACTGATCTCCACAAGGCAAAGATGATCCTTGAAATACTTGAATGCGTGGCTGAAACCCCAGAACCTCTTCCACACTGTTGCTGTGTAGTGCCTTTGTGCTGAGATCAAAGTCACAGAAATATGGCTTTCTTACAAGTGAAATCAGCCATCACCAACTCAAACATCAAGTTCTTCAGTTTCTCTGAAGGAGATTTATCAAGCGTTTGTAACTATAAGTTGCCTGTACTGCCACTCACTCCAGAGGACAGTGGAGTCAAACGCCTGCTCTCAGTGTCAAAAGTCTCCACTGAATTGCAAGAAACCTCACTCACCTTCTGTGCAGACCTTCAGGCAGGATAAATTACAACTGTTCTCTCCAGTCAGTGGAGCTGTGCTGATTTGCATCATGGGAAGATCTGTTCCTTTGTGTGGGACAAGTTTAAAGGGGGAAATACATTGAGTCTTGCTTGTTTGTCATCTTTGTCTTAAGTCTACAGTTAAAAATATATTTCTTGATGATGTCAAGGTGAATTTTAAATTTGTGATTCTTTGGTCCTGCCATGTCCTCTGACATGGGTGTGGAGTGATGGCAGACCCAGCTGCAGCACTGCTGCAGTGAGGAAGCAGGTAAGAAGTTGCTGAGTGCTTCTGTGTATTGAAGTTTTGCTAAATATTGTTTTTTCAGTGTAACAGGACATGTCCTCACCTGTCTGGGGTTCAGGCCCAGAGCCCAGTTCTTTAGAAGTAGTCAAGCAGTGCATATACCCACCCAGGAAATGTTTTGGAGCACCCCAATGACAGGCGTAGTGCAAGAACTGCAGTAACATCTGTGTGCAGCTTATGTGTGTATTGTGCACTGTAATTGTGTGTATGGGGGCTTGAAAAGGCAAACGCAGTTCACTTTGGAAAGGCCACTCTGGGGACTTCCAGATCAAAGAGCATGAGCCGGTGCAACTTTTAAAATCCAGGCTCTGTGGTTTAGATAACAGCCAGTTCCCAGCCAGGACAGACTGGTGGGGCAGCACATCCTGATCAATGGGTCACATTTCTTCTGTACATGACATTTAATTCCTTACTATAGCTTGTGCCTGCTTGAAATCCAATATTGAAAGAATGAATGTACATAGAAATGAACGCTCTAGTAAGTACCTCAATGACATCAGGCACCAGCTCCTCACCATGGGGAGAGCTGGTAACTAATTAAAAGCCTGAATGAACAGACGTGAGAGATAAACAAAGTTCCTATTTGGCTGCAGCATGATGAGAAAACTCTGCTGAGCTGCCTCTGACAAAGCTGAAGGTCTGGTCCTACAGCAAGCCCCAACTCCATGATGAACATATTTTATCTGCTCTTTGTCACTGTTTTTATTTCAGTGTTTCTTAAAGATCATTAAAGTGTGACTCTTGCATTCAAATTCCTAGTTTGGCAGCAGAGGACACAGCACAGATTTTGATGCATGCCTTATGAGCTTGTGCTTAGATACTGCACAGCAGAAACCTGATCTGGTGCAGCTTCATCACTTATTATAATTAGCAATCTGTGGCCTGTCTACACATGCTAAGAATCACATTTCACAGCACAATGCAAACCTAACCTATCTTAGAGTCCACCCAGGGAGTTTGTACCAATTTTAATTAAATCAGTCTCCAGAACAATTTGACTACATTTCTTGTGTAGGCATGACCCAGAAGCAAATGGATTATAGAATTGCTCACTCTCATTTGTTATCGATTTCATGTTAACAATTGTTCTTTCTAAAGCCTTAACTTCTGGAATCATGTTATTTTCTGGGAAATGCAACTTATATATTTGTTTTAATCCTGTGTTTCAAAGGATGACATGAAAAGATATCCTTGGGTCCCATAACTACTCAAAAATTTGCATGCAAATTATCCAACATGCATTGTTCTTCCTTTTAAATAGTAATTATTTATATGCCAGCCCCATGCTGCACTGGAGCTGTACTGAGGATCTTTGAACCCATGAGTACACAAAATGAAACTAGAATAAAAAGAAAAAGACTTCAGAGACACTTGATTGAGACAGCTGAGTTACTGGGCTCTATGATCTTCAAAATACCTGAGAAGATTCAGGAAACCCACAAAGTGGTCCTGATCTGGGCTGTGCTGGATCACCCCTTGGTGGTACCTCTCTCTCTAGAACCTTCTTGAAAAGCCCAGGAGTGCTCTGTTAAAGGCTGGCCATTAATCAGGACAAATCTGGCTTCTGTATATTCACAGGGATGACCCTGCTCTAGTCTCCTCTGCTGAAGGGAGTAGCAATATCTGGGGAGGGACTGCAGTGCCCACACATCCAGTATCCCTCATAGGAAGCCTGAAGTCCCTCCCTATTAAATATGATGAATAAAAACCATTCTGGGAAAATCTGTGTTGCAATCACAGCTGCAAGTACATTTCTCTGTGGCCCTGGGGACACCAGGACTTAGCCTGTAAAAGGCTCATGTGCTCCTGCAATTCCTCCTCCTGCCTACCAGCCTGCCTCTCGCCCCCCTGACACCAACTCTTGCACTGAACAGAGGGAAAAGCATCCTGCCAGACAGTGGTGAATCATCTGCCATCCCACTGCAAAACTGCCAGCAAAAAGGGGTTAACAAAATCTGCTTGAGCTGAGAGTATTTATGCTTCAGCAGTTCCATTAATAGGTATTAAATAACACTCCTTTAAGCTACAATGCTGCTGCATAGGGTTTCAGCCTCATCTTTATGGATGCCTTGTCATAATTTCTAGAATTATAGAACTTCCTGCCACACACCTACATATATCTGCAAAGTTACAAAACAGTCAAAGATTATTTTTTCTGCCCAGAACTAGCACAAATGACTTTTCATTAATCAGGATCAGACGAGATGAAATTAAATCAATTCTTCTCCCTAAAGTTTGAGATGCACAAAAAGGGAGAAAACAACTCTTCTCAACCCTCAGTTGGGAAGCTGTAGTGAAACCCCAGCTCTGGATACATTGTCTCTGGAAGGAATCCCCGCATCATGTGGGCACCACATACTGCATCTCTGCTGGCGCTTCCCCTCCACACACACACACTTCCAAAACTCCCATTGCCTGGACACTTTTAAGCAAAAGAAACAGAATACCCTTGGTAAACCCAAAATTACAAGATGCTCTAATGAAGATTCTCTAATCTTATGTATTGGATTTGGATGGCAAGGCTTTGGTAGTGAGGGGCTGCATGGGTGGCTTTGGTAAGAAGATATCAGAATCTGCTCCCCATACTGGACACAGACCATGGACTAATGTGCAACACACATGAATTCATGGGACACACATGAAAGACTACACTATTAGGTGATCCTCTCCTCTTATGTCATTGACTTATGCCTAAAAACTCAACCACAGCCTAACCCACACATTCTTTCTTTTGCCTTGTACATTATACAGTCTGATTAGGTATCATCTCCTAAAGAACCCTCCAGGAGATACTGTATCCCCCATTCCTTCAGGCAATTCCAAATTTACTCAGAGGAGGTGGTGAGGCAACCTCCTACATACGGCAAATAACGTTGGAGAGTAATAAAAGGAACCAGGTATGTGAATGTAATTGTACCTGAGAAGGGAAGCAGTATTCAGGAAAGCAGGGCTTCACTGTAACAATGCAAAATTCAGACTGTGACTGACTTCAGGACTTCCACTGACCCAGAATCTATGCTCTTACATACATCACTTCTAGCATTTGTATGTGTGAATGCATCCATAGCATAGCAGGAGACTGGAGAAAAAGCACAAGTCTGCTACTGTTCATGCTGAAATCAATGGATGTTTTGTTTAAAACCTCTCTGAGAATCCCTTAGCACGGTGAGATTCTTGATGTTTCAGGACGCATCAAGCCTTGCTGGGCACCTGTCCTCACACCCATTTATCCCTACATGACATTGGAGCAAGGCTTTTACTACTCACAGAGCCTATTCTGCCCAGTCCAAAAACATCCAAGACAGTTCTCAGAACCTTCCACATGATAAACAGGAAACTTAAAAAACATGGAGGAGGCACATTGAAGTGCAATAAAATGAGATGACATCCTCTGCTCTGCAGAGGCCAAGACAGATTTCTGACTGAACTGTAGCAGCAAACCAGCATGATAAAAGAGCTAAAGCAAGAGGTTATGATATGCTTGAATCACTCCAGAGAAAGCAAGTGCTGTGTGTAACTAGGGAGATAAATAATCAGGCAGACAGAGTAGCACTGCCCCCTCACTCACTTAAATCAAAGCAGCTTCTTTTGCCACCTCTCCACCCACTTGGAACTGGCATCAGGGAAGTTTAAAAGTTGTCCTTGGCAGGAACAAATAGAGAATTGCAATTCAGAAACTGAGATATAAACCCAGAGGCAACAGTGATGCGCCTCTGCAGTTGTGCTAACAGGGGTCCTAGGCCTGCTCCCCTCGACGCCAGCAGCACAGCCAAAGCCCACAGGCAGTTCCAGCAGGTTTCCCACGTTGCCACCCAATGCTTGAAAACATTAACTGCCCGGTTAACAAAGAGCTTGGTTGTGGGAATAAGCAGAGTTGGACTGCCATACCCTCAGGATATATCACAGCCAGCACATACAAGCCAAAAAACAGAAGCAAACTACAGTCAGGCATGTTTGGCAAAAGTCCTTTTTCCAAGATCCCACTGGCAGGATGTCTGATTAGTTGGCAGTATCTGGCCCCTGACTGACTGATGCTGCTACTCAGCAGCTTGGATTTGACCCTCAGCAGGATTTACATTCTGCCTGAAGAGCCATGCACTGAAATCAGAGGGCTATGTGAGGGCTATGTGAGTATGTCCAAGGTCAGGTTTTACTGTAAGTAATACCCTCCACCTCAAAAGCAGCTGCATGTTTCTGACAATTATTTGAGAAGGTAATTGAACTCAGCTGTTTCAAATGTGATTTCCATACAATGCACTCGGTACTTTGATCCTGAGTTGAAAAAAGGAATAAATAATCCTGTTTTAACCTTGACTTGACATGGCACTTGCTATGCAAACACCCTGCCTGCACATCACAGAGCCCAAGGAGGAAAGAACGTGACATTCTAGCATGGGGGAAGAGCTACTGTTTGATATCTCTGCCCTTTAGTTCATGGTGTCAAAAAGACATCTAAAAGCTCCCAAAACAGGTAAAAAGTTGAAAAGAAAAATCTGCTTTGGCCTCCCACTGCATTCTTGAAAATGAAAGCTGAGCACTGCACATTTCACAAGGAGCAGGCGCTTAATGGTGGAACGAGGATCTTCAATTCTCTTGCATTGTATCTTACTGAGGGATGAAGCCAGAGTTATTTGCTGCACCTCAGAATAAGAAGATTTTTCCTTAATGCAGATAAAATCAAGTTTCAAAAATGCATCTTTCACATTTACAAGCAACCCTGAGGAGGAGCTGTGAGACAGAATTGTTTTTTTCACAGGCTCTGGCAGGATCACAGCAGGAAAACCAAGGAATGGGAAAGATGTTTCCATGCAGACAGGACTCAGTGAGCTATCTGCCTGTATGACACTGTACTCACAAGGCACAAAATCACAAGTTTCAGTGAGTTTATTCTTACAGCACACCTATGAGTTTGAGAAGGAACCTTATTCTCCAGTTGCGAACAAAGGCAGAGAGAGTCCCAAGAAGCCTGTGGTGGATCAGAGAGCTGAACCCAGCTCTAAGCTAGCTTAACTATCCAAGCATTGTAGAGGAAGTCTGGTAAGAGTAGAAAAAGAGAACAGAGTACCACAACAAATTTATATGTACCCACCAGTCCACCCACTTGGACCAAGGGGTAATTTTACATCTAAATTACAGTGCAAAAGTACACCCCTTTCTGCATGCAAAAAGTGAGGCCATGCCTAAGAAGAACTGAATTTTGGCATGTGGAATGCAATCAAAAGGTTCATTCCTATAAAAATATAGATGTTCCAGAAAGCACAAGATTTGGGAAGAGAGAAACAGGCAAAGAAGTATACCTGAAAGGAAAGGGGAAAAAAAGCAACATTATAATTCCAAAAGTGTCTGAGAGGACCAGCAGCAAATTGGGGGCACAGTTTCCCTAGTAATATCAAAGGGAAACATACATGCCATGACTGCAGAAAACGAGCTAAGGTACCAGTCCGCCTCAGCAGCATGGAAAATACCAACAAAAGGCACAAAGGCAGTGATGGGACAATAACTCCCTGATATTTGCATGAAGTCATATTTAAATATCCAGTGAGCTTTGATCTATTACTCCTGCTAAGAAGCCGTTCTTAGGAGTCTTTCTGATCTAATCTCTGTAAGCTGCTCTGTTTACCCTGCTGACACCTCTGTACAAAACTGTATCAAATAGTCATGCACATTTGGGTGCAGGTGTGTCCATGCACGTACAAGCATAGGCAACATGAAAGAAAAAAGCTGTACATGTTTTTTGTCTTTGCAGCCAGAGCACTAACACACAGAGGAGAAACCATATGTCCTTTTCATCTTCCCCTGTGCCTATCTCTGACTTCAGCAGAGCCATTGCAGAATTAAATGCTGCTCATGGTGAGGGAGAACAGAAAACTCCATCTCTGAGTGTGTAACGATCCGCTCAGAATACACCAAGGGATTCAGTGAGTCTCTACATATGCTTCCTCTCAGCATGCAGGTGTAAGATTTAAAAATCCATATTTTTCTCCAATAAACTTAAAAACAGCTATAATACCAAGTACCAAAAGCACCATCTGTGCTTCACATATAGTGATGATGTTTTTTTCAGAGTTGATGCTGTTTCTTAGTATAGCCTGATCTTATTTTGTCAACCGCATCATGAAAAGTGCAAAGAACCCCTGTGGATCCAAATGTCTCTGAACAAGCTGCTTTAACAAGAGCATACGACATCTTTCTGCTTCTTTAAGGCACTATATTGTTGACTTGCATACACAGTAACATTTAAACTGTAGAAATGTTCAACCCAGACACCAAAGTGCTCCACACACCTTGGCAATGACCAACTGGAGATTGCTGTGGCCAGCACAAAAAAAGGGATTCTTGCAGAAGAAAAGGAGCTGAAAAGCACTTACAAAGCTTTATTTGCCTTGCTGTGCCCGGAATAGCCAACAGCCAGAGGCCTCAGTGAGGGACATGCATATCAAACTCAAAGACAGAGCCCTGGCAAGATAAATTTGACAAACTCCTACCTGGTCTTCCCCTGCCCCACTTTTCCTTAGCTGTAAAATGTAACTTAACCCTGGATCTGTTGGGTCTCCTCAGAGCTGTGTTAATGCTATTCCATTAAACTGCTCTGTTTAGGGCAATGTCAGCACCCATCATCCTCCTCAGAGTTACTGCAGGTATTTTTTGCCATATTCAAATGTGGGCATGGGTATCTATTTTAAATGTAGAGTCACCATTTTGATGTTTATTTTCCTTATTTTCCTTAATTCCTTCTTTTCTTCCTGTAATATCTGTAGGCAGAAACATTACCAAATGTTTCTTTAAAGGAGAAAGTTGAAATAAAAAGATATTGTAAGAGAACATCTGTGTCACATCTTGGTACAGAGACAGCATTTCACCCAGAAGTTCCCCAAGAATGTATTCCTGGAAAGAAAAAGCAACTTCAAGCAATTTTCCTCAGTAATGTCAGCTTGATTTCCCTTGTCATCCTTTGGTTGGCTTCCTTTTGCTTCCTTACTTTTATCTTTCCAGTGGAGCACAGCTTCATGTCTGCTGCTTTCTCTCCAGTTGAAATATCATATGTAAGCAAGGCCAGTGCCCTGCTCTCTGGCACCATCTCCTCCTTCAGCACCTGTAACATTTTAAATGTGGATGAACCAGATGGCTGCCATCACATAACCCATCATCAGATAATGTACCAAGAGAGCACTTCTTGGGAATGTATCCTGACTTGCCTTCTCACTGTGCCTTCCTACTGAACTCAGCATGTTAAGTGCGCAAAAAATCACAGCATTTCATCCACCACCTAATACCATACATGTCCTTTCAATGTTCAGAACTAATTTTTTTTACCTATACCCATTTGTACAAGTTTCCTTTTGCTGTGCTGCAGATGCATTCTCCTTCAGGAGACTCCTGACGCATTCCCCTCCAGGTGAGCAGTGCCATATGAAACAAGGATATGATGACAGACATCAAACTGCATTCTCTGCTGGTGTTAATCAGCAAAGTTTCAACCAAGTCATTCTAGTTTTGCCAGTTTATAACAACACAAAACACGTCCCTGCATTTCTTTTCAGCCTGTCACTTGTTAATCAGTTTGAATGACAGTCATCCTATTCAGATTTGCTGGAGTTCATCGCCACTGCTTAGCACTGTTGCTTGAATGCTGATTTTATTGGTACCATTCTTAGTAATATATCTAATTCTTTCATAATTCTTTGCAAACATCAAAAAGAGAGAATAGCAATGATTTACTAGTGAGCATATTAACATTTAAAACCAATGACCAATTAGAGATTTGAAAACATCTGAATAGACCCACTATTCAAAATGCCATCTGGTCTCCTGATTATTCCTTCCATGTACTTCCTCACGACAATGACACAAAAGAAGATTCGGACAAAAAAAAAAAAAAGAATTCTTAAAAAAAAGAAAAAAAAAATCACTTTTACTGTACTTAGCTGCTGTCAGCGTTGGGCAGGATAAACAATCAGTCTCCAAACAAAAATGCTCGAAGAGAGATTACTGAAACAGACTTTTCCTCCACTGCTTTCTCTTTGCACAGTTTCCAACCAACATCTATTGACGTACAGTGCAAAGCGGCAAGCGTACCTAAAGCTGTACTCTAAATTCACCCCTATTATCTTTGTGTTGACACTTCATCCTAGAAGATATATGCTGAGCTCCAGGTAGATCATTTGTAACCTTTATAATGATGATGGCAACAAATACAGCACAGTGCCCTCCAACTGACACGGAATGGATACTCAATGCTTTACTATTTTGCAATGAATAAATTGGTTGTCAACATATGTGCAGTAGCAGTTTTTCCCCCAATTTAATGATCATACAGCCATGACACAGCAAATATCTGCATATTATAATGACCAGGAAAACTTGATTGAAAGATTTGGAGAGTGAATTTCAAGCCAAAGTTGCAGTTGCCCTGGAAAGCAGCAATATGAATCGATTTCTGGGTTCGAGAGATGGTCACAGCAGTTTCACCTTTCATAGGGGTGACCTTCATTAAAATACAGTTCCTTTCTCAGAACAATAAAAGCTCTCTCTTACAAAGCATATTGTCATGGATAGCAAGATGCAATACCTGTGTCTGTCCATAAACTGGGCATTTGTCCTGGCAGCTGGGTGACTGAACATGTAACTGTGTAGATGGTCAATATATTGCAAACAGACAAGACATGCATTGAAGTACCCAAAGGACATGCTGAGGGAAATGGGTTTATGTAAAAATTATGAGCCATTTCCCTTCTTCTGTACAAGTTCTCTACAGGAAAACAGTCTGCATAGGTCTGTGTAGGAAGACAGACACCTCATGCATTCTGACCATCAGTGTCTTAAGGAGTAGGATTCTTTTATGTTCACTGGAAAGTACAGAAACTCTATGGAAGAATTGACATGACCTACATCCAGATTTCCACTGGGCACCAAGACAGCCCCCTCTCAAATGCTGAGCTCCCTGCTGTGAGACAGTGCTGCCTGTCTCAGGTACCACCCAGTGACACACTGCATTTTGGGACAGTTCAACCAGAAGCTCAGAAGATATTTTTCAGAAAAAAGTAGGTGGGTTTAACGTTAAAATTCTCACTGATGGTTTCTGCTTCTTTAATGTTTTAATCTTTATTTTTCTCAGGTCTCCAATCCCAACTGAGTTTTTGGGGGTTTGTTTGTTCAGGTTTTTCTCCCCACCTGAACTGAGAACACTCAATCTTTTCAGACAAACAAACACAGATTTAGATGTCTATTTTCAGTTTCACTTTTTCAGCAAAACGTTAAATATTTGTTATTTAAAAAAAAAAAATAGAAATTTCAAAAGGAAAAACTAGACACCACTAATGAGTTCCATTTCCCAGCATGTATAGATCCATCTGGCACACAGCAGCAAATTACTCATGACCCTCTGGCAACGCCTTCGACATTAGGGGACTCTTTCATCCCAGTCTGCTTCTAACTGGAATTAGCAGAACAGAGAGGTAAGTGGCCTCTTATTGATGTTAACAATGTTCATTATGAATTTATAAGACTCCTTTAAAAATTCACAGAAAGCATTGTATTTTAAACAATGAAGACAAAAAATTACATTGTGATAGACTGATAATTATAAATTATGTGTTAAACTCAAGAATAATCCCTGCGCAAAAGACAATTGTTTGAATTTAAGGATTTTCCCCAACAGAAATACTTGTTATGACAACTAGTAACTGAATTATTATCCTGTCCCATTCACTTTATCAGCTGTTAAAGAGGAGAAAGTGCTTTAAAACTGAAGACATTTTTAATGCCTTCCTGCTCCCCAGATTATGACTACATACACTTTTAGCACAGAAAAGCAGCACTTTCTTTTAATACTTTCTTCACCTTTTTCTATGTTACGTTATTCAAAGTGTGACTTTCACCTCTGAGGTTGTCATTGCTTTGTCTTTCTTAATTCTTTCCAGGCAGGAAAAAGTCAAGCAAATGAGGATAAGTCATTCTCACCTTTCTCTAGTTCCACCAGTGGGAAAAAACCCAAGGACTCTAGATGTGCTCTGGAGTATAACAATTAGCATAGCAATTAATTATGGTATCCAGTACCAATGAAAATTTGGTTCAGTGCAACAGCAACACCATGCGACACCATCTCACATTCTGCGTACATTTATTTCTTCCCAAATTACACAGGGAGGGCTAGAAATGTCTCACTTTTTTAATTAGTATCATACCAGATGGGATGACTAAGAGTGTGAGTTTAAAATTTACATGCAAAACTTTTCTTCCATGGAAGCCTATGATGTTATCTAGTGACATGTGCCCCTCTCCAATCATGGGACAGCAGGTTTGCCTGTTTAGGGACATAAGTGGTCATTAGAGAAACAACTCGTGACCACCAAGCAATGTTCAGGACCTTCATAAATTCATCATAAAGTCGTAGGATGGGTTGGCTCAGAAGGGATTTTTAAAGATCATCTAGTTCCAACTATCCCTTGTAATGGGCAAGGAACCTTCAAAGCCCCATCCAACATGGCTTTGCACATTTTCACAGATGGGGCACCCACAGCTGTACTGGGCAACTTGTTTCAATGCCTCATCACCCTCACAATAAATAATTTCTTCATAATATCTAATCTAAACCCACTCACTTTCAGTTTAAAGCCATTGCCCCTTGTGCTATCACTACATGCCCTTGTAACAAGCCCTTCTCCAGCTCTCTTGGAGCCTCTTTAAGTACTGGAAGCCCTCTAGAAGGTCTCCCTGAAGCTTTCTCTTCTCCATGCTGTACAATCCCAGTTCTCTCAGACTGCCTCCATGGGAGAGGGGCTCCAGCCCTGTTTTCATCTACATGGCCCTCACCTTCCAGCAGTGGAGCCTTCACCTGGATTCTGCATTCAATGCACAGCTTAAATTCATACACAACTTGAAAAGAACCACTTCTGATTTCAGACCAACTCCTTTGCACGTCCGGAATCAAACCTCAGCTCTTCAGGCCCGAGGCAATAGCAATGATAAAGGCAGACAAAGACAAGGCAAGACAAGCCATTTGCAAATATCAGGCCAGGGTGTGAATTGACAAGGGAAGTTAGAGTCAAGCTCCTCTTCTCCTCTCACCACAGTGTTCTAAGGGGCAGCTCAGCAGCTACTCTGCAGATTTCTCTTCTGCCTTTGTTGTAGCAGCCAGTCTTTGAAACTGCTTGCAGCTGTTATTATATCTCTGCACTTTTTCAAGTTACACGCTTCCCTTCAAATACAATATTTGCTTTAAATATTTGGAGAATGTAAATTTCTTTATTTACACATGCCTGAAAAAACTCTGACTGCTGTGTTCCCTGGGTAATTCAGAAATTCTCACCAGCCTCCTTTCAGTTAATTACTCTGTGAGACTGTCTGGTGAAAAATGAATTCTGCCTAATTCTTCTCCTGAAAAACATGCAGCATGTGGCAAGTCAGACTAATTCTTGCTGCAAAGAGAGCTGTGCACAGAACAAACACAGAATGTGAAACAAATCAATACTGTAATCACCAATGCAGCCTATCAAAGGGAACTGCAGGGTCAATCAATACTGTATCTTCCCAGATGACAACTGTGGAACAGAAGCTTTTAATACCTTTCCAAGATAAATCTCTTCCTTCACAACGTGAGACACAATTTTCCAGTGAGTTCTGTAGTAAGGGGAAGACTTTCCTAGACATTAGCCAGACCACAGATTAAAGCAGCCAAACCTTTCCGCATTTAGGAGACCTTCCAGACACCTCTCTTGTTCAGGGACCCCATTTATTTTTGACAGTAACCCTTCCCGTTCTTGTGTTACACATCAAGCAATGCAAACCCTCAACTTTTGTCACTTCAGGAGAGCAAATCATTTCATGACTGAATTGTATCTGCCAAATTAAACACTCAATAGCCCAGAAACTCTTCTATAGCACCATCCAACAGTGTTTTCAGGGACTAGCTTATGTAAATCACAGATACCAGCGTGTTAATGTTAGCTCTAGATGATCATGGTCTATATATGTACTTCTTCTGGGAATTAAACCCATCTGTCTCAGCACTGTGCAATGATTAATAGGTTTTTATCCCATACTACCTCCATGATGCAGTGGGCTATTAGACTCCTTTGACAGAACCGAGACACAGGGAGATTAAGGGTACAGCGCACATGGATGGGCAGGCACATACTCCTCTACCTGCCTGGGTGTGGATCTGTTTGGGCCTGGAAGCCAGGAAATCACTGCTGTGCTTGGGCTATGCCCAGCTGCTCAGCAGGGCCCTTCTCCCTGGCACAGCACCATTCCAGGGGCTCCCAACCAGGAGCCATCTCATGAGCAGCCAGTCAGCGTGCAGAGGGCACAGCTCTATCTGTAGCCAGCTGTGGGGACATGTTTGCAGGGATGTGGACTGAGTCAGGGCATCCAGCAAGTTAGCAATGGAGGGCTGAACTAGAACCTGAGCCGCCAATTCACCAGATCATTGTTCCTATCCCTCATCTGATAACCTACAAATTAGGCACAGTAACTGCCAAGTCAATAACTCAGGGAAGAGGAAGAGGAGGAGGAAAAGAGAACATTTAAAGGGTGCTCCTTGCATTCCAGAGTTGGAAACAGCAGCCAGGAAATCAAGGGGATCGGCCATTTGTATTCAACAAATTATGGGCGCGTTTGCAGCAGGGATTCTTCCATTTCAGTGCTTTTCATTTTAGTAGAAAGGCCCCTCTGGCAGCTCCAGGAGCACAGCATAGCCAAGAAAAACTGCTGTTATTGCCCACTTTAAAAACACACTAAGAAAAAATAAACAACATAGTTATTTGTTTTTTTAAATGGCTCAGGTTGAGATTAATTTGGTACACATACTTAAAATATACCTGCAAATGTCCAGCCATGATTCTGGCACTCACTTAATGCACCAAAGCTCATACCTTGCAGAGGTCTCCTTTTAGAGCAACAAGGGACACATGGAGAGGATCAGCATGAACTACATATTGGGTAAGAGCCTGCTTTATAGCAGCTCTCATTAAGAAAGGAGAAGGGAGCACCCTTGGAAAGAAACAACTGAAAGATTAGTTCTTTGATTAATTGATTTTCAGGTCGTTAAGGACCATTCTGGTCCTCTTACTCATCCGCATGTGTGAGAATTCAGGGGATTTTCCCAGAGACTGCCAGGGCTCTGCTGGAGATGATGAGGTGTCTGTGGGGACAACCACCTGCCCAAACGCTGCCAGTCTCCAGATCATTGCCTCAGTCTAGCAAGGGCCAAATTTCACAGCCTGCAGACATTTCATTTTCCGTTTGGCATCCTGCTGATTCCATCAGAAGGGCTAAGTGAGAAAAGACTGCACGTGGACCCTGAACCAGGGTCTGGAACAGACAGCAATTCTTTTTTAAAGCATTTCCCTCAGCCTGTTAAACAGCATGTCAAGTGCTGTGGTTCCCTCTGCCCCTGAGACATTGTACCAAAACTCCTTTTCCTTTGGAAGCCTTTCCAAGCCTCTGATGTGCATATTTTATAGAGAGAATCCTAAAAGGAAGACGACAGTCCTGTGAACTACTCTATTTCTTGGCATTTTTTCTCTCTTCTTTAACTTTCCACTCCAGCAAGCGAAGTTTAACAGAATCAATTTCTTTATGTGCTCAGTAAAACCCTCAGCGGGAGCCACTGCTTCATAGGCTTTTTTTAGTTATTTATTGCCTGCCTCCTGCATACTGCATATGTTAAAAGATGTGCTACCAGCTTAGAAAACAATTAATCCTATTACTGCTTAGAACATGGATGCTGCTGAAGCAGTAACAGCACCAAGGTTAACTATGCAGAAGGACTCAAAGGTTGATTCCAGGATGTGGAAATACTTCACCTCATGCACAGCACTGTTGCAGATACTTTGACTTCCCAAAGTTTGAGTGTTTATACAAAACATGACATATTTGGGTTGCACTCACCTGCCAGACCATCAGCTGTGAGCAGGAGTTCGAACATCCTCTCCCTGGAGAAGCCCTCACTGAATCAAGCACATTCCTGCTACCCATTCTCACTCTAACACATCTGCAGTTGTAAAAAAACAATATTTTTTCTTAAACTCAGTCATTTTGAATCCAAGTGTCTCTCACCTGCAGTGACCTGTTAACAGAAAAAGGTTGTCCTGTACACAGAGATGAAGTCAGGTCTCAGTGTGACCATCTGGATGACACAGGTCTGCCTGAGATCACCGTGACCAAGCATGTTGGTGCTGCCACAGCTACTGCCTTTCAGAGGACATAAACAAGATCTCAACCTCTGTGGCCAGGAGAGATCCCCAAACACTTTGCACACATTAGCAGCGTGCCCTGGCCAAGCTCCACACTGCTGTCAGAAAGCTGGCGACTCACCAGCCACACAGCACAGAGGGCACCTGCAACTTGAAAGACAGCTTGCTTTGAAAGATAAAGCCTGCGTGCAAAGCACAAGAACTATCAGACTGTGAGGGGGGGAGGCTGTTGTACAGCAATATCCAGCACAAGCTGCTGCAGATCCAGGGCAGAGCTATGAGAGACACCTGCGCGTGTTACCAGCAGTGTCAGCAAGTGCCGTGCCTGCCCCAGATAAAGACAAACATCTCAATGTATTTGGTGGATGTGTTAGGCAAAGACATGGCTCTTGCTCTTCTGGAGTATTGTGCTTTCCAGTTTGCAGAGATGATTGGACTGTGACCATTTTTAGCTCAGTCTCACTAAATAAATTTATCTGCAGGTTGAATCGATTCATCTCTCTTTGCCATCATTTCTACATCTACAAAAGGGGAATAGAGTCAGCAGCCTTTCCATTCAACAAAGTATTTTGGGATCATGAAGACCACAATACAAGAACTCAGGTTTATTATAGTTACAGTTTGCAGTTATGTCAGGCCACCTCTCTAACTCCAAATGAAGGCAGGGGTGCTGTGAAAAACTTCAGAATTTGCAGTCTGCTACCAAATCAGGTCAAAAAACACATCAAATGTAGGAATCCCCTTCCCCTCTTGGTCTCACAGCACAGATGCTACCTGTGGGCTCCCATAACACACAGCAGCAAGTCCCTCAGGCAGTCACAGAAGCCATAATCTATCTGGGCAAAGGGACATCCATGGGGCTCCATCTCTGTAACCCTGTGATAGCCCATGGTGAGATCACCACAAAAAAACCAAAATGATTTTGCCAAATTTACCCAACCTGAAGCCAATTCACATTGAACTTCCGCAGCAGAAAACCTGTTATTTCCCCTCTGACCACTTCCAATGAGGAACCAGTGTACAGAATACCTTTCATCTGCTCTGGTCCAGGCTGTCACAGCCCCTGTACACTTCTGGGCATCCAAATCTCATGTATTTGTCCTGTTTTAACCCTCTGCCTTCCTCTAACCTTCAAGTCCAAGGCATCTCTTTTTTTTTTTCCCCTGCTTGTTGGGGTAGCAATTGCTTCTGCTACAATCTTCTGGCATGAGGTAGGTGATGACACTGTTCACTCCAGGTTCTTATCATGCTGACAGACGCCTTACATCTGAGCACCCATCACAGATCTGCCCCTCTTGCAGGTCAACTGCTGCTCATGTTCCTCTGTCAGATGCTGGTTCTGTGGTGGGCAAGGCTACGGCTCCAGACACGGCTGAGCCAGCTAAGGTTGAGGCACTGCTGTAAATACCTTTGTTCTCAGATAGCAAGTTTGCTGCTGCCAGTACTTCTACGTCAGGAACAGGAGAAACAGGAAACCCATCTGCACTCCAAACCCTCTCCTTTTTGCAAGGGAAGTGAGTCATTCCTGCACAGTCCAACACATCTCTAGTAGAGACTGCTGTACTGTGGTTTCATGGCTAAAAGCACTCCTCCAGCTTCTGATTGTTGCTCTCACTTTTGAGTTACTTAAATTTTTCTGGACAGACAGTGCTCTTCTCCCAGATTTCACACCCATCCTTCTCTGGACAGAATCCCCACAAGTATTCCCTTTGACATTCTTTTCTATCTCTCTCTCTCTCCACAACCTTCCTCCTGCTATTTTCCCCATGTTTCTAAAGACAACTTTTTTCCCTAGACCCAGCTCTCAGTCCCTTGGGAACAGGGAACTTAGGAGCCCTTCAGTTGTCAGAGACAACTCCCTGTCCATGGATAAGAGGCAGGCAGCTTCTCCTTTGCAGATCAGGCTCCAGGGGAAATGTTTTCACTACTAAAAGCCAATTCTATCTAAACATCAGAAACCAGAAAGCAGTGAAACAGAAATTTAAAAATAATGAAACATCTTAGCAACACAGTTCTCCACCCTGAAGTCCTCCAAAACAGCAATTCACCGCTTGAATTATGGACAGAAATGATTGCTGAGCAAATCAGACCACTGTTAACAGAAAAGGAAATAAAGCCTCTCTCTCTAGTTTTAGCTTCAGTTCCAGCCAGTACAGAAAATGCAGGTAAACAAGTGGAAAAAAACAATACAGGAAGTCAAAGGGAAGGTCCTCCAGCTGGAAGCATCACTGCCCAATTCGATCTCAGTTTCAAGCTTCAGTTCTGGGCAGCTGTGACTTTATTTGACTCACTTTAATAATGGCTAATATTTCCAAGTCTCCTGCCAGTTATTTACAAGCAAATTCTGTGAATTTCATTGAGAATCAGTGCTAAGATCATTGAGGTCATTAGGAATTTTTCTGTGGGTTTTCAATCCCATTCCCTAATTGCAAATAGAAACAATCTGTCCAAGCCAGTTTAAATAAGACACCACCAGAACATTTACAGGACAGTTTTACTTATGAATTCCTATTGTGTGCATCTCGCCTGTGTTGAAATGAAATAAGTTTCCCATAGTAAGGAATTGCTCTACAATTAACATTTTACTTCTACTTTATCAGGAGCAGGACCAAACTCTACAGTAAACCCCACAAGTCACCAACTGATACAGGCAGTCAACGCCACCAAAGCTGACAGACTTGCTCTCACTGTTTCAGGGGTCTGAATTTGGCCAGGCATTATCACATCCACCAAACAGAGCAGCCTGTCCTCCCTGCTGCTCCCTGCAGTGCTGATTCTCCACCCACAGTCATGTACGTCACATTCTGGGGAATTTCTTCCATTTATAAACGAAGCTTTATTAGCTGGTTTACAGGGACTTCTGCCACCCTGTGAAACATGCCTTAGTCTGGCACCAAACTCCCACTGATGATTTTCTGGGTGGGTTACTACAGTCAGAAACATATTGCCAATGCTCTGTGCAACATTCAAAGCAGTATTAAAGCAATATTTTTTATATTATTACCTAGGTCTGATACTGTTTTGAATTTGCAGTTTTGGAGTTCATTTTAAAGCACTTGATTATACTTTGAGAAGAAATAGTCTTACAGTACAAGTCATTTTCTCAAGTACACTTGAAGAAAGGATAGTCTATGGCTCAGTAAATACAACAGTCTGAAAAGTTATGAGCTATCAGACTAAGCTGAATTGACTTACTGATATTACCTGCAATGAATGAGTTTTAGATAGCCTCTCATAAATAGGCAGCTACAGAGCCTACGATTTTATGGATGTCTTGTACTTATCAATATATATGAGAAATGATGCTGTCAGGCTTTCGGGGGGATACCAGGTGAACCACACCACTGTCAATTTAATTTTTATGATTAAATATTTGGTGCTGTTAAAGGTTATTTAACATTTAATATAACTGCTTTTCTACATAGCTGATAACTGTCATCTTTACATAATACTGAAGCTGAAAATGGATGGGGAAGGCATCTTTTTAAGAAGGTTCCTATTTTTTTTTCCAATTTACTGTTAGATTTGTTTCAGTAATAGAATAATATTAGGTGAGTTAAAAAGGTTTTCAATATTCAGATGAGCAAAAATTTACTCTTAATGACAGCCACAGCTGAGCTTAACGTTTTGCTACAGAAGCTGCTGAATTTTCCTCTGTAATAGAAAAATCACAACTCTACTCTGGCTCTACTCAGCCCTAGTATGACAACTGACACGTAAAGGTGGGCACAAGGGCATTTGATTTCCAAAGCTTTTGCATACAAGAGCATATGAATAAAAAAAAAAAGTGCACAACAAGCAAAATATGCCAATTCTTAAAACCAAATTATCAGTAAACTGCACAAACTTAATAGAAAGATTTGGTGCTTATATCATTCTCCATTATTTTTTTTTGTTTGACAGCTGAGCATGTGAGTTGTGTTTCCTAAGCAGAGCCCAAAGTTATTACTTTGTTTTTTTCTGCACTCACATATCAAAAAGATGCAATTTTGAAAACACCTAGAGGTAGAAAATGTTTCTATAATTAAAAGTAAATCCAAAACGTAGAAACAAAACCAACCACACAACTAGAGTGTAGAATCAGGTCAGTTCAGGTCTTGATCCCAATTACATTTTCTGTCAAGTGGATCCCTTCGTGGAACTGAGGCTTTGTATTTTCTTCAGTAGCATTTACTGTGGTACATTTAAAAAGAAATCTTTATTGCTTTTCAGTGATCGAATTATAGTTTTCTGTAGTAAAACCCATTATGTGGACTTCCCTTACTGAACTACTAAAGCAAAAATGCAATCCTTCTTAATCTGCAAAAGGTATCACTCGATTTTGATACAGTTTAGGGTCTTTGAATATACTGCCATATCCTGCCTCAGGTCCCACCCCAGCTGGTGTTGGGCCTTCAGCAAGGCATCCAAAACACAGACACAAATCATTATTTTGTAGTCTGTGATGTCCCTCCTGTAACAACACTCATTAATTGTGATGACAGCCCCTAAACAACAGAGAAACCAGGGCAAAGTATCACTTATCAGCAACATTAAAAACATGCATGGGGCTGTTATTGTAGGAAAACACAGGGACAACAAAGCACCAAGGCACTGAGGGTCCAGTGCAGAGAGCCCTGGGCTACTCCTGCAGGAACAGGGGCAGTCCCACCACTCTGCTGCCTAGACAGGCACATCTTGCCTGGTTGCAACGCAACAAGGGTGGACGTGCTTGGCAGGAGCGGCTGCACAATCCTTCCTGCACAGGCAGTGGCCACCGCGGTGCGGCTGGATGCAGGCTGAGGTTGGGATGTGCAGCTCAGCCTTGGGCACACTGATTAGGCTGGTCTCATGCACACCACACTTTCAAGCTACATTCCACAGCTATGAGAATGAACGACATAAGCTATCGAGCCAGCGAGGTGGTGCAAGCACGTATGCACCAGTTTGGCCCAAAACACCAGCTTTGAATGGTGCCATCTCACAGATCGGGGAGCGTTCATCGCTTACACCCCCTTCGATAAAACAGACTTAAGCAGAGGTGAAATTTTAACCCCTCTGAACTGCAATGATCATATGTAACTGCTTCATGTATGACTTAGAGTCAAGCAGCCTCTGAATCTGTGGGTCATTGAATTAAGGATTTTTTTTTCTTTGAGTATTTTTCAAATGAAACTTCTAATACGCCTGGTGCTCCCATTCAGTGCAGCAGAGCAAATTCAGATATTAAATTAAAGAGGCATGTTTTCAGATATTCAAATTAAGTTTCTGCATCCCCCAATAAAGTATATTTCATTATGTCAGGTCAAACCTGCAAAATAAATAGAGCAGAAATACAGATTTCCATACTTAAAAAAAAAAGAGAGAGAAATTTTTAGCAGAAATTCTCAAACACTTGAAAGGCCTCTTCTATCTCTTTGCAGCAGAGGTAGGAAGGGCAGAAAATTATGACACAGTAATTATTATGATGGATGTTGAGCCAGTCCTTTATATTAGATACACTGCTTGTGCAGGAACCAGCACTACAGATTGCATACTTCACTAAGCAGGACACTCTAGATTATAATGGGCAATATAGATTAACAACATTAGGTTAAAGCAGGATAATTCTTCTTTCTCATCCCTTTCCCATGGAACAGCTTTGTGCTTCACATTTCTGTGCTCCTTGTTCCCAAGCCTTAATCTACACATCAAGCAGGCATTTTTCCATTTCAGCAGGTACAAATCTTCAGTAACTGGATGGAAATTTATAAAGTTGCACCGGTGTAAAACTCAACTATGACTAAACGTGTCTGTTCTGAATTAAAGGTGATGATGTGTTTGCTTTCGCCGCCTCATGCAAACAGCAGGAAAGATTCATCTTATTCAAAAACAGGATGAGAATTTAAGAGAAAGACTTGTCTGGGCACAATGTAAATAACAAGCATGGCGTTATAAAAGGGATGATTTATAATTGTAGCAATTATTCCAGTGTCACTGTGAGACCAGAGCAGCGTAACACATCTCACACAGAGTGACTCAGATCTTAGTCCCAGCATCACTGGCACCAGGTCAGCCCGAGTCCCTCAGCCTGCTGCCAGCCAGATAGCCCTGCAGAGCTGCAGCAGTCCAGAGCCAAGCAGGGGCTAACAGCACACAGCACCCACCCATCTCCTCTTCTCCTTGGCTCTGTGTCAGTACAGTTGCACTGTGAGTATTCTCCAAGCTGGTTAACAAGCTTAAAGATAAATTAGCCTGCAGACTCGTGGTGACACCAGGGACAGCAAAGCAGATGTGACTTTCACTCCTTTGGCCCAAATTTATTCCCTTGTCAGGTGACTCAGCATTCTGGTGCTAAATTTTACCCAAGTAATGTCTAAGCTGTCATAGGTGCTGTACAGGTACAGCTTCTATCCAGTTCCAGTTATTCACACCGACACCAGTAATGCTCCTCTTTCCTTGAGAAAATATAGCACACACGCTTTGCTTTTAAGCCTTCTGTTGCAGACACACTCTGTCATGACCAGACACATCTCCAGCACATAAAAAAGGATGCAGAAGTCCTCAGCACATCATGAATTCATACTTAGTCACAAAACACGAGAGCATAAGACAGTTCACACGATGGCAGGCTGCTTGCTGCTTGTGGGGCTGAGCAATTTCACATGCCTCTTCCCACAGGTCATTCCAGGCAGAGAGCATGCAGGAAGCCAGACCATGGCTTGGGTCCCATGCAGGCAGGGATGATGAATTTTCTCAGTCCTGGCAGCAGCAGGACATCCAGGTGCACTCCACACTGCCCTGATTCTCGTGCATCCTCAGGGAGCCCTGTCTGTGGGATGCCAAGGCTCCCCTGCTCAGCAGGCTGCTGCTCCTGGCAAGGCTTCCAGCCAGTTTCATTCCCCACTGCTTGCTCTACACTGATTCCTAAAGGACCACTTTGGCTTGTGTCAGTGACCCCTCCCAGCATGCTGTAGGACTGGATTCCAGTCTGGCTCATGAGGAGTGCTGTTAAATGTTTAATGTTAGCTGCAGTGGAAAAACGCTGTAAACATTCCTGTAATTGGTCAGCTTTAAAAAATTGATTTCATGTGAAAGAGCAAAGGAAGTACCTCACAGCACTTTGTGGCTTCGGGGTGCTAGCAAGGCCTGAGATGTAAAATCAGAGGAATGGCGTTGTCTTTGCAGCACTTCCCTTCCAGCATAGTCCAGAGAGCAAATGTCCCCCAGCTGTGTGGATGCTGCTGCCCTCAGCCAGTACTATCGGGCAAGGAAAGAGGGGCTGGGGCTGCACCAAACTGCAAGAGCAGCTTACAGGTCTCTCCTGTTCCTCCTGTGCTCAGCTCAGTGCCTCAACCCACTGAAAGAAACACAGGAACAGTCACCAACTGTCTGCAGAAGGCAAAAAGTGAAGCATGAGCATAAAGAGGGGAACCCTGCAACTCAGGTGACAGAGACTGAAAGGACTGGAGATTACTTGTGCTGTGCGTTATCAGTCCCTAGGACTGGAGATAACAGAGATAATGCAAGAGCAAGCTTACTGTGAATTTATGAATTGGTAAGTCACTTTGTTATAACAGCCCTCAGTAAATCACTGTTTGTTCCTGCATTTCTGTAATGCATTCTATTATGCATTCCCTACCTGCTCTCTGACTTTATCTCAGTTTGCTTCTTATTTGTCAGACAAAGAATTCAAGATTTCTCCTGAAACAACCTAGCAAAACTGACATTTTCAGTCCTCTTGGTTCTTAGAAAAGGAAGGAAAAAGTAGTTCATTTTTTCAAGTCCTCAATTCATCTAGTTGTAATTTCTGCAGTGTTGTTAGTCATTTTCTTACACTGAAAACAGGTTGGCATCACTAGATCTCTGGGTCAGAGGTGGGGAATGGCTCAGTGAGCATGGTCTTAACATACAGGACTGCACTGCTCAGCTCCTGGCTCTGCTGTTCAGTTTTTTAGTAAAGGCAGAGAGCCTCTCTCCCCTCAGCTCACAGCTGTTGAGCAGAGAAGGTATTTCTTTGCACTTAGCCACTCAGTATTTCAGCCCCTGTCCATCCAGGGAGATCATTAGCTCTTTACGGTAGAACTTTCTACTACTGTGAATTTATATGCTGTGTCTTTGATCCTGTTCAACTTGGAGCCTTCTCAGTGTCATCAGCGAGAGACTTTAATGTCCCTTTGCTTCCCAGCATCTCCCAGCCTGGAGTGGGTATTAACTGATTGTTCTGTTCATTTTGGTTTGCAGGATTTCCCCCTGGTATTATCACCACGACATGGAAGAGGTTTCTTGCTTAGATGGGCTTATGTTATATCCCTTTTCTATCTTTTGAGCATTGGCAGTATCACCTATATCTCTGTAGAAAAAATATCCACAAAACCTACCTATCCTTCTCACTAAAGAGTTTGTTATTGTGCTGTGTTCCCATTCACTCCCTATGTGTGCCTGTCACTTTCTCTTATTAGTTACATAGGAAAATAATTTGTCCTGTCTAAAGTTCTGTTGTTACTTTAATAAGGAGTAATTAGGTATGGAAATAAACAATCTCTCTATTTTACTCCAGAAACATAGATTGATTGGCTTACCCTTTAGCTGTTTGTACTAGACTGTTGTCTGCATGTGTGCAAATGAGCAGGTGTGTGTGCAAGAGCAAGAGAAAGAAGGAAATTAATGGGGGAAACACAGCTTAAAGAAATCAGATTTGCATTTAGATTGATTTCTGTCCTGAAGCCAGGTTAGTGTAACTTGAGTGAGACCAAGGTTGCTAGAAGTGACTTATGAGGTTGGGCACACAATCTGAGACAATCCCAAGGCTTTCACAACCACTACAAAAAGACAAACTATAGAACGTACCACATTTTTGGCATTACAACCCAAAACACTCTGCTCAAAAGTCATCACTCAAACATGTCACTACCTGGATTTATGAAGTGTGCAAAGAACAGCATATCCATACAACATATAACACTAGAACACATATCCACACCTTGCAAATACAAAGTATTTCCTTGAGAGAGCCATTCTTGTTGATCAGGAGTTTCTAGACAATCTTAGGATTTGTTTTTTCCAAAATCAAATCAGTTCTGATATGTCACAGAAATTAAATAATTCAACCTTCCTACTTAAAAGGAGTAGGATATTTCGTAAGATGATACTATGCATGCATAGATCATACAATAGTATGATCTATTACTGACACATCACAAAAGAAATAAAAAATTTCAACATCCCCTCAGTTTCTAAAATGATATTTTAACTTACACTTTCAAGAAAGTTTCAGAAAGCTTTTATTTGTACCAAAGAGGAAGGAAAACACTCACTGAAATGAAAGCATTTTTAGAAAAATAAATTCACAAGATCAATTCATTGCAACTTCATATATAGTAGTAATTCAATAACAGCCACAGTCCAGTCTTGCCTGGTGTAATATGTCAAAGCAAATACTCTGGCTTTTAACGATCATTGTCTTCAGGCTGTTTTTCCCCTCAGAGGTTATTAAGCCTTCAGGCACTATTAAGTCTCTTACAATGACCCTTTTGCTGTCAGAGGATGGGGCATTCCATGAGGAAATGTAATACTGAGGATGAGTAGTCATATTCTTCCACTACAGGTCAAGAATATTCAAAGAGATTTTGTAATTTAAGCTGCTGAAGAAAGGAATAATTAACTGGCCTGAGGATTCTTGTGCTGCAGCAGAAAAAGGCCTTTTCTTGTTGGATTTCTTGGTTTTCATCACCACTTGCTGCAGGGATTAGGGTAAGCTCTTTTCATTTACAAGTAGAGTTGCTCAGGAAAAGAGGAGCTTTCTTTCCTTTTCTTAGATAAAAGCCCCAGCTTTGTGTGCTTTTGAATAGAATTCTAAAGAAAACACTATTCTCCCAACATCTCCCAGATTTCTCTGCACAAGCAGCAGTTAGTACACCTTTGGCTGCCCTTTCCAAGGCATATTTCAAATATTCCCTACTCTTTAGTAAAAGGTAAATGGTATATGCACGCTATACATTGCGTATCTATGCATAAGAGATAAATGGTAATAAATACATCTTACAATTGTACATGGGAACACCAGCAGACTCAGAGAAGAGTTTGTAGTGATGGCTAATTGGGCTATCAGCAAGACCAAGAGAGGGAGGAGGGAAATCTAGGAGGCAAAACTAAACCTACAAGCAGACAGGATGCTGGAGGCCCCAGAAAAGCTGTTTGTTCCCAATGTGAGGTTGGAGAGAAGAAACAGACAACATCTAGTGGAGAAAATACTTGTGATGAAAGCATTTATTCTAGAAGATTCCTGAGAGCTGAAATGACAAACGTGCATAGGAGGAACAGCAGCAACACTCTTTACAATGTAACTGAGTGATGCAATGAGAAAGAGTAGATCTACAGTAATGCTTAACTCTAAAACAATTACTATTACTTGGAAACTAAGAAATTGCAGATAAAAGGGCAAGACATTTGTGTGTGGCATAGGAACTATTTAGTAAACCATCAGAGATGTTCAGAAGAAACAGTTGCTACTTATTCTTTCCAGAAATCAAACAACGGTTGATGTGGTCAAACAGAAAAAAACAAACAAACAAACAAAACAAAACCACACACAAAAGAAGAAAAAGAGCCAGTAAGAGGTCCTTGTTTAAAAGTTCAACTCAGACACATCAGATAGGAAGTTTAAGAAAGTAGGAAAAAAACCCACCCAAACAAATAAAAACAAAACAACATGCCAAAGGTACAAAAAGTAAATTGCAAAAACTTTTTCAATCCACAACTCAAAAAGGAATCCTACCAAAGAGTCTGCAGGGCTGATAAGAAATTGAGCTATTAAAGAAAGATTGAAGGAAGATAAAACCATTGCAAAAATAAAAATAAAAAAGGGTGAAAAAATCCAGCCATAAACTGCTTTCTTTACAACAGCTCTCTTGATGGAAGAGATTAAGGATGTTCAAATATCAGAGTGGGTTTTTGTGGGTTTCTGTCAGGTGGGTGTTTTTTTTTCCTTTTCTGCACAGGAAATATGTCTGAGAAATTGTGTCAAAGTGAAATGTCAGTAGGAGAAGTTTCAGAATAAATGAATAAAATTACTAGCAACAAGTTACCAGCACCAACACAGTACTGGATATGAAATTGCTGAAGTACTTACTGTGGCCTGTACCCTATCACTTATGTTCAGCTCAGTATTAAAGACAGGAAGAAATGAAAAAAATGACAGCAATTTTTAACAGGCTTTCCAGAAGATGGAAACAGCTGAGTCCATTAAACCTGACTGTGCTTCATTGTCCAAAACTACAATAAAGAAAAGAATTAGCAGACACTTAAATAAATACAATACTGTGAGAATGCACAGGAATGTTGAAAGAAATCTTGCCTCACAAATAAACTGGGGGAATGGTCCTGGTGAAATACTGTACTTCTACTTCAGGAAAGCTTTGGGTCATATTCCTCATGAAAAGCTCTTTAAGAGTTTCAGGTGTCCTGGGATAAGACAAGATGTTATTCCTGAGCCCACTAACAAGGTCAGGGGCAGCAAACCCAGCACAGGAAGGAACCATCTGTCCCATGGGATCTGCTCACTCACTGCATTCACAGGTGGTAGGAAAACTGACGTGAATTCTCAAGCTACAAATTTCACTGAATACACAGAACTGTTCCAGATACTCAGAACCTCGTTTGTCTGTGAGGCATCTCACACACAAAACAGTGGGGTGACAGAATGGCAGATGAAAATGTCAAGAAGTGAAAGCTGTGAACAGGAACCATCTGCATACCTGCACACACTTACTGATTATCTCCAAATCACCATTCTGAAATGTCTTATCTTTGCCATTCAGTTTGAGAAAAATGACAGAATGATAAATAAAATTCTTCTGAATAACACATAAACACTACAGAACAAAGTCCACTGTGTTCCTAAGGACTGATGCTGGTGGAGGAGCTCAGGTACAGTGCATCTTTGCTGGAAAAGCTCCTAATCTGGGTGATCTCTGAGGACAGTGATCAAATTGCATAGCAAATCCAAAACACACAAGCATAACTCAGTCCTGAGATTCACATCACAGTCTTCCCAACAGCACTGGAATTAAGGTGTTATTTTGGGTGCCCTTGCTTAATTCACTAAAGGGAACTGCATCAGAACTAGCATTTCAAAAGCTCCTGTGCATGGGTAAATTCCTTGCAGTGGTCTGCAATCCATAGCAAAACCAAGATACATTACTTGAAAAACATCCTCTTGAATAATTTTCCAGAAATTAGGAAAGATGAAGAGCAGTCCAAGCAAACTGTTTTCTTTCACTCTCTTCTGGAAGCAAAAGCAGAAGCACAAACCTTTCTATTTGCATTTTCATGGTTTTCAAGCTATGCAAGCTGCTTACACAAACTTGCTAAAATACTCCTAACTTGACTAGCAAGTAATACTGAATGTTTGCTGGAGTTTCCACTCAGTTTGGATATCTCTCCATCTTTTACTGTCCATAATGTTTATCACTTACTGTCAGCTGTATATCAAATTGTTACAGGTACATACATTATGAATAGTCTAAAAAGCATGTAAACACAAGGTCTGGGCAATTATATGTGCCAAGAGTATGGCATATTAATCTAATTTAATATTTTGTCTCAGTTAATTTCATTTCAGAATGGAGAGAAAGCTGTTATTGCTCTGAGATGTCAAAGATTTCCACCCTCCTCTTGTGTATGGGGATTTTTTTTTTGCAAAAAGCAAAATCTGTTCTTAAAAACAGCTGTAGAAATCTGCTCCTTTCACTGAATGAGGCTAACCTGTTTGATTCCTTCCATCCTGGGACTGCAAAGGTCCATCTCTTGACCCCAGTCTTGACTTTCACCCTGTGCTGTTTGTGTGGAAGTGATCAATGAAAAACATGTTAAGGAGATGGAAGGGACTTGTCTTGCTCAAGCCGAAATACTTGTTGGGGGATTTCTGCGAAACTCATTTTGGATTGATCTGAAACATTTCATTTGACCAAAAAGAAAATAATCTTGGCTTCACTATATGGATTATTTAATTTTTGTTTGTTTGTTTGTTTAACCTTGAGATTCAGGTCACACCTTTCCATGAAAAATGCTTCTTTGAAACAAAAGGTTGCAAAGTTTTTCTTGATGCAGTGTCTGAGACTCCCCAAAATGAAGTGGGGATGCTGCACTAGAGTGAAGCTGCTGCCAACATCACAGGTCTGAGACCCCATTGTGAGCTTGGCAGTGCTTGTAGGAAGAGAGTGGGGTTTCAGTGTATTCTAAATTTCTGTCCACTTTTTACTCTGAGTTATGCCAAAACTCCATCTAAATTTTTAAATTGTGTGCATCACATCCCCAAAATCTCCTTTCTTAGCATACACACTCTTCACCAAGATGCCATCCAGTTCCTTCCAAACCTTCTGGCCACATGAACAAGACACACATGAAATGAGTCTTAAACTGTAGTGCTGCATCCCGGTGAACCACCACTCCTCCCTCCCCAGTCATTCTGCTCCACAGCGCTTTGCTGGGACACTTCCCTGCCAGACCTAGGGGTATGGGCAACCACAGTTGTCAGCTGCCTGAACTTACCCATGTATTTCCACCTACAAAGCCTTTTGCAAGCTACAACAATCAGAAGTACTTCATAGACAACACTCCCAAAGGTTTATATCCTTCGTTGTGCACCCCATCATACCTCCACAACCACAAATCCCAGGAGGCACAGCAGCAGCTCCCCCTGACATGGCAAACAGCATCCAGTTCATGCAAAATATTAAGGTTACTATGCGGGGAAAACCATCCCTTCCTCCAGCCAAGACACTCTCCTAATTCTTCCAGTGTAAAGCCACGTTCTGTGGCAACAATCTGAGTTTAAATGCCTCCATTTCCACCATTTATACCCAAGCAACTGTGAGCCAAGGAGTTAGAGCCCACTTATTCTGCCCATGTCCCCAAGTATTTTTGATAAGCAATTTTAGCCAATAAAAGAGCCTGGGTTTCATGTCTACATTTTTGCTACTCTCAGTTCTGACCCCTCTTTTGAATCTGATTTACAAGTGACAGCCCTGCAGAAAGTGCTTTTAACACAATGTACTTATAAATTATGAAAAATAGGTTTACAATCTAATCTCTTCGTGTGCAGTGATGTGTATTAAATAGTTAGCATGAAAAACCATGATAAATTTGGTGTATGCCTACAAAACTACAGTCCATATTATCATCAGCAAAAATCGTGTGTTTTTCCCTCAGTCCTGCTACTTAGATAAACTAAGGGTGGTCTTATTGTAAGAAAATATGATTTTCTTAGCATGCTGTTCATTAGTTCAAAGCAGCAACAGTCCACTCAAAAAAAATGAGTTAATGGTTGATTTTTTTGACTAGTGTCTACTTTTTAGTCATTAGCTAGCAAAATGTTTACTCCTATAAAAATCCCTGTTTCCTAGGGATTATTAATTACCGTTTATTGAAAAACAATCAGTTATTTAGTTGAGCTACCTGCCCCTTTAGAAAATTAAAATGCTGAGTTACTCAATTTTTTAATGAATATCTATCCAGTAATTACCATATTTACTTTTCATTTATGGGGGAATAATCTGTTTTAATTAAGCCTAACTGAAGAACTTTTATCAGATGTAATTATCCCTTTCGATAAATATGTCTCTACTAATTACAGTTAACCATGGGATTTATAGCTCTTAAGTCATTTGGTGGGAAACATAATAAATCTTTAGTAATACATGCTAAATTACTATAAATTAATTCAGATCATTAACATAATAAACAAATTAGGATAATTCCACTTAATTAGTTTGGGTGGTTAACTCAAAATCCCTTGTAAACCTTCATGGTAATCAAAATTTTACCAGTATTTTTAGAGATAATTTTTTGTAACAAACCTGTTTGAATATTTACTCAGAAAATGAGATCACTTCTGGAACACAGCAAGCACATATTCCTTTTAGATCATGCAGCCTTTTAGGAATTGATGTCGGGTAACTTTTTAAATGCAGATAATTGTGCCTCACAGGTTTTTAGGTTTGTACCACTGCATAGTGGAGAACCTGCATGGTGGTACAGTAAGGTTTTAGAAGTAAACTTCTTCCTCTCTCCTCCCCTGCTCTTGTTTTTGCTAGTCCTCACAAGGC
>JAWWES010000024.1:8520622-8545599 GCA_035583135.1 Lophotriccus pileatus
CAGTCTGGATTAACCCCACTGCCTGCTCTCCCTCTGTTTCAGGGGGGATGCACTGGGGGCACAAAACTGAACTGACAATCTCTAAGGACAATGCTGCAGCCTCTCACCAAGGCAGACCCCAGTGTGCACTGTCGAACCAGCAAGTGCAGGTGTCTCCTCACAAATATCCAACTGCTTATGCCCTGTTCCATGCCAGGACAATGCAAGAACAGTGAGCCAGGGAACTGACATGACCTATGTAACACAAGGACTATCAGAAGTCCCTTTGCCATGTGATTTTCCTGCCATGGATCCTGTTACACCAGCAGTGTCCTCCTCCTTTGCACAGACTATGGAGACAAATGCTGCAGGACATCAGTGTGCTGGCACACAGTTTATAACCCCTGCTGACAAAGACACTATCCCAGCAGTGTTTCCACATCATGAAAGTTGGAGATAAGTCTTGAGCTTAGTTCAGCCAAGTCAAAACCCATCTATATATTTATACCGAAATCACTGATCAGATTACACATTCAAGGTGAGGAATAAAGATGAACACAGATGAGCTTTTTGCTCATGAACTTTTGGAGCTTAATCTTCTTAGATGAACTCAGACAAGCAAAGAGCTTTCCTGCAGGCAAAATATCGCTCATAAATAGAGAAGAAAGCAATCAACAAAACTGACTACTGAAAGAACATTTTAAATCCTTTTTTTCCCAAAAAAGCGTTATCTGATCTTTTGGGTGGGAGTGCCCCCTTTATTCCATGCTGCCCTACTTTGCTATGGTGATCTGAGAGCAGCAGAGGGTGTTTGGTTTATGGGCCCATGCTGACTGCTTTTTTCTGCTCTTTAAGTTACAGCCTGTGTAGGTGAGGGACATAAGAGAGAAACAATTTTCCATATTTTGTTTTCAGGTCTCCCACAATTCACTGCACGTGAAGACAAATGAGAAAACCAGTTTCATGGATCCTGACTTTATGCACCAGTTTGGTCTTAGCATTTTCTCTACTCCCTTCCTGCCCAGCACCAGTCTTTTGTGCCCCTGTAAGGACCTTTCTTCTGGGCTCCAAAGGTGGTCCTGCCCATAGTGATCCAGTAGCCACAGAAATCTCTTAGTCAGCAAATGTCACCTTCTACCTCTCCTTCCAGCCCCAGGAGGGAGGGAGGCAGAAGGTGCAGTGATCACATGCTGTACCATCAGCTCTCAATAGAAGGGCAGTAGAAGGAAAAAGAAACAAAAAGTCATAATTTTAATCAGGCCTTTGTTTCACCCAGGAGCCACGGCATGACGTGTCTCCATTTCAGCCTGAAAGCTGAAGAAATGTTCATTTGATGGCCAGTTCTGTTTAAACTGTCCCAAGACAGAGGAGTCCATGACAGACCCACTCAGGGGAGGCAGAGCAGATCCTCCCTTTCCTGAAAGCTCTAAGGGCTCAAACTCTTTGGGAAAAATTCACTCTTTCATTCGACATAATACCCAGGATTAGAACAATACAAAGGGTACATCGTGCACAGAGCTGGAGCTGTCCTTTTGCAAAGGAATTAATTTCACCCTTAACTGAACCTTTTAATACATCATAAGTTGTCCATCTTCCTGTTTTATTTTCTAAAGATGGATGGCGCAGATGTTTTATTTGACTCAGTGCTGGGAAACTCAAAATCCTATTTGTATTTCCAAACTGCCATGCTAACTTTCTCCCATTTTACTTAACTCATTTTTTACCTTAGTCATATTAATGGTTATGTAATAATATTAGACAATGTTCACTAACCATTAACTCCAAAAATAATGGTTGTGCTAAATCAGAGCTAATTAGTGTGTCACAAACTCCAGTCCTAGCACAGGACGATGACTGAATGAAAAGAATGTAATGTCACTTCACCAAGAATTACATATACAATTTTAAGAGGTATTTTAAATATTTTTCTTAATAGCTGTCAGCAGAAACGATGGGATGTGATTCTTTAGAGAGCATTGCTCTTTACTAAGTACAGGCAAGTGAGCCATCACCAGCCTTACACTGGCAGCAGAAAACAGATTTAATATTAATTTATGAATAGCTGAACTTTTTCTCTTTAACGTTTAACAGTGAATTATGCTCTAAACCCTTTATATTTCACTGCACATCAGCAAGGTTGTCAGGAGCAAAAGATCAGGATAACATAATTCTTATGGCTTGTTCTCACACACCCCTCATTTACTCCTGAAACAGCCAGAATCATCCCGAAAGTAAGATGCATGGGGTGGCAGAATTTAAATGTGAAAGGAGTTGCTCTTTAAGGGCTATCAAGTTTTTAAAAGCATAACTTCCAGCTGAAACTGTGCAAGCGGGATTTGTCCTCTCAGACAGACACTGAGTGACACACATTCCTTTCCAGCACCTGTGAGCAAAGGAAGGTCAGGCCACCGGCCGTGCCTGCAGACCTGCATCCCAACATGCATCTCAGGCCAGAAGAAAACGTGGATGGCAAAGGCCCCCAAGGCTCAGGATTTTCACTTTTTCAAATCTTCTCTCTAATTCACTTAACGGCATGAAGAAATACGCAGCTACACCACTTCCTCGGGTGCCTCGTGAGTCACGAAGCGGGCTGCCAAAACAGTAACTTCTGCCATTGTAATCAGCAGATCACAGCATTTTATGGATTCCACTCATTTTTAACTCTCCCATGTCTTTGCAATATAAAGCTGATACATCAGATCTCTGCTTACAGTGGAAAAATACATGACAGCTTAGGTAGCCTCCAATACCAAACTCCTAAAAACTAATTTTACAACTGTGAAGGCAAAGACACTTAAAATATGTTCATGTCACACTGCAAAAATCACAGTATTGACACTGGTTCTCCCTCAACTTTCTCTTGCTTTCCACATTTACAAAACATCTACAAACATATGTAAGATCACATATCTCTTACTGCCAGTGAGAAGATTTAAAGAAAAAAAATAAAATCAGGCCTAAAAGATCTATAATAGAGATGTCTTGGCAGACTTTTTCATTTGTAATTAAAAAAGAAGAAAAAAAGTCAACACCAAGGGCTTTACAAGACCAGCAGAAACTGTGATCCTGCCACCATACAATGTAGTATCTTGGCAAAGCCCTCCCCAGATTCCTCCCAAAGCTTCCTGTGAAACATGGGATGAGCAGAAAAAAGCCCACACAATTCACTGGTGTCACATCAGGCTGGGCTTTTTATATTAACTTTGAGAGATGCCAGCCCCATCCCTCTTCCTTCCCTTTCTTGATACTTCACTTCTGATCTCCATAAATCCCAGCTCCCACCCTGCCTTAGGGTTCCCAGAAAGCACTGAGACAGTCTTTAGCCTGTTAATTCCAGTTTCTTGGGACTCTGGACATCCTTTCAGTATTGGCTGAGTGTGGAGAGCAGATGCTTGGAGTTCTGGGGAACAGTTCGGTTGTAATCAAAAAGCTGAGACCAAGGTGTAAAAACATCAAATACCTTGTACAATATCAAAAAAACACGTGGGCTCCTGCAGTATAACTTTCACTGCTGAGCTTTGGCAGATGAACTGCATTTCTCTATCAGTTCAGAAACCCAAGATCCTTCGATTAGACCCCGCAAGAGTGACTGTCTAACACTTGATGGAGAAGAAGGTTTCAGTTAAGGATCTGACCTCTGGTATTATGATGATTTAGGAGGACAGCAAGTCCTCCACAGGAACATTCATAGGACACTTAACAGAACAGTACTCCCTCACCAAGCAGACAATGGAAGAAAGAAGGGGAAAGGCTTTTGTGTAAGACTCTTTATTGTTACCCCTACCACCTGGGTGTTCTGTCTACTCAAAATCTCTGATCTCTCAGGTGTGGTGAAACACTGACTAATACTGGACATAAAATTGGTTAGCCTTGATGATCTTAGTAACTTGGATCAATTCCAGAGTAGTTGAAAACTCAACAGGCTCTCTCTATTTTCTCTGTGATAGTAAATACATCCAACACTGCTGCTGCATCACCCCTTCAAGTGCTGCTGGTACAAACTGTCGATTATGATTTTATAATGCCATAGAGGCTGGTTGTTATAGTAGGTAATCATGGGATGGTTACAGAACTACGCAAGGGAAGTGAAGCCTCAGGCTGTTACAGTAGCTAACAAACCTGTCATTAATTACTGAGGAAAAGCTTTCTGCCTTCTAAATAATTTATACAGCTGGATCTACAGTAGCAAAAGATTAAACAAAATTAAAATGGAATCTTTAAATTCCAAGGGGCAGGCTGACCTCAGGACTCAGCCAGCACCAGCAGAGCACAGATAAGGACCAGGGCTAATGACGCTCCTGCCCTCGGGCTGGCACACAGCACTTCCAACACTCACTCTGGACTGGGATTCCCTTTATGAAATCATTTCAGACAAAGACCTGCTAATCTCAAGCTTGCACATTGGATGCCTTCCTTAAGCACTTTATCCTATGACCAGCATATCTTTGGAAGAATTTCTTTGTTTTAGTCTTTGAGGTTTAGTGAAGGGTAATGTAATCATCCAACAGGGTTACTGACCTCCTAGGTTTCAATTTAATTGGGCTGTGCTGTAGTTGAAGTCCTATGGACATCCAAGAAAATCTTTGGGTGAATTCAATCCATATAAATAATATAGTCCCCTAATATGCAAAGCGGTGTGCTAATGCACTCCAAACTCATTTGCATTCTTCTTTCACAGGCAGCAGCTTTTATTATATCGTATTTTAAAATGGAGTAAAATGTGGCAAAATATTAATCTCATCATTATGCTTCCTTATAGCACTCTTTGCTGTATCTCCTGTTATGTTTGAAAATAGAGCAGTACTGCCCCAGTTTTCTGAACTCCAAAGCTTGCTGAGAAGAAATTTTTTTCCTAGTCTGGTGATTCAGGTATCAGGCACCAAAAAGTTCTCAGACCAAGTACTTTCAAAACTCTTGGACACTGTGGCTTTCCAAGGTAATTCCACAGTTCTAAAGATCTGTCCTTCTAACAACATGGAGAAAAAAAACCTGTATTTATATGTATTTTTATATATACATATATACACATCACTGTAATGGAACATGACTGTGCTAATCCTCAGCCTATCCAGTTCCTCAGATGGATATCCTGATCAGTAAAAATAATTTCCAGCTACACTGGGGCTTTAGGACTTTTTTTTTTTTTTAATTTCATTTTAATACTACTTCAAAGCATTCTGCTCTATTATCTCTGTCTCAAAGGTAAGAGATCTCTTCTTCAGTGCAGATTTAGGTCTTTTTGGATATATATCCAATATCTTATTTTCAAATTAAAATAGTTACAGTAAGAATACCACTTTCTCTGTTTGTCTGCAGCCTCTGGTCAATACCTGTATTGCTTTATCTCTCTGCACAGAGGGACCACATCAGGCAGTGTATATTTCACAGTACAGTTACAGTGTTCTTCCTTAAAACTACCTACCAGTTAAACTTTATTATTACTTTTCAGTGTTCAGGTTACCTGAAAAATGTTACTTGACATAAGTATCCCCCCATTCTACTGAGTATTCCCCTAACACCACAATGGTTACCTAGATTAACCTCGACATAGTTAAATTAGCCTTTCATGTCTAATTATGCCCTGTGATGGGATATATTAGTTCCAATCCTCACAGTCACACAAGGGACTTGTAGTTTCAAGTGACCTCTATACTCGGACAATAATCCAAATAAAAAGAGACATGAAAGCAGGATTAAGGCCTAGAAATGTAGGATTTTGTACCACTTTCCAAGGTCAGTTTAAAGATTTGAAGATTCTGAGAATTGTTCTAGTTGGGAGCTCCTGGAAAATTAACCTGTTACAAAACTGACAGCAGGGAAATAGTAAATAATCTGTCTGTGCACAGATTAACTTTCTATCACAAGCTTGTATCCTGACAGATTCATCTGCTGTCCTCAGCTCCCTGTGCTAGCAATTCACTTACTGTGTTAGAAGTATACAGGAGCACTTGGGAATGCTTTTACCTGAATGACAGACGGATAACTAATTTACAACTTATTGTTATAAAACAATCAAAGTGGGTTTTGATGCTCTGTTAATTTATTATTTTACAGGTGATGAACTTCTCATCAATTTACTGTTCTCATTTATGTGGCCTAATTGTGATGTAATTTGGTTGCTTGGTAATTTTGCTAAAGCATTCAGTTTGCATTTAAAACCCAGTCAATATAAGTTCATAAAACTGTGTCAACTAATCACTAAGGAAATGTTAAATTGGTACAAAATAAACCTTGCTTAAAGCAGATCTTAAGAAAAGGCCACTGATTTGCATACTGGACAAAGCTGTTCAGACTGAAAAGTTCATGGAACCAAAGAGAAGAGCTATGTGAAATTGAGTCTTAAGTCATTGCTGTGAACAATTCTCCACTTGAAAATTTAAACATATGAAAACAATGTGGGTCTCAGTGGTACTTTTTTCTCCCCTCACACAACAAATGTCCCTCACTGCATTCTTCTTAAGGCCATATTTCAGTTGTGCAACTGGGCATGAGCAGGATGGAACAGGGGGCTAGGAATACTCAGCCAAAAATCAAGACATCTTGTGTTCTTAGGCTCCACATCACCAGCCCAGAACTGCCTGAACTTCGCACAGCACCTCAAGCAGCTTCCCTCTAGCAGGCTCTAAGGGCACGTCAGGTAGAAGAAGATACCAGTGCCAGATCTTCAGCACAACAACACAAATTAACTTGTGGCTCCAGCAGAGAACTGATGCCTGAAGTTCTCTTCTCTGTTTGTCATCTAGAGACACATCGTGAAAGTGAGATGTTTTGCCACTGCCTTCACTAAGGTAAGGACATTCCCCTTCAGACATGTCATCATGAACCTCCAGTGAACCCCAAAGAGAGCATTTGTTCAAGCTGGTCAGCAATTTCCCCCACTTCACACACTGCTCATGCTGAGCTGGCCCTGCAGGGGCCCTGAAGGGCTGCACATCTACTCAGCAACAAACACATTGACTGGTTTTATGTAATCTGTACCTCATCCAAGTATTTTCAGCCCTTGTAATATGCTTTGATACTGTTTAGCACAACATGGGGTTTATATTCATCTCCTCACTCTCTTTTTACATCTAAATTCAACTGTCACATACAGTAACAGGACATTTGTTTATCAGTTCTGCCACCTGAATAATGCTCTGAGCAGCACTGCAGCACTGCTCTCACAGGTCACCCCCTTTCACAGCTGGCAGTCACTGTGTTTACACACCCCACCACTCACTGTCTCCTCTCTTGCACCACAGTTTTGCCACCCACACAGCTGGGAATCCCTTCCTCATTCTACAGTTAAAAGTTCAAAACCCATCTCATGTTGGATGGTCACCTGGCTAGGAAAAGCAGAGGTGCCTGTGCCAGCATGGAAGGCTGTTACCTGCCCTGTAAGGACATGATCCAACAAAAAATTACAGCCAGGAGAGGAAACAGAGCAGGCCTGAGCAACCCCAGCCTGTCATGTTGACTTACATCAAGGAACACCTTCCCCCAGGCAGCCCTCTGGGCTACCTCCTGCTATCTCCAGCTCAGGAATGAAAATGCAAAATGACAAACCCTTGCCCTGTGGTGCTTTCCCCAGAGGGTTTACATTTTCCATGAAGTCACTTCTATTTCATAAAAATGACAAAACCCACAAAGTTCAATCTTTTTTCCAAGCCCGGTTCAATGGCAAGTCTTAACGCTCTGGCAGCTACTCAGTGGGTGAAAAGCAACACAGTCCTGTAGGATGGGAAAGGTGCTGAAAATCCATGAAGTTGTACCAGTTGTCACCAAAGGGGGACCTAGACCACTGTACTTCATAAGACTTGGCTAAGGATCAAAGTACTACTAATATTTAGGGTCTCTAAAGAGCTAAAACTAATAAAACATTCAAACCAGGCAGGAAAAAAAATACCCAAAAGGAGAGAAGATGTAATTATGTCCTATAATTTCCTAAAGTACTTTCAGCGCCCACATCTCAGTGTATGACTTTTATTATTAATGACTTAAATGCGTAAGTAACAAAGGACTGTGCTACCATTTGCAGTTCATAATTATGCCACATTTGTCTGCCACCACTGATTCACTAATACTAATTTTGTTTAACATAAACTGTGTTGAGAACTGCACAATAAATCTCGTGATATAAAGCAATAACATCTCCCAGCCTTGTCTATGTGATTTCTCTCGTCTTACCCAGAATACAGTTCATCTTTTTCATATTCACTAAGCACCATTTTAGGAATTAATAGCAATAAATGCATGTTTGTATTGCATAAAATGTGAATTCTAGCAGAATTGTATTTGCTGAAAGGTCAGTACTGAAAGCATCTCACTGAATATAGTGTATCAGCTGGGAATCAAAGGTCTAGGAAGTATAAAATGTATTACCAGCGGAGTCAGAACACAATCTGATTTGCCATTCTTTTCAAATACTCACTGCCATGAAAATATTTTTCTTGTCAGTGCCTTTCTCCATTTGACACAGATATCTTTTTTAATGTTATATTAGTACACTCCAAGACAAATTTTACCATTTGTTCTCTTAGCCCTTTAACCAGGTCCTTCACTGCTGTATATCTGAACAACTGGACTAGACTACATTCATTTTCACAATGGTCCACCATATTATTCCATTACAGCTCTTGGTAGTGAGAATCAAAATTCTAGGTTAATTCTATATTCTGCATGAAGTTTCTATACTTCTGTTCTGTAAATAGAGTGCACATAGTTTGTATTATTCAAAGCTCCTACAGCAACCCTGTGAATATTATTGTATTATTCTAAAATTAACTTTTATGTGCATTTTGCTGCAAGACAGTAGAGCAAAAAATATAAATACAGTTAAGTCCAGACATAGTAACCTCTTCTGAACATGTTTTGGAGACAGCCAAAGTGTTATACAACTGGGGAGAAAAATAATTCAATAAAAATACTGTTTTTCCAAAGCACTTGGCTTACAGAAAGCTTTAATGAATATTCTCAGTAGAGAATTAAAATCCAGTGCTTATTCATTGCAAGACATTGGCATTTCTTACTGAGTTCTCCTTAGTTTTGCAAGAAATTGAGGACAAGAAATAATTCAGAATTTGTGACCACAACATCCATTACTATGCAAATGCTATGGATATAGTAATATTTGCTGCAGTTCTATCCACTGCAATGACTGATCTGCAATTGATTTTGATCTGACTAGGCTTATTCCTTACCTATGGAAGACAAGAGTTCTACTGGACAATTCTGTGGTTGCAAAACTGTACCCATCAGTCTCCAAATATCACAAAAATATCAAATAATCTCCACTGAAACATCATCCTGAGCCAGTGGGCAAACCAGTTATAAGATGTAACTGGTTATATCTCTTCCACAGCTTTGTTTTTTACTTCCTTACCATCCTATCAGTGCAATTGTATCTATAAACCAGTACAGCATGGACAAGTAGGATTAATGACCCACTAAAAACCCAGAAGTGGAAGTGTGTCTGACATTTCATCTGCCGTTTATTTACTCAAGCTCAAAGCCAGGAGAGCGGTGTAGCAGCACTCAGCTCTGCCTTTGTTCACAGTAACAGCATAAGCACATGCTTAACTTTAATCACGTCACTGCTCTCATCCTGGATTTAATTGTTGCCTGGTTGCAGATACTTTCCAGAATAATATCTTTATGTCAGTCATTAAGATTTATATGCACAGATTTAATGGACCAACTCGACTTCTTTCTTACTAATGGCAATGGAGGGAAACGGTCACCTGAGACATTTGAACACTAGCAGGACACTTCTGGCAGCTTCACAGCCTGATGCTACCAACTCCAACTACACTGACGTGCTCCTCCTCCTTGTAAAGGCGCCACTTCCCACACAAGCAGCAGCACGGGGAACAATGACTGTTCTGCTCTGCAATCAGCACTGGAAAAGGCAGTTACACCCAAAAGCTCCACTGCACACTCTAAAATAAAGATCAAACAAGACCATATTACTCAGTCCAAGCAGCATCACTTCTTCTAAATGTATCTTTATCTACTGTTCTGAATATATTATCTTATTCCTTTTATGAAGTAAGAAACATACAGCAAAATGAGGGCCTATCACCTACCTAAAAGATCTGGGTGGCAATCAGCTTTTTGATCAAGGTGTGTAACTTCCATAGCCTTTCAGAAAAAGAGTTAAAAAATAAAACCTTCTTATACAAGTGATCTCCCTGATGCCAGAAGTCCAACCTCAAAAGATCTTCTCCTATCTCTCAAGAAGGAGTAAAAGTTATCTGTCCTTACTCAAGATACAGTACTTGATCCTTGTTGCGAAGAGGCACAACAGCATATTTAGATTGTATCACACAGATGATACAAAGCTCAACATAAAAAGTACTTCACACAGAAACCTCTGCTGTCATTGTTCACTATCCTTTACAAGATACCAGAGATGTGCTCTGTGCTGTAGAAAACATAGAATATGATTTAGTTTTTGTATCAAGGCGTATAAACCCAAACAAGGAACCAAATCCTGCATTGATTTCCAGCCACACCAGGACACTGACTATGATGTCATGTGTTCCACTTAAAGTTAGCACTATGTGACCTGCAAAATTTAAAATTTTCACAATAATGTTATTAACTTCTTATGCAATGGAAAAGCTCTGAAATATTTGCCAAAACTATCCATAAAGTACAGAAACTCTAATTTATACTTAAACATTTTACCATAAAGTCCGAAGTCCAACCAAATATGAATTCATATCAGTCTTCATAGAATAGAGAAAGGAAAATCTAGTTTACACACAAGGGAGTTTCAGATTTCTTTGGTAAGAGAGAATCTGGAAAAAACTAAACTCTGCCGTGAACCAGCTCCTGTCATATTGACTTCTGAACATAATGCAAAGTTGAAAAAACTGCAAATGGAGGATAGTCCCTTCTTTAGCATATTTTTGTACATCAGCAAGCACAGAGATGGCAGAGGAACTCCTTTCACTCATAAGTCACCGAAACAAACCTGGCACATGTCAGAGCCGTGACAAAGCCACTGCTTGGGCAGCCACGGGGGACACAAAGAGAAAGTCTGCACTCTGCTCCCAGCAACTGAGTTACTGGACTCTGAAAACTATGGCCATAACGTGAGCCCTTTCCCTTCTAGTGACAAGCTCCAGAATAAAATAAATGCCTGTATCCAGTTTCTTGTTCAGCTGTCACGCTTTCGGCCCTGGAGACCCTTAGTTTTTTTGCCTGATACGTGTTCACTGCCCAGGAATAGGTGGCTGCACTGTGCTGTATGTGGATTTACATTGCAAGACCTGTCATCCTGGCACTGTTCACAAAGTACCAGTGCTTTTCTACCCTGATGACTGCTTCATTGCTGTGACTCTGATGATGAATGAGCAGTAAACGTGCCACAAGATTAATTCAACCCTATGGCAGATTAGTGTGAGAAGCTGAAAATTACAAAAATAGACTCATTCTTATTACAGCTTTAAGACTGATAGGTAAATCTCATTCACAAAAGGAAACTATAATGACACGAACATAAATGTTAATGTGAGGTTCAAATGCAATTTTAAATATTTATCTTGCAGAGGTAAACAGCCACAGTGAATATCTGAAGAGTAAACACACATTAAATCAATTCAAGTGCTTGCAAACTAATCTATTCTCAAATGCATTTACTTAAAGGCAAAGAGTCTACATTGCCAAGAGCCCAAACATTCACTATTGTCAACATTCTTGAAAAGCATCAGCCTCTTGTGAGCAGCCATTTCAACAGGTCAGCTCTCTGCCCAGAAATCACATTTCCTGAACTCTCTCATCACAAATTCTCAGGACGGTTTTGGTCTCTATAAAGTTGAGATTGAACATTTTTCCAAAAAGTGCACACAGGTGTCAAAAAAAGCCTCCAAAACAACTTTCAACATCTCCCTGCACCTTTGAGATGGAAGACAGTTTAAAAAGCCAAAACATGGATCCACAGGATTACACCAGTTTTGTTTTCATTATCAGAATCCTGGACTAGTACCCAATTGCAGCAGTGGATGTAAAGCCCAGGAAGCCCCCAAGAGCTCAGCAAGCACTGTGTGAAACTGTTGACTTTTCAATGGTTTTGAATGAGTTTATTTTGATGGTTAATATCCTAACATTCCACAACTTACAGTTTTGGAAACATGTATTTTTCCCTGTTTCCATGTAATAAAGCCAACGAGGTAAGATTGCATCAAGAAAACAGAAAAGGAGTTAGGAACTGTCAGACTGTTCCCTCCATGTTATCCATAACATGGTTTATGTATCAGCACTCAAAACTACAGAACAGAAAAATGAAGTCTTAATAACTCGCTACTCTACATGAGTACTTTACTTTCGCTTTTTAGCACAGGCACATTTTAAGCTTTCAGAATCTCTCAGGACAGTAATTTTGCATATTGACAGAGCTGGACACTACCTAACAAAGGCTAATTATGATGAGCAGTTAGGTAGAGCTCTTTTAGTTTGATTAGAGTGTACTGACAAGGAGCTCGAAACAAGGATATCTAATTTTTGTCTGCATAATGTTACTAATTATGCAACAATCCACAGATTAAACAAACCTTGTATAAACATAATACATTCATTTGTAGGCATTCTCTCAGTTTAGTTAAGCAATTGCTTTTCTAATTCTTAAGGTATCATTAAAACCTTCCTAATTTGAACACACACAGATGTGTATCATAATACCATTTCCAAATGTAACCCTTGATACTTCAATAAATAAGCAAAGGAAAAATTACATTTTTCTCATGTACTATCTAATTACCCGGTACAAGAGGAAATAACAATTGCTAATGACAAAATTAAGGGGTTTAAGACGTAATTTTATTAGGTTTTGGCACACAGCAACGTTTCTCAAGGTCATTTCCCATTCACACAGGGCACAATATACTTTTAAAGCAGAAGAATCTAAACCCCTAGTACATTATTTGAACTTGGTCACTTCCATGAAACAGCAGGAAATTCCTTGGCTATAATACTAAATGATGCCCAGATATGGAGACCATTGGCAGTTTTAGACAAAGATGAAGGCAGTTAATGGACCAACATCAGATGTTCTTAGATTATTAAGATGCTTGTTCTACAGGATGTTATTATGCTAATATGTTGTAAAAGAGCTTACAAGTACCTGCCTTTAATGTGTTTACCCCTGAAGACCATCCAAAATCTGCTTTGTAGGCAATGCTCATGAATTATTACAGACCTAAAAAACAATTACTGTGATATCATCTGTTTTAGCATTCAGGCTGTACATGCAGTTAAAATAATGAGCAATCTAGTAGAAAATAGATCGCTTACAAACAGAGAAGACAATAACATAAGACTGACTGGGTAAAGTCAGGTAAATCTAAAGCCAGATAAATTAAATAAACAGACACTTTCACACCAAAAAAAAAAAAAAAGGGGGGCTTTTAATCCAGGAACTGTGGAGTATTTCATAAGCACTGGGTTGAAGATTAGTCACCAAAGTTCACACCCATTTCAGCGAGTTACTTTTTCCCCATTACTGCCAACATCTCATGGCCAGCTGCTCAGTACCTGTGAGCCTCAAGCCACGCCACCTCCCTGTTTTCCTTCCCAGCTGTTGTTCTTGCATGCGAGAAAAGGAAAACAGAGTGAGACAGACAGATCAGACCAGCTTGGCAGCCATCTCTGGAGAAACCAATCCAAATCAAAGTCTCTTTGCATCTGTTTGCCAGGTCCCCTGGGGCAATGAATCTCACTTGAAGACACCTGCCTGAGGACAGGTAGTCCTCACATTGTGACAAGTCCTGGGCCTCCTCAGGCAGACATATGCTTCCCATTCTCCTGCCACATTACTCTTAATTTAAGAGGTACAGGTCTTGTCAGGCACTGAAATGTGGTACACACCAGAGTTAGCAGGTGACTGTGCTCGTTGCAAACAGGGCATTTTATCCAAAAACATGTCCATGGGTGCCTCACGAGCAGCACTGCTGCAGCAAGAACTGGGTCTGAGAGGCTGCACTTGGCAGTAGTGCAGGTCTTGATATAGCATTGTTAGGCACAATTTATGGCTATAATTTAAAAATTAAAGTAAGACAAAGCACTGAACTGAAAAGAGCTCAATTAACATGCAGGAGGCCAAACTTCCTGCTGATATAATTTTTCCAACTTCAATGGAACCAGAACAGAAGTGAATCTGGCTCATTATTTCCTATTCTTCTGAAGACACACAGATGATACTATCTGTTATACTGTTATCACAGCATGGAAGGAGTTCTGTAATAGTGACCAGTAATGCCGAATGCTGGGGAGAAGATAAATGCTATTTCTTTCTTCCAAACAATGAACAGAGATACTATCTGGTCTCACATAGCCAATATTCAGGGTAAGCCCTTATACTATGCCATGGTAACTGCCATACTCTGGCTAAATACGAAGGAAGCCATGGATGCAGACTTCTGAGCAAGCAAATTAAAGATTTTTAAGTACTGTTCTATGGCCAAAGTAAGGAAACATAGGACCTAGTCCAAATCCCACTGCAGATGTGGATGATCTCACTGCTAGCAACAAATTTTTTCCTCAGTTCAGACTCTGCCCAGCTATGTGGTGATGTCCCAGACATACTTTTATCTTTTTTGCTCCTAATTTCAAAACTGTAGCCTATTTTGCCTATCCTGGGGTGGGATTTAACACACTCTGATCTTGGTTTGCTGATATTTGCTAACCTGCATGCTGGGCTTCCAAAACAGAGACCAACTTGTCCATTTAGCTCTTTTGATGCACAGACTTCCAGTCTGCACATAGGTTCCCTGTACCTGCCCTACACTAAAGATTACAATTAAAGAACCACTTACTCTGGAATGGGACACCAGAAAGTCATGAAAGCATGTTACTCTGTGCTTTTATCTTCAACCATTTTTATTTTTTAAACATGCAAATGTGGCCACATAGGGCTAACCTATGAACAAACATGGTATTTAGCCAGGCTTGATGTCCTTCCTTCTAGCACTTAGTCCTTTTCAGCAGGAGCAACCCAAGAGATTTCATTAGTCTCGTTCTACTCTAGTCAAACATTTCCACTGAGGAACAGCAACTAATTAATCACATCAAGATTAATGAAAAATATAAGAAGCAAAGATACCGCAGTTGTTAAATCTAAAATAGCTCCTGTGCCGCTACTTAAAAAATTATATATCAAATTTCATTACAGCCTCATTTGAAGAAATGGTAAGAATTAATATTAACAGCAAATCTTTATTTCTTAGATAGTCACTAGCAGTTAGAAGGCTGAATACCAGCAGTGTGATACCTTCCTCTATTTCTAAGAAAAATTAAACACAGTTGCAATGCTAGACCAGCAAGATAAAAGTATATCTCAAGACATTCCCTGAGAAAACAGGCACTGTTAGAAGATCCCTGTGGGTCAGATTTCACAGGTAGGTCGTGTTCTGCCATCTGCTAATAGTATCACAGAGTATTATCAATTGAGACAGTGTGCACAGTTGCCTGGTGAGATACTGGAGAGCTATACAGCTGCTTTAGGAGAATTAGCCAGGACACATCAATTCGGTAACCTTACTGTAATGAAATGATAGATGACCAACTGGCGGGAAAGGCCACAGATTCCTGGATCCATGCAGTATTACCGTCTGAATCAAAGCTGACACTAAGTAAGACAGGGACATCTCTCCTCAGGTGGAACAAACCTTCAAGGAAGCCCAGGCTCTTGAAAGAAAAGTATAAATTTAAGCTCAAGAGAAACTGAACTGAAAAGAAAAGCATTGTGTTTAAGGAATCTCAACACGTCCTGAAATTGTTCTTTCTGCAGCTTTTTGACAGTCAAAGAAAAGCAAAGGAGATTTGCTTATGATAAAATGCACCACTGCCCTGCCCTGAGAAAACAGCATTTACATAAATAAGTTGCAATTCTGTCTTGGAGATGAGTCCAAGGTATATTTCCATGTGTACACACGCACAGATTTAAGACATTTTTGCCATGGCCAAGGTGCTACCTAAATGTTGCACTTCATGATTCATCATCTCATCAGCTTCTAATTCCCTCATGCTGCACTTTTGATGGAAAACTGAAGGCCAGCCTTTTGTAAATATTGTGTTAATTTCAGGTCTTCAAATTACAACTTTCTTGAATCCAAAAGATGTCTGGCACTGAATTTTGGATCAGGCCATGGTTTTGCCATAGGATCCAAGATGTAGCTATAGATTCCACCACATTTTGCTTGAGTCTTTACCAGCTTTTGGCTTCTAGTGTGGCTTATTACACATCAGTGTCAATTCTCTGCTATTCACTATCCCCACCAGATGTACCAATATCTCAATGAATTAAGCTGAAATTACTTTTCTCGCACCTTTGGAATATGCTGCAACCAATACATGAGCAGCTTGTTTCCCTGCTTTATGTCCCAGCCCAAATATGTTCTCATTAAAAACCCTATTTGGTCAGCATTATGAAGGGGCAATGTCTGACCCTAAGTCTATTGGGAGACAGTCACCTGCCTTGGCACATGTAGCCAGATAGAAGTGACACAGACACTGCTGCCACAGAATATTCAAGACTGCTACGAAGATTTTTTTGTAGCAAGCCCATAAAACTGACCACAATTTTTCTGGCTAAATGGGTATGAAAAAAGAATACTTCCTGCATGAGCTAAACCCAAGAAGGGCTAATTAAATCAACTCGGAAATAGTACTGAAACAACACAGTAAATGTTCCTCTCTCCCACTTTAATGCAGAAAGTTCAGGCTGGTCTGACCCGATTACTGCAGCCCAGGATGACAAAAAGAATTGACCCCATGAAGAAATCCCTCTGGGCACTTGCTGGCATGTGGTCCTGAACAATGGGAAGATGCTGATATGCTGGTGATGCATCAGGATGTCTGCGTGGCAGGTGCCACATACCCGTGAGTCACATCCTGTTCAGGGCACAGGTGCTCTGAAACCTGTTGTGAACTGTTTCCTTTAGGAGCCGACTACTGGCTAACGCTGAGATGCATCTGCATTTAGAGCTGCTGGGACAACCACAAGAAACCCCTACTCAAAGTTGGCCTGAAAGAAGAGAATGGCCAAATGCAGATGTTTTGGGGGTTTATGGCAGGAAGAAAGACTCCTAAAACCATTCATGTGCAGCCACGGGGAATACTGAGCTGCTGTAGTGTTCAAACAGCTCTCCATGCTTCAGTTGAGCTTTGCCTCTGCTCAGGAGAATGACAGTAAAAATAGTAGTCTACCTTTTTTTTTAAAAACATTTTTTACTCTGAACTCACTGAGGTCAGTAACAAACCTGACCCTTCAGGAAACTTTATTTGGCTTCTTGTCATCTCCAGCTTACAGCATAAAAGAGCTTGAATTGTTACTCTTGTTCTCAATTTCCTTCTGATAAACCAGCAGTACAGGAGAGTCACCTGGCATTCCAGAATTCCAGCTGGCCCTGCCAGTCCTAGACTCTAGAGGACCAACAGCATTTACACGTGGTGATGCCAAAGCCAGGACAGAGCAGGCATAAACCAAACAAAAATATGTTGATCTTTAAGAGCTATTTTCCAGATTAAAAGTTTAATTATACAGATGTTATGTCTGTGGTGCAGAGAGTATGTTATTTCAGGCAGGAAGATTTTTCTTTTCTCCCACCAAAGTAGATTCAAAACAACCATAAGAATCAGAGACATGCAAAGGGATATTGTTCCTTGTGTTGTAAAAGACATCAGCAGCATTGGTACGCTCTTGAATAGACACATCTTGCTTAGACACTGAGTTTAGATGCTCTAGAGTAATAGACTTGACCCTCCAACTCACTTTTATATACATATACAGCAAAAATACCTAAAATAGACACTCAGAAAATTGCTTCTGGAAGAAGGAACTTCCTGGGCAATGCTGTGCAGAAAATCAAGTAGACCCTTCCAGCCTTGGAAACCAGGAAATACTAAGTTTTTTGCTCTACAGTAAGAGGAGGGGAGAAAAAAAAAGGAAACAACAACAAAACCACAAAATAAACACAACCCACATCCCCCTCACTATTTTCTCAGCTACACAAGAATTACACTGTATTTTTTACCTCTAGCTTGTTCAGGTTTAACCTCCCTGCCCTCATTGATACAAACATGCTGCTTACTGATGCTGTTGTTTGTATACAGTCTCATGTTACTTTCTTATAGAGCAGAAAAATTACCAACAAATGCACTCGAGCAGACGGTGTATTGTACGTGCTCATTAGCAAGGTATCTTTATTATAGCAAAGCAGTTAAATATTGACCACGAAGTCAAGCAAGGGCACAAATGCTTTATCTAAATTACCTTGAGGTTTGAGGAGGTTGCTGAAGATAAAGTAGTCCACGGGGCTTACAAGAAATCAGCCCACACACTCATCTGCTCTGGAACTGTCAGCAAAACTGTTCCGAGACAGATCGCAGTCTTACGGCCCAGAGCTTACGTACCATGGAGCTGCTCCATCAAAATGCACATGGAGATATATCACAAGGAATACTGCCAATGGGCCGTTATTTATACAGAAAAAAAAGGATGTATCCACATTACCTTGCTTAATTCTCTAAGGTCACAAGAAAGAGCACAGGAGTGGACACAGGATGGTGAAGTAAGGCCACAGCAGGAATTCAACTTTTCTCATCATGAGGGGAAATAAAATGCAGTGCAGAGAAATTACTTCTTTGTGTCCTATTTGTGTCTCAAGTGTATTGCACAAGCCCAGTGGGTATCCTTACCAGGAGATTTCCAGACCCCAAATAAAACCGTATCAAGCATTCAGTACAAGACCTAAAAACTAAATGAATCAATCTGATTACATTTTTTCCAAATCTGACCTTTTCCTACCCATGTCTGCACATTCTCTCCCACACATTACTCAAGTTCAGACCAGCAAGCAAGGAGAAGCAGAGGAAAAGAGGTCTGAGGAGGTTTCATCTACTACAACTACAAGCATTTCACTTCTAATCCATGCAGTCAGCACTGAGTTCCCACACCAGCCTGATTTAGAGATGTGAGATTTAAAAAGAGGGAGCAAGACAAAGCAGAGCAGATCTACTTTCAATGGGCACACTGAGCTGTGCTGAAAGACCAGACCCTGCCCAGCATCTCCAGCATCTTCCCTGGAGGAGATCAGCACCAGACTGGACTGGATACTGCTCTGCTCCAACCCCACAGCTCCAATGAAATGAGGGGGAGAAGCAGAGAGCTCCAGTTACCATGGCATTCCTGACAGCAGCCCTCCAAGTCTTACTCTAATGAGTCTGAAGCCTGATGTTTACATGCTTAGTTTTTAAAAGTATAATGATTTAGTGGTCACCAGAATTACATCAGAGCAAGAGAAGCATTTTGCCTCGAGGCTTTCTTTAGAAATTAGACATATCACTTTTAAATATGCCCACTAGCATTTTAGGGTACCTTTGAGATGTTTCTGCTCTTGTATGGCATCTCAAAAGCACAGGAGGAAGAAAATGCAGTTCTTCAACATCTAGACTGTAGGAGGAGAGGGGGATGTTGGTGTCTCCAAGGAAATGGTTCAGGGCTAATGTATGGAATCACTTTGTATTTCAAACTTTCTAATAAGACTCTCACAACAAAGGCTCCTAAATCTTCATGCTTTCTGATTGATAAAGTAGGGGCATCCCTGGGCAGAATGAGCACAGCAGCAAACACTCTTTAAATTAAAGCATGAGCAAGATGTGACCCAAATATCTGTGTGGCAGCGTACAGGCAGCATTTCTTGTCCAAGCCTCAGGGAATTCACCAGGCACTGTTCAAACACCACTGCTCCAGCACTATCCAGAGGTCTCAGAATAAAAAGACACATAGTGATCAAAGTCACATTTTCATGTATTTTTTGCTCAGTACCTCTCACTGTATTGCTGAGCCAGAGAGACAAAATGGACCAAGTAGAAGAAGCTAACACTGCAGTTACAGCTGATGGTGCTTAAATGTGTGTCATCGTTATATGGCTTCAACTTTTCAAAAATAAGTTTCCTATCATTATTTCAAGATTTTGGCTTAATTCCAGTGGAGGCTTTAATGGGACCCATTCTGACAAGATATAGGATATTGTCCCAATAGAGTCTCATTTGGATATGGGCCACCTGCAATTACCAGTGAGCAGAGCTGTGCAAGATTAAAAGCACAGGCAGTATAATTTCTACCTTGTGTCCCAGGCTCTGTGGATTTGTTACTCATCCAGTCTGTCCATCTGGGGAGCAAACAGCATGTACTCCTTGATGAGAAACTCTGGCCAACCGACCAGCTGTGAAAAAAATAGATTACTCTTGTCATTTTTTTCTCCTAGGTAATTTGCTGGGAGTAAAAATATAATTTTTTGAAGGTTTGCAGTTAAAAGAGGATCCAAGGGATGAGTCTTATTTATATTTAAAGTCCACCACACTTTTATTTGCTAAATGCAATTTTGAAGATATATTGCTGATGAAAGGGTTTTCCCTGTCATTTGGGACACTGGAAAAGTGAATTTCTATTATCCAGAGTACTGCCAAAAACACATTGCTGTTAAAGGGAAAAGTTCCTTATAAATGCACTGCTGCACTCCATGAGAGAAAGAAGACATTATTAAAAAGGTATTAAGAAAAGGATAGGAAAAACCCCACGATCATACATTCCTGCTTCACCCAGGAAACAGAGCAGACAGATCTTTTCTTATTCAAGAGTGTTTTGTGCAAAATTCCACGGTTGTTCTGAAACTGTAAGTTAAGGACAAATCGGTGGCCTAGAACTGCTCTTTAAAGGCAGATTCCAAGTGACAGACTAAATGGCATCATAATATGAAAATTATACTTTTTTCTCAAACCCCATTGTAGTCGCAGGTCTATCCAACAGCAGCTCACACATCGTGCTCAATAACAGATTCACTGCTTCAGCTTAAAAAACAGAGGGGTTTGCTATAGCTTCCACAATTTTCTCTAGAAAACATCACAAGAGGGTGCAAGAAAACCCACCTTTCCTGCAATAGAGTGAGAAGCCAAGCAGGTCCAGATAGCACTTTGGCTTTGAATCTATTCAAGCAACTCCTGCTCTGTGCTTCTTAGACATTATATCTGATAAGCCAAGAGTACTTAGATATGCACATAAGACAACTGGTCTTAAAATCTTTTTCACATATTTTCCTGACTACCAACTGATCTGAGGAAGTTATTGGTGATTAGCACAACAGCAGGACTTACTGCTCAGCACCTGTCCTAAACTATACCAACCAGCTGTAGATTTAGGTGTATTGGTGCAGCAATCACCCTTTCAGGGACAACAGTTCTGTGGGAGTAAATCATGCCAGAGTTTCGAGAGCAGTGAGCATAGTATGACCCCAAACTAAATCATGAGAAGTAAAATGCTTTATATCATCCTGTCTTTCCCCACCACCTGCCAGCTCTAAAATTAAAAAAGTAAATCTTATTACCTTTTTTAATACCTAAAAGGATATAAAAATTGCAGAAAAGTACTCTGCAATAAGGAAAATACTGTTCTCCTTAATGATTCCCCCATTATCTTTGTTCCTCATGATATAAATATCTTTCCTTTCCATGCATACTGCACTTTCAGTACTAGGTAACAGGAAGAGATGGATCTCAGTAATTACGAAGAGGGAAAAGTCACAACAGGAGAATCAGTGCTTGCTGTGTGTAATGCAGCAATTGCTAACCTGACCTGACTGGCAGAGGTCATGCACAAGGTATGACTCCAATGCTGTCTGATGCCTCTGACTGTAAGCACCAAACTCCTCCGGATAACTGAGAGCTGGTGAGAACATCATCTTCAATGTTAAAAGGAGAGAGAAGAACAGATGTGTTCCCCCAGTTGTGAAAACTCTCTGCTAACAGCTGAGCTGTCAAAAGGAGATGATGGCAGGGAACCTGCACTACAAGCAACTGTACAGACTACTTACTCCTATGATGTCAAAGACAGAATATCTCAGTGGACAGCACTTATCCAGCACTAAAACAGACACGTGCTTCAGCAGAGATGACCTCCAGAAATTAAACTGCTTCCCAATTCTCATATTCAAAATTTGATCTAAGGAAATAAGAAAAACATGCCAAAAAAGGCAAAAATTCATATATTTCCTTAATAATTTGTATATTTCAATGTATCATAAAGGAAAACAATAACAACTAAATTCTTGGTGGGTTATGAGTAGAGATAGATGAACCTGTTCCCATTGTAAGACTCACCCAGTCTTGACTCAAGTAATCTTTCAGTAGAGATACTGATGAAAAACAATGACCAATTGTCTTAGCATAAATGACTTAGCATAAATCAGTAGCAAAAATTCTACGATTTTCAAACACTTTTCACCTCAAACACTTGCTGCATTCTCCTAGTTTTCCATGTAAATATAAAAGCAGCATGGATGCACACAAAGATATGCATCGAAGTAGTCAAGTTCAACATTTGGCCTTTCTTTCTTACATATTAGTATCACTCCAGTGGAAGTCAACCCAAATAACACTTTATGACAATTTTATAAAAAAGACCATAAATATCAGAAAAAAATTTTTTTTTTGTATCCTGAAGCACCAAAATTCACATGTCTGGCCATTTGATTATAGAGAAATATACTCCACAATACACACAGAGGGGTAAATATCTGAAATATATATGCATAGATGATTTATATCTATTTCCTACCCAATATTTGAAGTGTATCCTAAACAGTGATTTACCATGAAGAGATAACAGACCACTTCCCATTCACGATATAGGCAGCTGTGGTGAACACTATAAAATACCCACTTAAAACACTTTTGTTTTCTTTTGACTGCACTGAAATCTATCTAGTAGTGAATATCTCCACCACAAAGAGGGTCTGACACTGAATTAGGAGCCATTTAAGCCTGAAAAATTAGTCTTTATCAGACCTGTATACTGAACTAAGTTTCAGATAATGAAGGCAACACGATTCAACTGCGTAAGGCTGTGTTTTAAGTAATATGGACAGAAGGCAACATGCCCAAAACCTACAGCGTTCTACTGCTACATGAGATGAAGAGATATTTAGCCAAATATTCTGCTGGCATATGCCCACTGACTTGGAGTCAAAGCAGTCAGACCAGTACAGAAAGCTGCTAACAATTAACCACACTCATACATACAGAAGTGCATTGACACGAATCCACACACATACACAAGCTTATTCCTCATGCAGTTTCCAGATTAGTCATCTTGTGGGTACAAAAAGATACATGCTCATATTTTATACACTACATTTGAAGTCTGAGCTACAAAAAGATTTCTGCATGTAAACGTATGGGTACATTTCCTCCAAGTGGAGAGGTATGTCAGGAGAATATGATTTCACAGTCAGATCTGTAGCAACCACCCCCGAGATAACCCCAGAGGCAGTTCCATGGCCAGCTGTTTGGAGTGCACAAAGAACTCAGGCAGTAAGCCAGAGCCAAGCCCAGATGCTGCTATTGGGAACTTTCCAAAGCTTAACATCTGTATCCTGATTCTGCCAAATGCCCCATCTGCCTGCGAGGTGATAAATTCCACCTCTCAGAGGACAAGTAGCATGAGAACACAGCAGGGGAAGGGACCACCAAAGGCACCAAATCGATATAAGAGACAGGTAACACTTGGTTGGAATTTAAGAAAGTGTTTTCTCAGTATTGCCCTGTTCCACATTCCTATACCAGCCTTTCACAGAAGGCTTATTTTTTGATTCATGCTCAAGAAGATAAAAACAAACAAACAAACAAACAAAAAAACCAAAATGCATAAACCTCAATTTTTAGTCTTTGTATAATGAATTTCTGTGTTAAATAAAACATGGGAAAAAAGGCAAAAAAATTATTAAAATGCATCAAATATAACAATCCAGAGGTACAAGTGGAAACTGAGGAAAATTTAATAATCCAGTATGTTCAATCCCACATGCCTCCTCCTTTCCTGGTCTGGAAAGCCAAATGAAATTCAAATAATGACTCAGTAATACACACACACAACTCCGACAAAACTCACGTTTCACACCTCAGGTAAACAAAGCCACAGCTGTGACTCATCCTGCGAGGAAAAACGAAACTTAAGGTGTGAAGTTACATTAATAGCATGTGGTCGCTCCAGTAGCAGAGCCAGACACTTTACCTGCACTGTTTGTACTGTATAAATCTTCTTCAAGTTTGATGCACATTCAGCTGTGGTCATACCAGGAAGTGATCTTGAAAACAAAGTACAGATTAATTAAAATATCTATTTTATCAAGGAGGGAAAGAAAGGAGATGAAGAGGGAACATGAATTGCATGAGTGCAACGTTGAAATGTTCACGTGTCAAAGTGGAAGCCCAACTCCAATTATCATGAATCATTTAAAGATAGGAGTTAAAAAGTGCTTTTATACTAGTGAATAGGTTAATATTTACCACGTAATCTGTAAAATACATTGATTAAACAGGAGAATAGGAAGTTTAATTTAATTTTAAACCAAGCAGCACAACACTGCTCTCAGGTCCACCCCACCCCCTCGGAGCCCTGCTGTTCACAGGTGATGGGCTACCAGAAGGGCACTGCATGATCATCCGCTGGAATTATTTTTAATTGCACTTAATACACCTCAGCCTCCCTTTTTTTAAGCGTTTTAAGGCACTCCCAGTGCTTCACCCTTTTAAAAAGAACACACGTGGGTCGCTAGGTAGTGCAGGCGCACAGGCGGCGGGATACGTGATGATGTAGGGATGCAGGATCACTGAGGGACGGAGGGACAACGCCCCGAGGGGACGGCGGGATGATGGTTGGAACTTCCCTCATCCCTGCACTGCCCTCACCAGGGCCAGTCACAAACGTCTTGGGTCCCTCCGATGGATGGGACACGCTCACAGGCTGAGGAGAAGCACGAGTCCCAAAGGGGAGCTCCCCTGCCAGGTGCCACGTAACCCAACGCACGCAGGGAGCCTCCATGACTCCAGGCAGCTCTTCCACCACTGGCACTATGTCTTCCAGCCACATCTACCAACAGCACGTGAAGGGGTTAACAGCTGGTCTGTTAGGCCCTCAGAAAAAGAGAAGGAGGTGGATCTGGCGGGTTTTCGTGTGTTTC
>JAWWES010000024.1:8545699-8604919 GCA_035583135.1 Lophotriccus pileatus
CTTAGAGGGGATATAAGGAGATGATGGATACAATAAAGAAGAAGCTGTTATGTTACCCTGAATAAGCCTTCTGATCTTTTCTTTTTCGACCGTCACGACAAGATAACGGTAACAAGCACGTCCCGTAAAGCCACGAGATCCTTGGGTTGGCCTCAGTGCCAGACACACTCATACACCAGGAATGGTTCAGCTTCTCCAGCTCACCCTCACACTGACCATTCCCAGCTCCCACCTGGGGCTGCTCCCTTCAGGCACGCACAGCACCAGCTGCACCTCATCCTCTGAAAAGCTTTTTCCAGCTCAAAGTACTGCTTTTCCATGGTTTGCAGCTACTGAATCATTACATACCCAGGATACCTAAAGCAGCAAGGCATGTGCCAAGTGTGCAAGGGCCATACAAATGCTTTGTGGGTTCTGGTCCCCAACTACTTAGGTAACTTTGAAGAGTGTAAGGATTTAAAAACAGTCGCAACATAGAAGCACCAATATACGAATCTGCCCAGAGGCAGCCCTGTCCTTGAGAAGGGTTGTAGGTTTTAAAAAGAAAGAGGATTAATTATGTTCAGGGGACATAATTAGTACTGCTAGAGTAAAAACATACTCCTTTATGCTTATGAACAGCAGGGAGTAAGAGAAAACTGCATAAGAACAAAATATGCATCTACTTGTGGGGCAACATGTCATATTTTTGCAACTGAGGACAGTGTCAAAGCAGTCAAAGAGGAAAAACTCAGTTCATGAGAAGTCACAAAGGACATTCTGTATCTGTATCCGGAACTGTAAAGCAAGGAGAGATTAAAAGAAACCCCAAATGCTGTAGAAGTGGTTTTATGTGCTTACGGGCTTCTATTGCACCCCTTTTTGGCACCTTCTCTTTCAAAACTAGCAGTAGGCTCAAAACCCTCTGAATTTCACAGAACTGTGAGCTCTTCTCTCACTCTGAACTGCAGAAAGCTCAGCTTGGGGTGGGACCCTCAGTGAAAAGAACTTCTCTGAAAAAAATCCATAGCATTATATAGCTCAAAGCCTTTGTAACATCACCGTTCTTAACAGCACTGGTTTGTACACCGCCCTAGAAAAATGCAATTATTTTTCAGTAGGGCTAAGTATTTCAGGAAAGCTTACATCCCATCCACACTTAAAACAGAATTAAGGGCCAAACTAGAAAACTGCAGAGCTGTAGCACAGGCAAAGATATGAAGCTCAGTGATAAGGCAAAGAACAGATGACTATTCGGACAGGCTGCACAGCAAATAGTCCAAGAGGATTTCTAAAGGGGAGGTCATGCTCAGCAAAGCTTTTGTGAGCACAACAATGAAAAACTGTTGGGACTGAAGGCAGAAAGGTAGAAGTACAAGGCACTTGGCTCCAGGAATGCTTTTTAGACAGCATTATATAACACTAGTATATAAAGATTAATAAGTATGGCAATGATGGGACAATTCACAGAGAGGAAACAAGCTCAGTACTACACCTAAGGTCAGTGATTAGCAATAGATGGCTTCAATTTGGAAAGAAGAGGGAAAAGTGACTTGTGTTGCAATCTGGCTTTGTGTAGGACCCAATTAATAAATAGGGCACAACAGTGCTGTGGAGGAAGCAACTGAACTTCCTGCCTGTACATTCATAGTTGGCCGAAGCCTTTATCAAACACAAAAAACCCTATATATTAAAAGGAGAAAAAAAAAAAGTAACTTGCAAGCCAATGACTTACACATAATGATAATTTAATATTAAATATCACAGAGAACATAATACTACTTAGAGGCCAATCAAGTTGTTAATCCTTTGTGTAAGGTACCATATAAAGGGACTAAATATCCTCCTCTACTCCAAGGGCCTTACAATTGTGAGACAAGATAGAAAATGCATGGTACAGTGGGTTCAACATTTCAGGAAGATAAAAGCCTAATAGCAAACAGGCTAAAGCATCCACAGCAAAAATGGTCCCGAGAACAAAGACAAATGAGAACTGGAAACCAAACAACAAGGGTCTGACAATGAGAAGTTATGGAAGCAGTCAAGGTTGACAACGAGTAAGCCAAGGAAACCTCCTCAGAAGGTCCCGCAAATAGACTAAAAAAGGCACTAAAGACAGGATGTAGAACAACAAATGGAAATGCATACAGGCAGATATAGGCATGTATACACATAAACACATGTATATTGACATATATAAACAGATACAAGGGGTAAGACTTTCCTGGAGACTGAAGCAGAGCTGTGGGATAGGACAACGCAGGGAAGCAAGAATGCAACTGGACTTTCAGGACAGATTTGTGGCTTTTACTATTGCTTTTTACTATTTAGTACAGCTAGATTCCCCCGAGTCCTTTTTGGTTTGGGGGGCTATTATAGGAGATTTTTGGTCCTGCTAGAGTGACCTGTGCTATTTTCCAGTGTCGAAAGCCAAAGACTTACGTACATTAGTGACAAGTCAAAATCTTTTACAAGAGGGCAAGAGCGCAGCATGTTGCTAAAAAGCAGAGCTGCTTACTGGAATAGATGGAATGCAATTCTGCAAAGGACTGGGCACCATTTTGATTTAACAGAAGAGCAATGCTGCGTTTCTGTCTATAAGCCAGTGTAAGATTAATGCCTTCTGATGTGAGACTACTGCACACCAGAGAGAACTGACTGACAGAAGCATTAACTAACATTTGTAACATGATGGTTTTACAATCAGTAGCCTCATATCTTTTTAACCAGGGGCTCCTTAAAGCAGTAGGCAACACCACATGTCACCTTAATAAACCTCTAAAAGCTAAGTTCCAAATCCAGCAGTTTGTGCACCCAGTTATACATCTGTGTGCACGTGTACATACATGTGAACTCTATGAACTCTCCTTTAAGATGAGAGTTCATAATTACTGGTACAGGATTGCACAAGCCGAGAATTGCCTCTTTTCAAAGGAAAATAACAGCGTTGTGGAGATAGGGGTTTTCCAAATTTTAGGGAGATTATTTGTTGCCTTAGAGGTACTCCTGAGAACTCCAGCTTATTTATGTCATTTTATATCAGGGCACAGTAGGTTGGTACAAAAATCCCATCTCATTGCCAACCAGTAGTCATGTCCATTTACATCAAACTCAAATATGGCTTACAAGGGGGAAGCCCAAATTCCAGCTTAGATTTGTCCTTTACTACAAAACTGAAATTGAGTAATTCTGGGGTTAGAGATGAAAGAGAAAAATATGCTTGTAGACTCAGGCTCAATTCTAAACAAAAGCAAAATGAAGAATAAAATTAGTATTCTGAAGCCTGTGGTGAACTCTACTGATCTGGAGACTTCTCATTTATCCATTTGCAAAATTCAAGACATGTCCCCAGCTTCAGCAAGACTAAAATCAAAACTATTTCTAGTTTTCCTCATCACTAATGCAGATTAATTAATTAAGAACTAAGCAAAGACCATCAATCTAGGTTCCAGGTAATCAATAGTAAAGTCCTATAGGTTCAGACTGACCCATCTCTATTTTCACTGGGAAACAATTAGCAGGTTGAGTGTTATTAGAGTATATTGGACCAATTCCGATAGAGATGTAATGAATGGAATTAAACTGATTTAATTAACACCTGCATATTGAAAGACATACACAACAGGTCTGGCAAGAAACCTACTAGTAATATGATCCCAATCTGAATCTTCTCTTCAAGCTGCTCTGTGGAAAAAGACAACTGTGTTCTCCTGACTACCTGTGTTTCAGCCAGGTAATTTTGTTTTGGAGTTAATTTTGTTTTGGAGTTAATTTCTCTTTCACATTCAGTTGTCATCTTCTTTTGATTGCATATGAATAATAATGCAGGGTTAAAAAAACAAAAATAAAGAAGGATCATTTGACAGCAAAACATTCATTCTTCTTTAACTCAAGCAGCTACCCCGTAATCTTCAGGTTCCAGCAGACTACTGGAAGGATTGATAACCAGCCTGCAAATAATTTCTATGCCTTGTTAAATACAGGGTGTTTCTCATGTGTGCAAAAGAATCTCTGTATCATCATCCTGTGTCTCCTTAAGACTTTTCTACTGCTGCTTTTATGTTTCACTTAGGCTGGGGAGAAAATATTAACAGATCTCTGTTCATCTTTTCTCTACAGCCACAGTTTAGAAGTGGCAATAGAGCAGATAATGTGTTTGACCTTGTGGGAGTGGTGGGGGCCTCAGGGTACTATGCTCTCGTGCTCTTTTCCTTTCTTTGGGATCCTGCAAGTGATGGGCAGAGGCTTATGAGGAGATAAAAAGATTCCTTTTCAGTTGCTGTTGAAATTAACTGATCAGACTCTGTCATCTGTAGGGTCCTGCTCTTCCTTTTCTTGTATTCTCCCTGCTGTGGGAATGAAACTGTAAAGAGAACAAAAGTGCCACTCAATTCAACTAAAAGGAGTTCTCTGAAATGGCAAGTTGTTAATGTACATACTAAAGATCATCTCCCATTGTGCTTGTCAACTAGTTTGCCAATCATCTGAGCTAACATCATTTTTTTGCTTTATCTTAAAAGTCCATGAGTTGCCACAACAAGACTGGGGAAATAAAAAAAACCTTAAATGCTTCTTTAGATCATTGATGACATGTTAAACTTGGGTCAGTAAAAGTTCAGTATGAATTCCTGTCCATTTCAAGCCAGGAAGATATGGATATTTGGGAAAAGAGCTCTGCAGAATTCAGAAAAAAATCCATCTACAAAAGAACAGCTAAGGAAGTCTTTGGACATTTGCATCAGGGATAGTCCCATTGTGAGCAATAAATGTGATGCTACTGCAGTAGAAGAGAAATCTAAGGACAACATTCCAAATATCTCATTTTCATGGGTAGGACCAAAAAACAAATTTATGATGCATCCACTGCAGAACAAAGTTATACAAGAAGGTCAGACTAGTTCTCCAATACAAAAAAGGAGTAGACAAATGTCACAAATCAAAAGACTGCCAGTGTTGTGTGAGGGTTGTAATCTTTACACGAAACTCCTAAAAGAAGAAAGCCCTGACCTTGTATTAGGGTATGTAGGCAAGACTCAACATTTCATTGGCCATCACGGATAACTGTCTGCATTGGAAATCCTTTAGTTAAGCCAGTAGTGACTCAAGGAGGTTCTTATGATGGAGTAGGGTGGAAAAATAAATCTGCAGGAAAAGGGCAGGAGGTAAGAGGGAACAAGAGAAAAAGCAGCTGATTAGCTAGATTTCTGTGGGGAAAAATAAAATTATTATCTTTTTTTATTTTAAATCTCAAGATCACCATTACAAATTCAAGTTTCCCATGCAAAGGTGCAATCCAGTATAAATTTAGTGAAGGCTATAGTCAGATCAATATTCATTTAGATTGTAAAAAGGTGTCATGGCCTAAAAAGCTCTAAAATTACACCTGCTATCAACAGAGCAAAGAACATTTGAAGACTCTTAGATTACATTATCTAGTACCTGCTAGCAAAGATGTTTATAAGAGCAATCTCTAGTGTCTGGGAATTTCTGCTATCTTTATCTTAAATTTGGCAGATGAGCTACAATACTTGAACACATGAATGCACATTGTTTGTTCAAACAGCTTGCAAACTGAGGGAATTTTGGGACACTGAAAATTCTTTTTCCTTCTTCCTATGTGCATGCACTGCATTACCTGGAAAAGCAGACACCCCGAAGCTTTGAAAATGCTGGGACTCCTTTGTAACTAACGCAGAAATTTTCTACTCAGAGTTGCTTTGAGCTCTTTAGAGATCACCTTACTTTAAATTATCTCTTCTTCCTTTCATCAAGATCATTAATTGCATGTGTATTTGCAGTGCTATCTGCGACAGGTGTCACATACCTTTGGCCAACTCATTTGATTAATTGCCTCCTAAGCCTGTCTCTGGCTAGGGGGCATGCCACCTTTTACTACAATCCCTGCCAGTCACCAGCAATTTATTTGTCACATGTACATACACAGCCCTAGCTAAGAACAGCAAGGATCCATGTTACCATGCCCATCTCATTCAATTAATTGCTTCAGTGGCAAGCCCCTGGCCAGGACGAATTTGGGTAACTGTAGTGTTAAATCACCCATACAAACATTTTCTACGTATATACTAAATCCATTTACTGGATTTACCACTCACCAATTTTCTGTCACCATATACCCCAGTCCTTGCCACTCATTTGAAGGTTAAATATCACATCCACAAGCTTGGCTCCAGCTGCTGGTCTCAGACTCTGCCTGCCCTTTGCTCCATGTTCTGGAGCTGGAATATGGTAGGTGAGATGCTGTTCTTCCCAGAGTCAAATGTATTTTATTAGGTAGCAAGTGTCAGCATTAAGAAGCCAGATGATGTAAGAGTCACACAACATCAAATTTCTATTTTGTGAAACTTACCTATATCCCTGGTTGTTTCACAATACCCAGAGAGCTGCAGTTTACACCAGGTATGCAGTGACCAGGAACTTGTACTTGCACACACTCAAGAGGATACAACAGTCAGGTAGGGGAGCTCCAGAATCCCCAGCTCAATAAATGACATTGGCCCAAACTTCACAAAATCAATGGAAGATCTGAAACTGTCATTACCTACAGCAGGACTCCATCTTAGTCTGGCACTCATAACTGATTTTTCAAACTCAGAATTGCAACTGGTACACAACACTTCTAATTTATTCATAATAATGATTAATCACTAAACTCTCTCTCCCTCCAAAGTTAGGATTATAAATGTGTTTGATAAACAATTCAGCCTGACTGTCAGTGATTATGGGTTCATAATTGTCATGGTTTAACCCCAGCCAGCAACCACGCACCACACAGCCACTCACTCACTCCCCCACCAGTGGGACTGGGGGAAGAATAGGAAGGGTAAAAGCTGGCAAACTTATGGATTGAGATAAAGACAGTTTAATAGGGAAAGCACAAGCTGTGCACACAAACAAAACAAAACAAGGAATTAATTCACTGCTTCCCATGGGCATGCAGGTGTTCAGCCACCTCCAGGAGAGCAGGGCCCTGTCATGTGTAATGGACACTTGGGAAGAAAAATGCCATCACTCCAAGTCTCCCCCTCTTCAGTCTCTACAATAAAAGTGAGTCAAGAGCATCTTAAGTATTAGTGGAAGTCATTTATGGGGCAGGAAGCAAGAATTCAGAAAAGAAACAATACTGGGAAAATCCTGCTGGTCTGGCATGGGTGAGTTGGTGTTGTAACATGAACAGAGGCAGCTGCTACCTCTGAATCCTTCATATGTGACAGTTACTCACACTCTGCATCTCATCAGTCATGAAAGCACACATGCTACCCTCAGACTGAATCAGAAGCTACACGGTGAGCAGTTATCCTCCAGGTTCACAAAATTACACAAAAGGTCAAATGTACCCTGGCCATTCTTCATGTAAGAGTCACCCACACAGCCATGCGTTCACAGCAGATTTATACACCAGTTAAGCAACTGCAGTTCATTCTGGATGCAGGACCACGCTCAGAGTAACTACTGCAGTATAGCTGTATGCATTGGGAATGATACTATGATTTCTCTGGATATTGGCCACATTTATGGAGCCTTATTTATTGATCTAGCAAAGGTTTCTGATACAGTTGACCGCACATTTTTGTTACAGCAATTTAAGCGTGACACGGATTTTACTGTAGCTTGGTTTAGCAGCAATATAATTGGTCACTGGGTGTTATGAGGAAGCTGGCATTGCAACAGCTCTGCTGTGTCTGTACTTCAAAGAAACGACATCCTATTCCCCCAGATTGTTGGCCTGGCACCTTTTCTGAGTATGGCATATTCACTCACCACAACCTGCACAATTCCACTGAGAAGTTAGTGGCAAACACTCACTTGTATTCTTCAATGGAACTTGTCCACAGCTTGCAGCCTGGGCAGATGAGTAATTTTAAATACCCTCGCTCCTCAAATTCTGAAATACCTCAGGACTTGGAAGCCCCCAGCATTATCTTCCAAGCTTTCCCCAAATGCTGCAAGATTGCCCAGTGTTTATTATCACTATCTCCAAACCTCATCATAGCATACACCTAATTCTCAGGCTTGCAGAAGGATATGTAAAATCCCTTACAATCTTCAGTAAGTGTTTTTACTTCAGCAGACAGCAGCTTATGCTGTTTTTTAAGAAGTACAAATACAAAGAGAAAGAGTTAATTCTATGAAAAGAAGCACTTCCTGCTTTATTTACCATGCTTCTCATCTACTTCTAAAGCAGAGTAATACACAGGGGAATCTCAACCACAGAAAATCTGCATAGCATGACATGAGTTCCTAGGTAACACAGCAGTTCTGGTCTCAGAAAGCTGGCAAGACGCACACAGAGGGGAGAAGCCATGGCAGGACCAGTACAACTCCAGCATCCGAGAAAGCAATGCAGTCACCACCGCTAGAATCGTAAAACACCAGAGGTCTTACCAAAGGACAGGGTTTGAACCCGCCACTTAGCATGGAAATGGAACAGAAGAAGCAAATCTGTGAATTTCTCTGGGCAGGCCCTTTATCCACAAAGCACAGCAAGAGCAGCCCTTCACTTTCCTCAGTACCCAGCTCAACATTTGAAAAATTATTGTAAACAGCTCTTTCATTTCAGAGGCCGATCATCTCCCAGAGTTAATGAAGAATTTATCTTCCTCCCAGTTGAGCAGATGTACTTGAGTTCTTCAGATTTCTCCACCTCCAGCCCTAAAGTATCAGTGATCAACTGTAATACGTAGGATGACGTGAAGAGAATTTTCTTCCTCAGGCACCCACGTGTTCCTGGGTGCTGCAGGCACAGGTGGGAGGGATACCCCTCCTTCTCTGCCTGTGACACACATCTGCTTTTTCTAAAGGCTAAATACTTCAGTCTAACTCAAAGCACTGGGCTGAGAGTGCAGACACATCAGTGAAAGGTAATGATCTCTGTTATACAAAATTTACTTAATATATAAGATCATACTGTGCCCTCATAGCACCTTTAACTCCTTGATGACAGTGTCTTAATAAGTGTACATAGCAGATTAAACTTGAAGGTCGGCAAGAAATACCATGTCATATCTAAACTGAGTAGTTAACTAGCACTCAAAAATTATGTCTCCCTCAAAATTCCATAGCGAAAGCAATGAAATGTCCAAAGAGCCCTTCACTGGAAGGAGAAAGGCAGAAGACATTCCTCCACAAAGCCAAGAATACAGGTAGATGGTCTCTCTTATCCCAACGGATCCTGGAATCCGCAGCACAGTTCCTTGACAGAACTTCAGACACGGTCATATGTATTACAACACCAACACATGGCCAGGAGTTCCTACAACCTTACATGTGTTTTCTCCCCAGGGAAACAGCTGCTTAAATGATCCCATATCTCAAAAAAAATTGTTGCATTTTTCCAGTCTATAAGCATGTTTTGTTTCTATTCCAGTTCATCCAGGATGGTATTTCCATACTTTATGTGAAACAGCGGAGCTGATCTCCCTTTGACGTTCTGATTAAAGGTACTGGAATGCATTCCCTGTACACTTACACACAAAATGGCTTCAGTCCCATTCCAAATTATATGCACTTACTGAAATGGGATCCAAAAATGGATAGAACTTGAGATCACACATTTATATTAATTTTAATGTTCTCAAGATTAGTCAGAATTTTTTAAGCAAATCATTCATTTACTTGAATCTCTGTTTCACATTAGAGAGGATGGTTGTACTGAGATTTTAAATCAATTTTGGAGTCCTTTCCTACTGAGGATTATGCTTGATGATTAAAGGGACTTCATGTTAATTTCAATAAAACTTTGCTTCCCCTTTCATTTACTATTTTATCAATTCAGTAGGAGAATTTTGCGCTCTCAGAGCTCAGCTCTTGAGGTCTAACACAACAGTTTCTTGGTAGGCTGCTCTTCCTCTCTTTTGCACTGACTATGATAGAGGACTTTAGCAGTGGTCTCTCTCCCCTTTCACACCTGCTGGAAGACTCCTAATGTCCTCCTCACACACCACTGTTCTCACTAGATATACTTTGACAAAAGATCAGAAAGGTGAATTACCAGCACATTCCCACTGTGGGTTACCCCTGTGGCTGCTAAAAAGAACAAATACAAATCAGGGTCTGTGAGCAAAGAGCCAAGAATGTCTCACAGGCAGCACTGTGGTGCCTTTAGAAAGCTTCCCTCACAATTATGAAAACACCAGAAACTGATAAACAACACAGAGAACAACAAACCAACAGTAAATCAGCCCCAAGCTACAGTCTGTGTTATGAGAGCCCTGGAAGCCCCACCCTAAAAACCACACATGAAAGGGCAGGAAAAGGCTCCAGGATCATCAAATCCATTCCCTATCCCAAGGCAACAGCAACATGCCTGGCTGTTCCCTTGAAGTATTTGTCTTCCCTGTTCAGTAACTCTGCCCCCTCACTCTGAGTCTGCACAGCTGAAAAAGACCCCATGTCGGTGTCATCAGGAGTTCCTCCAGGAAAGAAGAGCCTCTCAGTACACACATCCCCAGTACTCCATCCCAGGGTGTCATGGGCTCAGCTGGGACCTCTCTTCCCTGTTCTCATGCAATGAATCTGAACAAAAGCAAAATGAGCAGTGATTGCTTTTGACAGAATAGAGGATTTTTCTCTACATTGTGGTAATAGTAATTTTCCATTTATTTTCTCAGCAATTTGCTTAAAGATTAGATTTTGCTAATTGTAAGAGAAAGATTCACAACCACCCAAAAATTCTTTCATTTTCCCCATCAAAAAAAAATCCTTTCAATGAAAACTGATGGATTTGAAAATAGTCTCTGTCACCCTAAGTTACATTTTCACCAAGTACACCTACAAAGTGGATAAAATATTGTCCAATTCCAAACCTGATACCAGCTTTTCAAAGTAGTCAAGGTCAAGCTAGAGGTCAAATAGCTCAACAAATGGTGAGGGTTGCAAACACATTCTTAGCCTCATGATCACCTCCATAGCACCTTATTCCTGTGCCACCTCATCCCTCTTGGCTCTGTACTTGTATTAAGAAAAGCTACAATACTGACATCACCTACATCCTGTCCATGACTATTTTAAACACTTCAAATCTGTTGCAAGTCTCTTCCTCATCCCTTTTTAAAGTAAATCTATCAAAGAAATAAGTCCTTTTCTCTGTGTAGAACATGGAATTCTTCCCCTCAGGAGACAGGGGAAATTTAAGACCCAACACTAAATGATTGAGCAGAGCCAGAAGAAGGAAATGTTCAGTGGCAAAAAGAGAAGCATTTCAACTTTTTATTCTGAAAAGCACAGCATTTGCTTCTTCCGTAAGTGTTCCCAAGAAAAGTGTGCCTAGAAAAGAGATTTGAAATCATTTTTAAGGGGTTTTATTCTCCCACGGAGTTCTGTGCATTTGGAGTCCTGCCAGCACTACTGAAGGATTCCAGTGGATTCCAGTCATTCGGTCTTCACCACACATATTTCAAATTCATCAAACAGGAATGGTTTGCTCTTCCTGCTTCCAATGGAGACTACCAAGCAACACAAGAAATGCTGTTGCTCATAGGATGAGGAGAGGTTTTATCATTGTAAAAATAGTTTCTTTAGCTTTGCTACTTCAGGTCATGGATCTCTTAAACATCTGTTCTCACCTCTCTTCCTAGAGCATGGTCTTATTGGTATCTCAGAAACAAGAGCGCCTGGGGCTCAGCCTTTGGTTTCTCAGGTTTTACGCAAAGTCTTCTCAACACTCGTTTCTCCTGCCAAGGGAACAGCTCCCTCCAAGGCACTGAAAGAAGTTGCCCAGAGAAGCTGGGACTGCCCCATCCCTGGCAGTGTTCAGTGCCAGGTTGGATGGAACTTTGAGCAAGCTCATCTAGTGGAAGGTGTCCCTGTTTGTTGCAGGGGCTTGGAACTGAAAGATCTTTAAGGCACCTTCAATTTAAACCATTCCATGATTCCTAACCCTCACCCACAACAAATAGTCAGAAGCTGCCAAGGGTTAACAACCTCATGTACCCTTAGAAAATTTTCCTTACAATTAAACCTGGAGGGGATGCCATTCTATAATCTACTACTCAGTCCTACTCTAGAAATTTCATTCAAGCTGAAAAAAGGGTACAGAAACTGTGCTGCCCTATTCTTTAGGTAAGCAATGATTCTTGTATTGCTGTCAGCAGTTTGATTAACGTGGTTACTGCTCCGTACAGATTCCAGAACTCTTTATGAGAGAGATTTACACAAAAGGTTTGTCTAAGGAACTCACTAGAATGAGTCAGGGTTTAAAAGAAAATAGTTTAACATGCCAATGTGAGTATTAAATGCACAGAAGCTTATGGCTTCCTTGCTGCTGAGAATGCAGAGCTGCTAGAGACCATTTTTATTATAACCAATATATAGAAATCCTTTGTGTTCATTTAGAGTTTTGAGCTGAGCCCATGCTGAAGCCAACAGTATCTGTTTCATGGTACACTGTTCTTAAGATGCCTCTGAAGCTTTTATCAGATATTTCAGCACACGGGTATTGAGCACAGGTGACAAAATACAAGAGTGCTTCCATCTCTGTCTGCATTCCTTGATGGAAGAAAACAGATGAAAGAAAACTCTGTTCTGTGCCACTGCTGCCATCCAGAGCCAGTATGAATGGCTGTGTTTTGGAAGTCTCACTCCAGCAGGAGGATATCTGCTAGAAATTCATGCTGCAATATAGCTAGGTTTTATTTGCAGCATTTGCAATGCCATCCTTTTTCCCCTTTAAACAAATTGACTGTTAGGGAACATCACAGAGTGAAAACAGCTCCAGGAATGCTGGCACTTTGAACGTTATGCTGGAGGATGGGAAATTTGTATCTTTTGATGGAACAAAGTCACTGGCTTTACTTTGCTGTCGCATTTTGTTAAGCATGTGTCCAGTTTCATTTACATGGCTGTTAACATCCCTTTTTTCCTTGCTTAGAAACACTGAGGCCAATACCACAGAGCTCACACTGGAAATAGAAACACAAGAATGCATTGCTCTATATCTATACACTCACAACCCTAATGTCAGTGCCAGGGGCAGCAAGAAGAAAAATACAGGTACATTTGTCCTATCATAGCCACTTAAGGTCTCACATTTCTGAATTTGATGCCCAAAATATACAGATTTAGTTTTCTAATTGAACAAAACTGTATTTGCCATTTGCTGAGAGCTTTTTTTTTTGTTTTTGTTCTTCAGGTGGAATGGAAAAGAAGAGGTATGCATCCTGCGTTTTACTGCTGGATCTTTTCCATGAGTCCTGTCCACTACATTCTGTTCTCTTCTTCCTTCCCGATTAAGACAGCTTCACAGCAAGCTCTTCAGCATAACATTTTCTGCCAGCTCATGTCAGAAGCACACAGTATGTCAGTTTTACATGTTGCATTTAGTTCCCAAAGATGTCAGAACTACACTTGTGACCGGAGTGGACACTGGTCTCAGCCTTTGCCAAACTGAGCACATAGCAGAGATTGTCCACCTGAGCAAGATGGTCATCGAGCAAACCAGTCTCTGCAGGGTAACACTGCACCAGGTAGTGAAGGGTTAAGGCAAGGGCACGTATAAGAGTTAAACACAACAGAAAGGTCTTTCTATATGTGATATGATGCAAAAACCAGCCTGGTAACATGGAAGTGGTGCAGGACTGCAAATACCAGTCCAACCCAGGTGGTGTCAACCGAAGTTGCTCAAACTCAGAGTCTGACATCACACAGGGGTTTTCTTCAGAGCAGGAACTCCTTTCAACTACATAGACTCTCAACAGCATTGTCCTGCATCAGCATTCCATTAAAATGAACAGGAACATTTAAAGACATACTAAATATTAATAAGGTGGGCACAATTCAGCTCATAATGGCTTTGAAAAAAGTTAAGTGTTCCTAGGCAGCATGGGGACTGCTGTATCAAACTGCTGAATGCAGTGAAGGCATTTGCTCACTTCCACAAAATGACTGCCTGTCTCTGTCAGTTGAGACTCATTTGACAGCGTTCTTGGTAGAATCAAATATTTCTAAGTTTAGAAATTCAGCAGGGAATCTCTTTGTTTGCAACTTGAGAACACTGGCACCTTCTAGACAAGTTACTACCAGAAGAGCAGTTAAAATTAAAAAATATATTTTTACAGCTCAGTACTAATAATTGTGAAAAATGCATCAGGCCATTTTAACAGCAGACAAATTCATTTTTGGCATAATTTCCAAGGGCTATATTTTGCCTTTGTATTATGATAACACTGACACAATCTTATGCTCCAAAAGTGAATATTTAATTTAGTATTTTAAACCATGTTGTATCCTGTGTTCTACAGGAGAAACAGACAAGGTCAGTGCCTGTTCCTTAATCAAAACTAACTCCATTTCATTAACGCTCACCTCCCCTTTGAGAAGAAAGGTGTTAGGCTGGGATTCAGCAGGTGGCACTGTTACACATAATTTAACACTTTTTTTCAGGATAGGTATACTTTTTGATTTGGAGATGGATTACGCCTTTGTTAGGTTTTCCAATGAAGTTTCTTTTTGGAGAGCAGGAAAGAGAGAAAGACAGCTCTTCTAAAGTGTAGCAGGTTCTCTCTCCACTTTAATCTCTCTCACAGAAGTCAGCAGTTGAAGCAGGAGTCAAGGTGTACATTGGAAATACTGAGAGACTTGTTACATTTAACTTCAGGACCATTTCTGTTTCGGGAGCAAATAAATCTCACATCACTTTGAATACAGCCATCATCCACATTATTCAGTTTTCAACAGGTAGTCTACTCACAGAAATTTGCAAGAGGCAAAACCTTCACATCAGTAATGCTCACAATATTTAGTAGCAGTTATTGAAAATTAAAAAAAAAAAGTTGTGAGTACCCAATGCTGTTTCTTACACTGAATGTTACTTTATTGTTCTGAAATTGGTATGCCCCTCTGTGTGAGCACCAGCAGGTCTACTGGGGTTAAAAATGTGAGAAATGTGGGTAAAATGCTGGAACTCGACTCTATTCTGCTGCCCTTGTATTTTTTCTGGGATAACTGCACCCTTGGCTTGGTGCCTTCTATCATAACTATTCCCACCAGTAGAAGCCCTAAAATGAAACGCACTAATTTGTAGTTCCTCACCAAGGAAGAGTAAAGCATTAGTACAAGTCTTCTAGGAGGAAGGAAAACAAGTTGTCTACTGTTCTGGCATATCCATGCCTCTCTAGTCTACTCTGAGGTCACCAAGCACCTCCAGCAATGTGCACTGCACTATATGAATTTGTCTCAAAGGCAGAAAGGTAATCTCTAAGCTCCAGCCTTTTTTTCTTCTATCTCCCTCCCTCACCCACTTTCACTGTCAGTCATGACACAATTACTGGCTGATCTCACTCCACTTCCCACAACATAGCTGGGTCCACCTACAACTGTCCATCAGCTCTTCACAATAAGTTCTAAAATGTGACTTCAGTTTCAACGTACTAATTCTTTATCACCTTTGCTAGTATTGCAAGGATTGAGACTTTTTAATCCATGCAGTTTTGCTATGGTAGCCAACACTTTTGAATCAGATTCTAGGTTTTGATGTTGTGTTGTTTGTTTTCCTATCTACTTGCATGGAATTCAAACATGAAACAATGTACCTTTTCAATTTTTTATTTTATTTTATTCAAATTATACCATTCAAACTTAACTGTGTCAACATCAAAAGCTTTGAACTTCTATCTAAGAAGGCTGAGCTGAGAAAATAACAGATATTGCTGCCTAAGCTTTTGGGGAAAGGTAAGGATGTTGAAGCATCAGCAAAGATTTATGAGAGAGGAGTTTTTTTCTATTTTGAGGCAAATCTATACTGAGATTACAACAGCTTTTAAAACAGATGTTTTAACCAGGAAACCGCAGGTGGGAAGAGTCAGATGGCATCGTCCCATGAAGTCTAAAGGAAATCGTGAGAGAAGGTCTATAAAAGGCAGACTTGAAGCAAGGGGCCTTACTGGCAGATGCCATGTGGGAAAAACATTGGGGAAATTGTCAAAGAAAAAGGGAATTATTGGATTTTTCCATTTTACTTATGAGCATGCTCATTTCTTTACCAAGAGGGTGGTCAAACACCAGGACAGGCTTCCAAGAGAAGTGGTTGATGCCCCAACCCTGTTGGTGTTTAAGAGGCACTTGGACAAAGGCCTTAAGAATATGCTTTAACTTTTGGTCAGACAAATTATCAACCCACAGTGAGAATGATTTAATTTGTTCCTGGATACTGGACAAGGAGACTGCACTTCCAGAGACATGCTGCTGCTTTGAATTAGCATTTGCCTTTGAACTCATGTCCATTTGTAAAGCTAAGGCTTTGGCACCAAGAAGAGCATCAATGTTATACAGAAGCTGTCTATTTGGGAATGAATTTTCCATCACCAAGACTTCAGTGACCTTCACAGGACATGGCTGATTTCCATGCCTGCAGGTTACTCTGATAGGAAACTAATATATACAATTTGAAGGCGGTGTGTAAGCTAAGGAAACCAACAGAGAAAAAACTCAGAGACCAGTATCAGATGGGCTCAAAGAGACTTTTAGTATGGCAGGACATGCTGGGCTATTCTCTCTGTAAAACAATACCATCTGCCTTCCCCCTTTAAAAATTAAAATTCAAATGAAAGCATAATTCTGACTGTTTCAGCCTTTATCAAACTCAACTGTTCAGCACAGCATTAAATAGCATGAAATAAGGACTCTTGGAGGACTGTGCACACTGCATGAAAGCATTCATTAAGTCTAAGTTATGGTTACTTCTGCTGTCAAGTCAACAATGCACAATCAGTGGTGGCTAAAATTTTAGGCTGGTATGTTAGACTAACAAATAGCTTTTGAGTCTATATAAATTCTGTTTCCTGCTAATTAGGACAAATTATATGTCACCACAGAATTAATTTCTTTCTTTGCACCAAACAAAATAACAGGAAGAAACTTCTTGCAGATACAACTTTGTAAAAACTTGTTATGATTTTTGCTAGAAACAGCAATTCTGCTTTCAGCACTTTGCTTCAGCATAAGTGTATACAAAGATGGGGCAAAGGCAAAGACTAGAAGATTTTAATTCAAATACATCCAGACTTTTGAGAGAAAGAACAAAAATAAATTGACAATTACACCTATACGTGATTCTGCAAGTGTCCCATGTTGTTGCAAAGATATGGATTCACATGAAAGAGCAGCATCTCTGAAGCTCAGGCTGTACTGAATTTAAACACAGATTTTATGAACAGGATCTTTGCTAGTTAGTAGAGTCATCCTTCAGTATCACAGACTGTGGGATTTTATTGGACACTCTTCCTAAAGTTCATAGGGTGCTCCTTGCTGGCTTGACAAATGCCAACTCAGAGTCATTTAAATCAGCACTACAAAACAACATCCCTGTCTCATTTCTCTGAGTGTATCATCACCACTTCCTGTAATCCACTCCACATAAAGCACAAAACCTTGTCACAGAATTATCAAATGGTTTGGGTTGGAAGGGCCCTTAGAGATCACCCAGTTTCAACCTCCCTGCCGTGAGCAGGAACACCTCCTGCTGGACCAGGTTTCTTGAAGTCCCATCCCCCCAGCCTTGAACACTTCCAGGGATGGGGCATTGTCTCTCTCACTGGGGCTGTCACAGCCAGCCCCTAACACTGTTACTCATACCTGTACATCCAACACTGCTGGCTTCCATCACCTCAGAGCATTTTTTTATTTTCTGCCTCAGAGGCCCCATAAAGCTCAGAGAAATTCCCCAGTGAACCACCCACCTTCCCTTCTGTGTGATGCACACAAAGCACTATGAGCAGGCTGCTGGCAGAGTCTGACACCTGTCTCTCACACTAACTAGGGCAGTCTCAGCAGTCTCAGTTGCTCCCCATCTGCCCACAAGCTGCTCTCTTGCCTCCTCTCTCCTATTCCTATTATCTTTTGAACCAGTGCCTTTGCATTTCAGTACCTACCACAGCAGGACTCTGGCCCATTACAGAGGTACTTGGGTGTTACTAGAGCATAACAACATGCTTTCTAAAGTTGTCAGCCAGGCAACCCCAGCAGTTTGCTGCTATTAATGCCAGTAGCAGATAGAGGAAACTCTATACTTTGGTAAAAGAACAAATTTCACAATAGCCATATACCTGAAAAACCTGAAAGTAAACTAAAGTAAAACAATTTAGCAAACCAGTAATAAGAGAGCCTGGATGCAAATTAAATACATAGCACATATCCCAAGACTGCAGGATGCAGTTTTGAATTATTCTAAGTTTACATTATCATTTTAATACCAGCTATGTTACTAGTGCACCATATTTCCATTGCACTCAGTGCCTTCCAGGCAGGCTTGCTCACGTGGAGAGCTTAATTTCCTCAGATTTTTAAAATTTATCTAGAAAATGTTATGTTTATGACATTTAGAGTAGGAATTGGGAATAGTACCACTGGCCACACCGCCACAGATCACATTAAGAGCATATAACTTATCACCAAGGACAAACCTTATGCCCTGGACACAAAACAGGAACCACAGAAGCATTCTACAGTTACTCTACTTCCTCAAGATCAATAAAACAAAAAATTACATTTTGCAGTCCAGACCACACAGCTGAATCAAGACAAAATGGCCCATATCTCTCTAGAGCTGTACTTCTCCAGCAGGCAAAGAACCCCAGAAAGCAAGATCTGTGTAGCAGCTGCAAGTGGAACTCATGCAGGAAGAAAGGATTGTTTTTCCATGTAAAAGATGGTAAAGCTTGATATATAGATTGTTCAGAAGAAAACACAAATAAGGAAATAAAACCTACCTTAACATTATGTTGCACTGGAAAAAAAGGTGAAAATTTGCTCAAAGCAGCCCAACAGCAACACCTTCAAATTTCACCCTGAGCCACAAACGAGTCCTGCTCCCCTGCAAGCCACAAAACACCTGAAGGCACTGATTATATCTGCCCTGCAGCCCAGGTGCTCCTGGGAAGCGTAGTTCAAGGAAGTTAAGTGACAAAGCCTGTGGATCTGAGTGAATTACTGGATGTGATTTCACAGGATTTTTTATTTGTATGTAAGAGTAGTCATTAATTACTTGATGGCCTGTGTTATAGAAGATTAAATCAAGTGTTTTCAGGTGAAAAGACCTAAATTTTTGTGAGAGGTTAAGTTTCTTCTACAAAGCCAAATTAACAGCAGCTCAGGTAAGGGAGTTGAGAAAAAGTTATCTTAGGAAATGGTTCCATAAACTTTGATGTGCTTATTGTTATATTTGATAGGAAGTTCTAAAGACTGAGCTGTGTAGGCTTAAATATTTTATATTAAGTCTGCTAATATTTTTAAGTAAAAGAGATACTGTTAATCATGTTTTCCATTTCTCCAAGAGCAGGCCTGCCAGGCACAATTGATTCCCAGTACCTCAGAAGGATGTCATCTCCTTCATTTCAAACCAAATCCTTTCTAGCATTTCAGAAGACAGAAATAAAATCATCTACTCACTGTTTTAGCTATAATAGTTTTGAATAATTTATAGGAAGGAGGAGAAGGAGAAGAGATGTATACAGAATATGACTGATCATATTAGCATAGAACAGCCAGACAAAATGTTTTCCAGCAGAAAGGAAGTTTAGCTGCATCTTTGTAAATTATACACTGAAAACTGAACAGGAAGTCACTTTCAAAATATCAATATTTCTAATGAAAGCACAGTGGATAGCTTTCAGGAGCTAGGAGATAGCTTCTACTATCTTATCACATATTTTTTTTTTCCTGTAAAAGCAGATAATTATTTGACTCTTTATCAAAATTCCCTTTAGACTAGGAGAAGGTGCACTGAGGTATAGCCTGAGAAGCATGAATTCAGGCCTCATGTCTCCAGTTCACTGGTCTTTCAGAGGAAGTGATGGATGGAACATCATGCCAAAAGTCAGAAGGCAAGTTCTGTTCCCAGTTTTGCCAAGTGACCCCAGTTAAGACACTTGTTCTGTTAAAATACTACAGTCTTCACAATCTAACAATGGACTTCTATGGCTTTAAAATCTACAAGACATAAAAATCTGCCAAGTTTAGTGAGATCACAAAATAAAAGGAACCTGGCACTTGTTCTAGCATGAAAGAATTAGTGACTTGCCCAAATAATTACATATAATTACCTACTCCAATTAACAAAACACACAAACTCTCACAAACAAAACCCACAACTCTCAGTCCAAATTTGTCTACCTCCATGTGCCTTTGTGCTCTGGCATCTACATTAGTAATAAAATTTTCCCAGTATATGCCTACTGAAGACCTTACTAGGAGGTGAGTGGGTCCCTGGGCATGGGAATAGTCCTTTGCTCTTCCAGTGCAGCAATATGGATTTAATGAAACGGAACATTTAAAGTTTAATAGGCTTGGCAGATGAGGCAAATTTCACCCTTTGTCTCTCTACAGTATTCCCTGATTGTATCATTAGTGGAATGGCTCCCACCAGAAAGAAGGAAAAGTGGATGTGAGTGAGAATGTACTATACACATAGAGAAAACTGCACAGGAAGAAGTTGCTGTGAAAAAATGAGTCAAATGACTGAAACGAGACAAGGAGAACACTACCATTTATAGGTTACTGTGTGCCCCTCTTCTCCCTAATAGCATCAATCATGATGGCCACTGGAGAATATGTGGGGGAAACACATTTACATATTAAGAAAAGCCTTTCAAACATTGGGTCAGACACCTGTGAGAGGAAATAGCACAAGAGCCACTTGACGAATTCTGTGGGAAGGTCAAAGCATTGACTTTTAAATTCGGACCAAAGTGACTGCTCTTCCTTTTCCGTCTCTCTCTTCTTAAGCTCTTTGCTGGGAAGTGACAGCTTCCTCATCCTCATCCTGGGCCCCACTTGCAGAGTGGGTTCTGGCAGGGGATAAGAGGTGTTCTGTTCCTATTTGGACAAGACTGCTGTGTTAGTAACCCAGTACAGCCACCAAAGCAAGCTGTACTGGAGTGTCACATCTTAGCCAGTGCCTCCTTAGCACACTGACATTGGGACACAGTCAGTGCAACACTGTGCCTTCTGTTGTAATGGAAAAAAACAGAAGTCAAACTTAGTAAGTCACCAAGAAAAGTGCATCTAAAATTGATATTCAACCTTTCAGAGACATTCTATGTCCAAGGAGGTATTTTCTAATCACCTCTGATACTTCTTATTTTCCAGACATCCTAGACACTGCCATGAGGAAACGGGTAATTGATTGAGGCCTCAAGATTTAATGTATTCACTGAACCTTGATCTACTAACAGCTCATATTCATCTCAATAAGAATTGAATCAGCGGGTCACACTATGCCACCAGGATAATTACAGACAGAATGTATGAGATTTTTAAAATCCACTATTTTTCTGTAGCTTTATTTTATATGAAGCTTGAATGACAAGGAAGGTCCAAAAGGTTATAGCAAATGCTTAGCACAAGAAATGGACAGCAGAATACTGTGATATTCAGAACCAATCCTGCTATCTTTTGGGAGGTAAAACATAGTTATTTTCAACTGATATATTGTTTCTTCAAAGGTGGGGGTTTTTTTCACATAACAACTGCGAGATTTGGCCCTATTCACATCTGAACCCAGAGGCACTTCATTACAATTTACAGTGAAATTCAGAGAGCAGATACGCATTTAAAAATATTCATCAAAGCAATCACTTCTACAGTTCACAATTTCCACACTTCAATTTGGATGTTATTTCTTCACATTTTGTTATTTACTCAGTAATTTCTACTTATCCAAGAGTGCATTGCTCAGATGTAATATCTCAGTTTCAGCAAGGCCCTGCTTCTTACCCAATTTTTCACAGCTAAGTTCACTGGAGTAGAAAAAGGTCAATAAGCAACCCTCTCTCGAGTCTTAATATATAATCCAATTATTTTATGCATTTTTTTTTACTTGGCAATATGAAGGGTTGATAAATTGAGAGTTAGATAGACACATTAGAAACAGATGTTGGAGGCAAACCCTCCTGGCTCCCTGGCTTCTGGGTCCTGGCCACTGGCCAAATTAGAAGACTCTTGCTCATCCATACCAAGAACAATTCCTTTAGAAAGTGCTTACACCCATCAACTACATCTCAAGCCTAATGACTGAGAGTTCCTCTGAAACTTTTCATGGCTGTCATGTAATAGCTGAAAGGAACTTCCTATGTTGCTCCACTATCATAAGAAACTCCAATGAGAAATGCAAACAGCAAGATTCTCCTCTGGTTTAACAATCAAAACAAGAAGTTTTCTGCTCGCATTTAATTAAAAAGTACATTAAATGCTGCTAAATTATTTTCAGACGGGGAAATTTCAGGCCATTATGGTGCAGCTTGCTGTTTGAAAGATTGAGGATGCAAATATGGTTAACTTGGTATCAATAGCCTGGCACAGTTAATCACTGTCAAAGTAACTGAAGTGTTATTAAAATTATCATCATAACACTTAGGACTCACAGTTAGGCATTACAAGTCGTGGATATTAGACATTAGAAAGACAGAACAGAAAGGCAGTACCTACTGTGAAGGGCTTACAGAATGGTTTGTGTTCTGAGACAGCAGAAGAATGGATACAAACAAGCAGGAGAAAACACACACTGACAATGTGTAGAGCTCATATAGCAGAATGCTCTGCAGAGACCCCCAGGTTTGTTGCTAAGCTCAACCAGAAAATAGAAAAAGGTAAATGAGGTCCTACTGCTTGAATACCTGCATTAGTCTACACTTGTGCAGGCTGAATGGATGCATTTTGGTCACTAGAAGCCAAGGCTCCAGCAGAAACAAGCCATTCCCATTCCCTGCAGGAAGAGAGGACCTCACTCGTAAATTGAAACTCACCTGAACTGCTGCCAGCAGTTCAAACTCAGCCCACCTTCCTTTGATACAAATGCTGCAATTGCTAGCACATGCCCTTGGCTGCCACCAGTAACTGAGTCAAATTATTATGATTTGTTGTCATAATTTCTTTTTCTGAGATATTTCAAACAGTTTTAGTCCTTAAGCTTGTTCATTCCCTCCTTATATTGCAATTTTGGAATGTCTACCCTAAAATTGTCATGTGGTGGAGTACTACAGTGTGTGTTGGTGATTAAAGATAAACTCCATGTGTGGTTCAAAAGTTCAGCTACAATTTGAAGGCTTTGGAGTATAAAGTGATAAAAGAGCAGAGAAAAAGAAGGGAGAAAATATAGCATGAAAAATGCAGTTGAGAAGAGGAAGGAGAAAGTTGTAAATGAGCACAGAAGCAATTTAATTACCATATACAGCACACTTGTCAAATGCTACATTTTCCTGCTTTGGTGCCTGATCTACAGAGGAAAGCTGTTTGCTGTTCCTTCCAAGGCAGTTTAGTTTTGCTTTATTGATTCAGCAGATACCACTGGATCTTCTGCTCTTGAGTTTTCCCAAATGTAGCCCAAAGAATTTCACCAGTGGATTCCTGCATGGAGCTCAATAATGTCTTGTTGAACTGGGGCACGTTAAAAAAAAAATGCACTTTATTTCCCATTTGAATTTGCCAACCTTTGTTCTGACAGCCACAGGTTTGTACCCTGATGACAGCTCATCTATCAGTTCAACATTAGACAATTCATATGTGCCAACAATTCTGTCTTCGGAAAGACCTTCCTTTAGAGGGGGCAAGAAAAACAAGCGTTAATAAAAACTTCTCAGCAAGAAAAACAGCCTTGAATAAAATCTCAGTAACTAAAGAATGAACCAGAAACTACAGGGAGAAACCATACAGGGATCAATCAGTAATAGCTCTAGAATCTAGAGTGACAAGCTTGAATGTGTAAAGCCTGAAACGCAGCTGCTGATGCAAAACTAGAACACCTTCTCAATGATTTTTTAATGACTCAGTGGTTCTGTGCTGGACTCTGCAAATCATCCTTAAAATGGAAGGAATGAGGTGCCCAAAAATTGTCTATCTTTATCATCCAGATGAAGTCACTGTAGCAAAAAGTCACCATAGTTACTTCTTAATGACAAAGAAAAGGAAGTTTTAGAGTTAAGAATTCGATAGTTTTAATTCCAATCCCATATTTGCTGCTATTCCCAAATATCCAAATACCAGTATATCAAGCTACCCAGGGCAGAGTAGTGCCAGGAGCAGGGAAGAGCAAACTCCCCTGTAGCACCAGTGAGTGAAACTCAGATGTCTGAGGAAAACAGCTGTGTGATCTAGTTGTAAGGTTAACCTATGAATGGCAAAAGGGCTTGGCTGAGGAACACGTTGCTTAAGTTGGCTTTGCAGAACATGGAATTTTGACTGAAATGGACAGTCTTCAGGGACACGGATGATTGTTTCACAAATATGCACCTTTTGCCAAATTCCAAAGAGGGAAGATAACAGATCTATCCAGAAAAAAAACTAAAATCACAATTTTTATATGTAATATTAAGTATGCAGGGACACAGTAATACTGGCAGAAGGAAGTTCATGTCCAGGCAACAGAATCTTGTCTATACCCTCGAGTATCTCACCATCTTGATTTTCCCAGTTCTCTGTTAACTTGTGCTATGTCTTTTCCTAAAACTCAAGCCAAAATCCATGCATCCATCTAACTCATTTGCAGGATCAACATAATCTTTCTCCTTTTTTTACTATATACAGACACAGACATATGCATATACATATCTATATACAGGATGCATGTGTGGATGTACAAGTTTAATTGTAGTCAACACAACACATATTTCATCACAACAAATGATTGCTTGCATTCTGTATCTTACACTCCTTTATCATCTCTCCACTCGAGTTTAATTTCAAGTACACTTTTCCTGGCTGCTATTGTTTTGTATTGCACAGGAGGATACATGAGGCAAAGAGGACTAGTTTGTTGCTGGAATCACATCACAGTCTGACTCAATGTCAACCAAAATTTCCTACATATTCCTCAGTTCTGACATTCTTAATCTGAGAGATGTAAATGCACACATGAGATCGAACAACACTCTTTGACCTTGCATGGAGAGCAGACAAGTGATTTTCAGCCAAAACATTTTGCTTTTTGCTCTGTGTATCAGGCATGAAATTAAAAATCATCAGAGCCATGTCTCGAGAACTAAGTTCAAGTTCTCTTGTATGCATCTACAACTTTGTCTATGAGAGACTGGCAGGTAGATTGCTGAGCACTGGAAGGGCTTGAATCAATATATGCTTCTGACTGACAGAACCACTGTAAAGAAAACTTTCCTCTCTGACCATCCAGGAGCCACTCTGGCAGTCACATTCAAACCACCTAAGCTGGAACCAAGGCCCCCTTTGCAGCTACACACACCACACTCACACAGCCAGTCAAGGTTTCCCACAGCAGTCTCAGACAATCCTTAAAATTTGTGGAATAACAAAATAATAGCTCAAGTTTGGTGCCTCCAAGGAAGGACGAACAAAGGAACTCCTGGTCTTTTATACCCTCACTGTCTAAGCATGGGGTCATGATGCTCAGTCCTTGCCACAGCAATCCTCTTTTTCACCATTCCTACATTATGCCTGAAACATCTGCCTGTGTGACCGTTCACTTTTCTTGTGAGAGTTTTGAACAACTGTGCCAATTCTGAAAGTCTGTTACATCCAGAACAAGTTTTCCACTAGAATGAAGGTGTACAGATCTGTTTTGGCTACCACATTGTAAGTCGTGATGTTGTTTTAGAGCCAAATTTATCAGCTGGAGAAATTCTACTCCAGTTCAATGAATACTCAGATACTTTTCCAAATGCAGTGGTAAGACTCAATGCTGGCTTCTTGCAACATATTTTTCTATAGTCACAAAAACACTAATAATGAAGTCATGTAAATTCCTTACTGCCTCTTTAATAGATCATATTTAGCACAGAAAGAGGAAGCCTGTTTGCCCAAGAAAGTGCAGCAAATGCACACAAAATGTGTGGCCTGGTGGAACAAGCACTGAGGTCTGGCTGGCAGATGGGCTCCCTGCATTGTGGTTTGGACTCTGCAAGGAACAACTTCATGCTCTTTTTGTAAGTCTTCAGCCATTTGCTTCCCCACAGCAGCTAAAAATGTCATCTTGTGTTACTGTCCTTTATTTTCAGCTCTACACCCCATTATTACAACCCCGTCCATCCCTATTTCCATGGCTGGCACTTTAATAAGAATTAAACCTATTCATACTTTTCTGATGTTAACTTTCATTTCGGTTTCTGCAGAACAGGTGTCATGAGGAATTAGTACCATTGCATTTAGCAATTCAATTAAGGAAAGTATATTAAAATTACAGTAGTAATGAGTAAAAACTACTTAAACTTTTAGCAGCATTAAAACTCCCAAATTTCAGTAAAAATATTCAACCCTAATGAATTAATGTTAACTCTGGAGCCTGAGAACAAAATTTTAATTCTTTGCCATCCAATCACATCTCTTCTCACGGCCTAACCAGTTATTAATAATTTCTATGCTGGTGATGAGGGTTATTTTGTAATTTTATTTCATCAGTTTCTAGTAGAGCAAAGAGGACATGTAGTTTGGTTCCATTTTTCATCTCTAAAGACATGTGTAAATTATCTATGGAGGCAGAATTTGAGTTTCTGACATTTAAATAAATCATTTTCTCCTGTAGAAATGATAGTAAGCAAAAGTCAAACTCTTATTGATCTTCACCTCGCATTCGTCACAGTGGATCATAGAATTGGCACCCAGAATCTGAATGTATAATACGTATTTTTTAGCATTATGATTGTAGAGCTAAGCTGGAGTTTTGACAGCAAAAAAGCATATGTCACTGTTACCTGTCAGCACATGTGGACAGTTTGAATAAAGCTCTAGAGGCATCAGCTGCTCTGCTTTTCTTCTCCATGACAGCCCGGCAGACCCCACAGCTCTGCAGCTGTACCATGTGTCAGTTATCCAACATGCACAACTTTTGCCATGAGAATTGCCCTGCCCTGGCAAGATGTGCTGGGACTTCCTACTGCACCTCCTTGTACTCGGTTCAGCTTTCCATCTTTCAGAGAGAAAGGTTTGGAACATCTTGAGGATCAGCTGGGAGGCAACGGAGCAGGCAGGAAGGCTGCTCCTAAAGCAACATGCAAATGATCACACACCTAAGAAAATGGAGATTCTATACTGAGTTGTTCAAAGAGCAGAATTTTAGGAGACAAAGCATAAAGTTGTTTTGCAAACCATTGCAGGCAACCCAACCTGCAAAAATAATGACAGACAGAAAGAAACAATCCTTTACATATTTTATGCCATCCACTATTTTTAAATGTGGGACTGTGGGTGTGTGTGCTTTGGTGACAGCAAAAAGGAGCGAGAATGGAAAGCATGCCCTGCTAAGAGGACAATTTAAGGGAGTAAAACATTCTAGAATTGCTAATTTCTAAAGCAGGATTGAATGTCCTGGCTTTCTTCTATTAAATTCTGATTGTGTAAAATAGATATTTTTGTCTCATGTAGCCTAAGAAGTGTGAGAATGTGGAAAAATATTTCAAAACACACTTTCCACCACTTTCATTTACTACTACTAAGGCTTTGCAATGGGCTGCAATTTTTTACTCAGTAAATTATAAAAATATTTCTCATTAAATCTCAGCATTTCCAGAGTACAGGAATCATCTAGATTACTTTCAGTAGGAAATTTCTCACTGATAGCTATGGAAGAAAGATTTGATCCTGAATTATACAAAGCATTTGCATTCTTCATTTTCATAATTGCTCGAAGTTGTGTTTGGCTAAGTGACAACAAACAGCCATGAGAATTTGGTGACCAAACAGAGGCGATGCCGGGGAAGGCTGGCACAGACATACGTGATTACCATTACTATAATACACAGCAGAGCTGCCAGTTATGTCAGACTTTCTCCTCTTCCCCTCAAAAGCTAAAAATCTCCTTAAATACTCAGGAAGGGAAAACAGGCTGGCAAGCCAAGCCAGTTGAATAAAAGATCTCTGGAACTAGATTTTTAGCTACATAAAACAGCTGTCACGTATCAAAGTCAAGATGTGTTGAGGCAAGAACCACCCAGAGGACAGTGCTTTAAGCACAGAAGAATGGAAGGCCCACAGAGAAGTGCACGTGCACTGTGTGCAGTAACATTCCTGAGCTGGGGGAATCCTAAAATGTGAGCCTAAAATGTGAGCAAAGCTTTGCCCACCATAAGGGGCACTGTCCTTTCACAGCATTTGTCTTCTCTAAATACTTTGGACCTTCAGTGAGATTTCCAGGACACTGTTTTCCTCAAAGCTGTTCACAGTTTCACCTATGTATCACTCAGCAATTAGTTTTCTTAAGCAGCTTTATGATGCAAGTGCCATGACCTGACTTAAATGAAATTAATTCCATAGCCCTTTTTAACTTAATCCAACAAAAACCTACTCATCCCGACATGGACTCATGAATCACTTTAATATATACATTTATGCGAGTAAAATAACTATTATTAATATTAATTAAATTAAAACCCTAACATTTATTTTACACAGCATAGTGATAGAATAATTGATGTCAGTGAATATTACAACTGTTTAAAATAGTTTGAACATTAAATCTGCTGTAAGTCATGGGTGTTTTAAAAGTATGTGATCAGAGAAAATTTGATGTAAAAAAGTTTACTTTGTTTTTGTTTCATTTCATGTAAGTGATTTTTTTTTACACAAGCTTAAACATACATGCTTTACAAAATATCACATTATTAATTGCCTCCAAGTGAAAATGGAAATTCTTAACAGCAGACATAAGTTTCATTAAACTACTTATACACCTGCATGTCTTCACTCAGACACTACCTTTTCTAATAGGGACTAGTGTTTGTTTTTATTACTGTGACAGAGACCTTCAGCAGATCACTGTATCTCTGTGTCATTAGAAACACCAAAGCATGAGAAGAAATATCTGTTTTGTCCTGTCTTGTATTAATTAATAGATTGGTGAGTTCTCTTTCAGCTCTACACCAGTCTCCACACCACATGTCTACAAATAACAAACTATTTTTATATGGATTTTTTTCCCTAATATTTAAGGGACAACCATGCCTTCTTCACCTGTCCTCCCAGTTATCACTCCTCATGTAGACCCTTCCTTTTCCAAAACATCAGCTCAGGGTCACCTCCTACTTTAATATCAGCAAGAGCAGTAAGTCAGCAGCCATGAGGAAAGATGACGCTTCTTTATAGAAAAGGATATTACAGAATAATATCCTCAACCTCTTTAAACTTCAACAAGTACAAGGAAAATCATAATTTATTCTAAACAAAAATTTAAATGTATCAGAAGTAAAAATTCACTAAGTTTATGCATCTTCTAGTTCAGAGTATTTTGTCAGGAAAAAAAAAAAAGGAAAGGAAAAAGGCACTTGATTTTATTCAAAGTCCATTTTCATTTCATATTAGTTCCTAAAATAATGATGGATTTATTTTAATGGTTATCCAGATAAATTATCACACTTGAAGATTTACTGCATTTTCTGTGTAAGATAAAGGCTGAATGCTTCATTTAAACTCATGTGCAGACCCTAACTATAGAATCACCACCAGTGCTTCTGGAAATCCATAGGGACAGCTTTACTGGTGTGAGAAAGACACATATATTACACTAAAATCAACAGAGCCAAGAAACTTGTTATGTACTTGAAATGGTTTTCTGCATAAATTGCAAAATCTCTGTAAGAAGTGGAGGTAGAACAGGCCTTTGTCTTAAAGATTTTGCTGAGAGAAAGGAAATTTAAGAAGTATGATTTCCTTAAACCAAAAAGCAAGTGAAAATATCTAATGAGACATATCACAAGTACGCGAAAAAAATGAAGGTTTTCTTGTCAAGTACTGTAGAAAATGATATCTGTGTTTATATCAGGGACAGATATCTCAGCAAAAAAAAAGGAGCTTTTGATTACATGAGTAGAAAACATTCATCTGACAGATTAATTTTTTTTGAAGCAACAGCAGCAATGAACTGATTAATACATGGAGCTCTCTATCTCCATGCTCCTATAACCATCACATTAAGTAAATTCCATTTCCCTGAAAAGATTCTGACTTACTGAAAGGTCTTTATATACTTATAAATGTGTCAACAAGCGACAAGGAGGTAATAGTTTCTGGGAGGTATTACTGCAATGTATACCTGGTAGTGAAATTTGCTGGGTAAATTAGCAAAAAAAAAAAGTATAAAGGTCTAATGGGCTTAGTCGACCACTCAAAGAAGTACACACTGCTTGCTGTAGCAAAGATATGATGGATGCAACAGAGTATCACAACCAGGAAGGACAGAGATGAATTCACCTGTTTGCAAGCCAGATATTTTTACAAATAATTTTGGCCATGAGCATGAACTCTTCTAATTACTATAGTCACCAGTTTACAAAAAAAAAAAAAAAAAATCAATCTCTTGTCTCGATCATTGCAAATTGCCCACTTTAGGAATCCTTTACTGAATATTCACAGAGGGTCACTGATCACCTCAATCAAAAGGTATCACTGCTGTTCTGATCCCTAAAGGGATTGCTGAAACTAGAAAGTGATAAATAGCAAACAAACATGTCCTTTCTGAACATTTGGATACTTTCAATTTGTACTGAAATGAATAATATTTTAAGATTTGCAATTAAGGTGGGGATTCACAGACTTCTGGGAGCTGTTCAGAGAGAACACATTGGGAATTTTATGTCCCACAAAATTAATATAAATCAAACTCAAAGCTTTTACTCACCAAAATAGCTTAAAATCACTCTTGTTAATAGTTGATTAGCCACACTAGCTAAACAGGGCAATGCAGCCCTACTTATTACACAGGAGAGCAGAGCTGCCTAAAAATGGAAATCAAAATCTAGAGGATTTAAAGATGCAGAGCACTGGGGGAGCCATTTGACCAGCACTCAGTCATGCACTCAGATTATATGATGAGTGACTTATAAGGAATGATTCAAGTGTCAGAAACTTGTCATGTGTTATCATGAGATGCTATTTAATATGTGCATCGCTTTTGTCACCTCAGCTCATCGTCATCAGTGGGGTGTAGTAAAATGGCAATGGTATACTTACGTAAATGCATCCTTCTCATAAAACTTCTCATCAAACAAGCTGAATTACAGATCATCCTCAACTTGAGACAAATGATAAAATATCAGATTTTACAGTTACCCAATTATTTTCACTTGGAAGAATCCAATCGAAAGGGGTGATGAGAAGCAGTGGAGAGCTCTGGGATACAGTTTCTTTAAGTAAATACATCCCATGTTTCTGTAGAGAAAAACCTCACATTGCAGAGTTCTATATTAATATATAAAATCATGGAAAAAACTATAAAACTTTACTGGTATGTTAATGGACCACATCTTCAAAATAGGTGCCAGATTTATATTTCTTCTTATGAAATGCAACAAGTCCTTTCAGATTCTTTCTGAGGTGAAAAGAATTAATGTTCATTTCTGGAAGTGTGAGAAATTATGCTTTATCTGTAAATTTAATATCTTTACAGACTCTAGTGTGAAATTAATATATCGCCACTACATAAAATGTATAATTCATGGACTGATACCCAGTCAGATGTAGCAGCCATGAAAACGGAGGCATCTGTAAATCATCAGCATACATCTGCAAAACAAGTGATATCAACAATCCTAGAAAGGTGGACTATGTGGGGGTTTTTTAGGTACAAAATTTTCACTGCATCTGCCTGTCACCTTTGCAAGGTAAAATTCAAATACAGAAATAATTCTTAGAAAATGAGATGATTTTTTTCTTTTTTTTTTTTTAAGAACAGCCAACAAAATCATTATCATGTATGAATGGGAAGCAAATTAGCTTCAGACTCTCTAAGACAAGCAACTATATACAGTGAATTTAATTATGGCATTAGCTCTTGGAGAATAGTGGGGGCATACACTGAAACAATGATGTAGCTTGTAAGTATTGCTGAGAGCAGAATTTGGGAAATACAGTGAGGAAATCAGGACCTTGTGAGAAATAACATAGGCAGACGCTCACAAATTCCCATTTACTTAAAGCCCTTCTTTGTTGTGGCCCAGAGCATGAAGGGTGAAGGATCCTCCCCCTGCACATCCAGGAGGTTACAGATCTATGATGGAGTCATCAAAGGCAGATTGCAGGAGTGGGAGGAGAGGGCTCTCTTGGACAGATACAGAACAGCAGCAGGAGCAGCAATATCCACATTACACTCTTCTCAACTTTCGCAGACTTCACCTACATTGACAATTTCAAGGGTGTTTGCTGCCAGCTTAGATCCTTGGCTTCTTTTCCAGAAGTAGTGCAGTGTGTTTTCTTTAGTGTCACATAGGCTGGGGACTATGAGGTTGTGTGCCCCTGGCAGAAAGAAATTTGAGTAACATTGATGCCACATGCCAAACATATTTATTTGAATCAGTCCCATGCATTTGTAATTCATCATTGTAGGAATTTCCATCCAATTATCTGTTATTTTAATGATTGCTCTGTACCTGAAATACTTATTTTTGCATTGTGAAGTATTATGTGTTTAAAAAATTAAATTTTAAACATAAAAAAGAAATTGACTACATATCCTAGGGACTGATGTTGCTAAGGAATGCTACTGTTCCATAAAAGGTGTCAAAAAATAAGATCCTTGCTGAATTTCACTTGTTGACTATGGTTATTCAGCATTACAACCTTTTCTTCTCAGCTTTTACAGAATTTCATCTCAGATATTCAAATACTTCTACTGGCAGATTAGTCAACTCTCCTATATTTGTAAGTCATTTGCCGCCACCTCCACATCACCCCAACTCCTCCAAGTCTTTCTGATTATTTAGTTAGATTTGTATAACTACCCTCGTCCTCACAATACCTTTAAGGTCACCCCAAGATCTTGTTACTAATGTCAAGTACCTCCCTCTGACAATGGGAGTGAATGATCAGCATCCAAACCCTAGGAGTTGTGAAGCTGGAAGTAGAACTGGAGATGGGGTTTGGGACCAACCTTGTCCTGTGGGCCCTGTTAGCTCCTCAGGGACAACCTCATCAGGGCTGAATCTGGAAAAGCTGTAGTGAGAAACAATCAGACCCAGAGTGGCAAATGAGCCAGAATATATACAATATATTTACTGGAAAAAAAGAACTGAGTGGGTTTGAGGGAGTGTGTGTAATAGGTGCTCAGTGTCTGATGTAGTGGATATCACAGTCACAAACTGAAAATGAGGGAACAAAAATGCCCTGTGCCTGCCATGGTTGGAGTGCCAGTGTATAGAGAGCACAGCAGGAAAACCAGGAAAAGCCAGTGCAAAATGCCTCATTTCTGTAGCTCTTCACAGAGATCTCTATCACATTTCAGCTCAGTGCCAATGGCTCCACATAACCATTCAAAATATGGCCTGAAAGGCAATTGACTTTATTGACTGACTCCCAGAGTATTTCCCCAGTGCATTTCTACTTGTCCTTAGGGGAAAATGCTGATGGGATTTGCAGCACCTTGCACAGAAGCCACAGGAGGCAGAGGCCTTATTCTCCCCTCAATCACCTAAGGCTGTATCCAGAAAAACCCTTCTCCCCCGTGGAGCCTGATCCCGCTTTGCTTGCCAGCTGCCATTCACTATTCTAACGGCTCAAGCAGCCCTAAAGCCCATTAGCCGGTCACTGGAAAGAAGCAGGAAATTTCCAAAGCACCCCGAACGTGCTGCAGTCCCAAGCTGTCAGCACAGCCTCCATAGACACTGGCAGAGAAGTGGTGGGAGGTGAGCTTTCCCTAGGAATTGCAGCAGAAGTTGGATGGTTTCAGGGCACTTGTGGCACAAAAGACGGCCTTTATGTCACCTTCACACACAGCCACAAATGAGGGTCTGGCTCTTTGCACGGGACTGAAACATAAAAAGAATCTTTTAAAAAGATACAAGAGCAAAGAAGCATTTTGTAAGTGGCTGGTCCTGTTCTCCCTGCTGTGATCTCCACACATTGGCATGCTGGCCTTGACAGATGCAAAGCATTTTTTGTTCCTTCACTCTCATTTTGCAGTGGTGGCACAGCTACAAGAAACACTGTGAATCCATTAATCAATTACTCTCAAATATCCAGCTTCTCCTCAGTGCAAACAGATGTCCCACAAACTTGTCACTGCAGGTGGCATGATGCCTTTGCAAAAAAAGTTGTTTAGTTGCTTTTACTTATATTAAATAAAGAATTAACAGTAGAAGCTACATGTAAGGTTTGAGGACTAAGCAGGACTGGTATTACAGAATCATCAAATGGTTTGGGTTGGAAGTGACCTTAAAAATAATCTAATACCACCCTCTGCCATGGGCAGGGCCATATTCCACTAATCAGGTTGCACAGGTCGCCATCCAAGCTCGCCTTGAACACCTGGACTTGCTGAACCCCATTAGGTTCTCATGGACCCACTTCCAAAGCTTGTTCAGGTCCCTCTGGAATGCATCCTGTCCTCCTGTTGTGCCAGCTGAACCGTTCAGCTTTGTGTCATCCACAGACTTACTGTGGGGGCACTTGAACCCACAGTCCATGTCATTGATAAACCTGCAATAAATGTGTGCAATTGCTTCAGTGCTTTAATGGGCAAAGAGCCTCTGCCACAGAGGTATCCACAGGGGCCAGGGTGCAGGTCCTTGCCTTTTCTTACCCTAGCAGAAAAGGGAGGTGGGGGAAAGTGGCTGAAATGCTGCTTTAAAATTCAGCTGTGAGTTAATAGAGACATGGAGGGCTGAACTATGGGGAACTGAGAGGACCATTCCCAAGCCATATGTTTACTTGGGTCCTGATTAATTATGGTCCTGATATGGCTTTTATCAATTTTGTGTAAAAATAATTTGCCAGGTATTTTTAATAAAAATCTTTTTAATAAAAAAGATTCATATATGGTGTAATACTTCCCATTTTTTTATGTCTGTCCAAGATAAGGTCTTGGGGTCTTAATACCAGAAAGAGAAAAAATATGCCAAAAAAAAAGCAAATTCAAATTTATTCTTAAGAAAGGAGACAGAACCTCTTGGAGTTTAATCTGTTTGTCATTCAAGCCACCACCCTTTACATAGTTTTGAAGAAGAAGACAGTAGAATTAGTTTTGCCCCCACACCACTCATGGGAAAGCTGTTCCAGAATTTTACTTCATCAACAACTAAAAATGTCCTTCTAGTTTCCAAATTTAATTGTATTCATGATTGCTTTATACTCATTTGTCCTTTTGCCAACACTGCTCTTTAGCTTCAGCACTTCTTTTGCTTCCTCAGTCATTTCCCATCCACAAGCTTGCAACTTATTAGTCTCCAAATGCGTGACCTTGCACCACACAGCAGTGAATTTCATCTGATTCCACTACTCCAAGCCCTAAGTTAATCCAGTTCTTCCTATAGGACAGGCTGCTCCTATTCAGAGTTCTTTCATCTGTATATTTCACACATACACATCTCCTTTGTCAGATAATGATATGAAAAAAAATACAAAAAAAAAATTAATCAGAAGACCAGTCCTTAAAAATTGTACTGTATACTACACCTTCAGCTAAAATTTTCCAGTGTCTCCTGCAGTTCTCAGATCTTTACTCGCTTTGCAACTTTCTTTCTGATGAGCATTATCTCTAATTTCCCTAGGAGATGCCAAATCACATACACAACTACAGTCCAGCTAGAGGAATCCAATTGCATTTTGCTATATAGAAAATGAGTTATCTTATCAACGATGTCCCCATGGATTTATCCTCAGTGTATTCCATCAAATCAGTGCTGAGCAGTGGCCAAAAGGACAAGTTGCTGAAAGACTCTGCAAAAATGCCAGGTGCTGTATATTTTATCCAGCACAGTTCACCTTCATTGATTATAATCCAAACTTCTATTAGTGGCAAATGTGACATTGGTGCCAGTGTTTGCTGCTGCTGGGCTAAACCAAATTCCATCATCACTTGGACCTGAATGTTCCTATTTACCTCAGCAGCTACCCAGGGGCACAGAAACTGCCCATCTTCCCTGTCTTTAGATTCCTGTTGACCTAATGATGAAAGCACACAAACTATTAGCAGAATTCTGTGAAAGCTCAAATCATCAGTGCACACATGGTCAAAGCATCATGTGCTTTCAGCTTAGCAATGCAAACCTATAAATAAATGTACTTCTCCACAAACTATCCTCTGTGAGGGTGGCTGCTCCTCCACATGTAAGCCCAGTACTTAATTCTTTAATTTAAAATCAAATTTAGAGTAACTCAAGTTATAATGTTTTAATCCTCTAAGAGGAAGCAGTTAAAGTCATACAGAATTCATGCTTTGGAAAGGAGCTATGTATTTATGTCCCACTGCCTACGACAAAGTCTCCACAAGTAAGAATATAAATGTATAAAAGGCATGTCACATTCATTTTGGTAGGTTTGTTCATGCTCCCCTTGTGACAGAAGAATTTTTAAGCTCCCAGTCAGAAATATATAGAAACATTTGTTTTAATTTGTTTAAAGCAAATCTAGTAGAAAATTATTGACAAAATGGCCCCTGTCCTTTTCCCTCTGCTTACAACAGAAAATAGAGCTGACTGTGTCTGAAAGGAGAATACAGCTTTAACCTTACCAATGTTGGGGTTTTGGACAGCCAACTACTCAGTCATAACACAGTAAGTATTGATTTATATTTCAAATCAGAGGTATGAACAAAAGACAGTCAACTTCCAGACTACATTGTATTACATAGATGTGTAAAACATTAGGTCAGGGACTCCAGATCTTCCTCTCAAAATTGGTGACATTTTTTAACTTTACTTCTTATGGAATATCCTAAGATATTAAGCTCCTGAAAGTTTTATTAAAATCAACAGCAGGGTGGAGAACAGATGTTATTGATGCTGCCATTAGTGAAAGGTGGGAAGAAATTAAGTCACTATTCATTTCCTTTGGCAGCAGCGGGGCTGACATTCACTCACTGGCCGTCCACTCAGCACAGCTACTGTTGGACACAACAGAGCACGTACTTTCTTTTCTGGCTGCTGAGCAGAAAAAAGCGCGTAGAGGACTTTGGACACCTGGGAGCTCTGCATTGCAGGAAGAAGAGTTTTAGGAAAACAGAAACTAGTCGAAATACAGGAAAAGTGACAAGGCACGTAGAAATGTGAAAATATTATCGAAGAAAAAGGAAAAACAAGGGGAGTTGTTTTAAGGGAGTCACAAGAGACAGAGGAAGTTGATGTCATTAAACAGGAGGAATTCAGGGCACAAATCTGCATGAAATCTGTCTTTGTGAAGACTTTTGTTCACAGAACAATTTCATAGGAGCCAGAATGGAAAGTGCTGCATGGTATCCTATACCTCAGCCCAAAGGAAATAACTGAAAAATGCAGATGCTCTTTGTTTCTCTAAATTTGTATTTGGGGTTGTAGGTTTATTTGTATTCCAAATGTGCAAAGAGTTTTATTTGAAAATACTTGTATTTCTGAAAAAAAAAAACACGTTAATTTAAAAAGATTAATTTAAAAGATATCACAACAGAGACATTTATATGCAGCGCATACTGTGAGAAACTTTAAACCCTAAGAATGTGAACAATAATTGAATGAAAAAAAAAACAGTATCAAAACACTAAACAAAAATCTGACAAGTTGGATGAGCAACATCAAACTATATATTGACTTTTTTTCCTATCTTGTCAGTAAAAATAAAATCAAAAGTGGAAAGAAAAGGAAAAAAAACCTACACAGTTATCAGAACAAATAAAGGCTCTGTTCATCCTGTCTCAGCACAAAAGAACACAAGAAATGTCAGAATGGAAGAGTCTGTTTTGACCATCGCAACCAATATCTTGCTTTCTAATACTTCATGCTGCTTCAAAGGAAATACTCCACAGCATTCTCCTTCAGTGTACAAACTACTTGATGGAGAGAAGAGGAAATTCCTCTGTGAGTCCAGACAGCCATCCATTTTAACCCCAAATCATGAGGCTGCTTGGGAAATTTCAATTTTTTACTCTTGTCTGTGCAAGTGTCTAAAACTTTTGAGGCACAATAAACTACCTGCCTTAAGAATGTCCCTATGCTAGTAAATTACAGTGGTTGGATTTTTTTTTTTTTTGTATATATACGATACATTCAAACTGATGAAGACCATCAGCTCATTTCAGAGGCAAAACCCTCTGCAGAACTGAGACTAGTGTGGAGATGGTTTCACTCTGAAAATAGCATGAAGATGGTTTTATTCCAGACTGAGAACACTGTCATCCAATTTACAATAGATAATGTGCTGAGTGCATAATACAAAAAATGTAGAATGATTTCCTAAGAAATCATTGGCACCTTAATTGTGTTATAAAAATCAATAGTTTATCATTTAATGGATTTACTGGACAGAGAAGAGTGGTTATGCTATTTAAAGTTCCCACCAGTCATCCAGAGGCTGTTTTTCTTTAATCCTCTTCAAAAATTCTCTGAATCAAAGAAGCATGAACAAATATAAAAGACATTAGACAAAATCTCCCTCTACACTGCAAAGCTGAAATAAAACAACCAATAGATTGGTACAGTTTGGGGTGTTTGAAGACTGTAATGTCTGTAAAGCACAATAGCAGGTGAAAAGAGAACATTTTTCATTTTAACGTAACTTGCCAAACTTAAGCACAGGTTGCTTCCATACTGTAGAAAACCATGGCAGGTTTTCACTTTTCCTGTACACTTTCCTTATTATTACACAGCTTCAGTGAACTACTCTGAAGGAAAGAAGGCCATTAACACATATACTGCATCAGGCTGATGAGTCTTTCAGTTATTTACTGCCTTTCTTCAGAGGCTACCACATTTATCTGTAAACAGATACCAGTCGCCCCAAATTAAACCAAACAAAGTGAAAAAAGAGGAACAAATTAATACTCTTTTTAGCTCTGTGCTGGTTGTCTTTCTACATCCATGAATACTGGATAACTAGTTAGGCATCCTCATTAAATACTTATCTTCATGATTTCAAGGGTTTAAATGCCTGCTCTGAACTGAAATGTGTACAACTGGTCACATGGGTGGATTCCTGTAAAGCCTGGCAAGACATAAGCAGCCGTTATTCCAGTTTTGAGTATTACTCTCTGAGGACTCAATGCTTTCTGGAATGGTGCAATACATTTACTTTACAGAAAGACTATGATTTTTTTCACGCTCTGTGAACAGAATTAGTCTGGTGATAGAGGGTTGTCTGTGTTCTCAGCTCTCCACTGTCCGGTGTGGTGTAAAGAACAGACAGATGCAGAAGGAATATTCCCACAGCTTTTCCATCCCTGCTGCAGCTGTGTCCATCCCCTTAACAGTCCTTTTGACCACGGCCCTCCCTGGTGCCTCCTTTTATCAGGACTGCATATCAGTAAAACGAAACTTAGTGAAAGTCTGATCTTGGAAGTACACCCCCCAGAAATTGGCCCAATGGTGTTTTGTCACAACTATCTACAATCCTACAATAAGGATTCTTACAGAATCTCTGTTGATGGAGTTTAGAAAAATAGGTTGTGAACTTATTCTCAAGTTTAGCATGTTTACCCAAGAACTGCCTTCTCCAAATTGCTGTGTTTTCTGAATCAAAGATATTATTCATCCTTCTAAAAGAAAAGCCTTAAGCTAGTGAAATGATTATATGCATCTCTCACAGAAATTATTTTGTTCTAGGATATCAAAGAGACAGTCAGGATAACTAATGAATTCCACTATTTTATTTATTTGAACAGTATTTATATCAGAAGCCCAAGGTAAAAATGAAAATGAGACAAAATTCAGAGTGTACACGGCTGAAGGGGGAAGCATTCTGCTGGAAATTGTTCAGACATCCACAAACAGGAATGGATACAATGGTGACCACACAGTTAAATTACTCTGCATGATGAAATCTTGGCAAACAAACTTAGGAAGGCTGAGGAGTAATGTGCAAAGGATATGGAAGTTGGCCTGGCACTGGGGCAATGCCTCAGCTCCATGACAGCTGTTACCAAGTGAAGACTAAGCAGGCAGCAACAACATTGTGTCTCCCTTCCCTGCATGGCTAGAATTGGAAGAAGGGACTACAGAACATTTCATAGGATGCCTGGGTGTCTTCTCTTAGCTAGTATTTATAATTTATATAGATTTCAAGACACCAAATGGCATTTTACAAAACACAGTGTGAACTCGAAAGACAAGAGATCTCCAGACTACATGAACTGTTAGTCTAAAAAAGCACAAACCAAACTGATTCAGAACAATATGGCACAGAACAGACTGGCAAATGGTCATTAGAGCTGAAATGGAGCTTTACACAGAGGGAAGGGAGGCCAGTTGCCATATATCAACTGGCAGGCTGCTCCAAGTGTGAGCAATGGCATGAGAACAGGAAAGAATGAAGGAAATTACAGAACTACTCCTATGGATACAAACCCAAACTATGTCAGTGGGGGTCCTTTAAAAATGACTGAGTTTAATATCACACATCAGATATCTAGTGCACATTGAATACTCTCCTAAATTAAATCAATTCAGTTCCCAGCATGATGCTACTAACTTCTCAGTATTTTAATTTAAGATAGGAGACCTAACCACACCTTATGCCTAGAGCATTTACGAGAAGAAGGGATGTCCATATGTTCCATTTTCCTAGTCCAAGACACAGTAAAAATCTCTTCACTGAAATACATTGTAACATGTAAGGGGTGAAGATAAATGTATGTGAGTTCTCACAGTTTTTCCCAAATTATTACCAAAGAACTTCCTGAGCACTCACCACGGAGCAGCCTCAAATATTTGGCCAAAGAAAAGTACATAACCCAGCAGCTCAGGTACCAACAGCAGCCAATATGCAGATGTGATCTTAAAGAATTCTTTATAACAAACATCTTGATTGTCTCATTATTTTTACAGTGTTTCCCATATTGCCATAATTCCAAAACAGACCTTGGAAATACTTAGGCTGTGGAACGACCAAATTTAATGGCACAAGGTTCCTTGCTAGTAATATATTACCTGCAATTTTTGAGTCACATGATATGGACTTTTTTCTGTAAAACTGGAAGGAACAGAGAAAAAAATCTCCCCTCAGAGTATGTCTAAAACCAGTTTCCTGTGGCAGCTGGCAAAGGGGACTTGGGCAGCCCAGCTTTGTCCCGAGCAGGCAGGTGGCTGCTGACATACATTACACTCACAGCTGGCTGCTTCATGGACCTTTATAACTTTAGACTCTTCAGCCTGAGTCTCAATTTTTAACTGGAACTTTCAAACTACTCAGGCCTCACCATAACTCCTGTCACAAAGGATTCAGGCTTTTTAGATACAGTTTTGAGTGTAACGAATTTCAAGATGACTTCAGGGTAAACCATATGTAATGAACTATGTAGTTTCTGTTGGCTACAGAATTCCACAATAGCTTTTTAACCTTTCTCTTGCTATCATCATCTCTCTTTTGTCTTTGTTCTATTAACTGTTTTTATTAAATAACCTGTAGCTCTGTTTTAGTATTATTGTTTTCCTTATCTCCAGTACCCAAGAACTCAGAGGAATCCAGTGTATGATAAAACTACACTGGATGCGATTTCTTTGAAAATCCCAAGGTAAAATGAGAAAGCTAAATACATCTTATAATTGATTTAACTCATTCCCTTCCTTGGCAAAACCAAGACGTACCTTTCAGGAGGAAAAGCAAGGAAGGTGAGCAGTGTGATGTTGGACTGAGCACAGCAGGGTCCCATTGGTGGCTCAGCCCTTTCAGTTCATGTATTTCATCACACCATGATGGGTAACAAGGGTCTTAATAATTGCTCTTTGTAGAAACATTAAGACACACTTCGAGGAAGAAAATTCCGTCACTTTTCTGTGAAAAGGCTACAGAGTTTCAGGAAGAAATGCTGTGATCAAAAAAGCAGTGACTTCAAGGGAAGATCTCCTTTGACTAATATCTCATTATAAAACCCAGGATCAAATTGGTTCCCCCATAACCTTCCCAGAGGTTTTTGAAGCCATCAGGAGGTGTTTGCTTGTTCTTGTCAGTGGTGTTAAACTAATGGGGCCGTCCTTCTCCTTTTCTTCTCTCGGAGAAAAATGCCAGACTCGCAAGGCCATTCTAATTCCCTAAAAACCAAGGACTTTGATGTGGCTGCTCTAGCTCATCCTTCATCTTCCTGAAGAGGCAAGGGGGCGAGGGGGAGGGGGGCAAATTAAGACTGAAAGAGTAAATGGCGAGCGTATTTCACGAGTTGAGATGTCAGCAACATTTGCACTTGAGACACGAGGGTGACACACAACGTCACTTCACTCGGGACACCCGTGTGGCAGCCTCGGCCGGGTGTCCGTCACTCGGTGCGGGGCAGGGACCCGCGGGCACCGCAGGCTGTGCCCGGAGAGCGGGCCCCGCACGTCCCCCCGAGCAGCCGCCGGCGCTGGAACCCGAGCAGGTGCCGGCCCGGAGTGCCCGGCCCGGCCCGGCCGCGCCGCCATCTTCAACGGCCCCGCCGCCCTGCCCAGGTGAGCCCCGGCGGGGCCGCAGCGCCCCGGGACGAGCGGCCCCGGCCCGGAGCGGGACAGCCCCGGCCGCGACCCCCGGCCCGGCCCGGCCCCGGCGGAGGGGCGGGAGGAGGACGGGACGCGGCCGGGACGCGGCGGCGCCGCAGGGAAGCGGGTCCGCCGGGCTGCGGCTCGTTCGGGTCTTCACTTAGTGCCAAAGCTTTTCTTGCGCTCGAGTTTTTGTGAGAGTGAAAGCCTCGATTTTTAATTCGGTTTATTTAATTTTTTTTTGTTGTTGTATTGCGTGTAAAGGCTGTGCCGCTTCGCGCGTAGGAGCGCCTCTTGCTACACCTTATTAATGATCTTCCCGCCCGTTTATTATGCTAACTTGTGTTTTGAGAAAATATATAGCGGTGCTATCGACTCGGCTTTAAATATTCAATATGTGGGATTCATTTGTCTGGGAGATACTAAAACCCTTCATCGGTGATGAAGTGCTTTCCCTGGCGTGTCCCAGCAGCCATAAATCAGCGCTGGCTTTGGCCCGTGATGGTGAGTTATATGTATTAACGGTCTTGGGTCTAAGCCTGTGTGCCCTGCCAAAAATAGTGTATCCGTGTCATTTTTCAATGCAAATTAGTAGTAGGTACAAATTCACTTTATTTTGCTTCACGGTTTTGACTCCGGAATAGAAAACATTAAATAAACACAGCTTTTTCAAGTCTGGGATATTGATCAGAAACATCTATTCCTATATGTATGTAAATAGTCCCTTTTAACTCAAGGGACTAACCATGACCATGAAGGGTTTTAGATCTGTGTAAGTCTGTCCATCCTTGTCTCTCCTGGAATTAGAACAGTGCTTAGTATTAATTACCTTAAGGAAGGATGAAGGTCTGTTTGCATTTGCTGTTTGTGAAATACTCTTTTGCTTGTAACTTTCTAGGGACCAATTGTTGGAATTGCAGTACTACATAAACACCAAATATTATTGAAACACTTGACTGTGAAACATTCTAGGTGAAATATACATAAGAAGCTGTAATAGGGTGGAGGTATTTTTGCAGAGTCCTAAGTGGCTTTTTATGAATGGACATAATAAGGGGCACTTTGGACTGCTGCTACTTTATTTTCAATGTAGGAAACATTGTGAAACTAAAGATCAAAGTCACTGCACAAATCAAGACATCACAAGGTAAATCCTGATAGGGAACTATTCTTCAAAGGTAAATATCCTTCATTGTTGCTTAACTTTATAAATAACATTCTTGATTGTTTGTCACTGACTGACACTTTAAGCCTGTATTTCCAGTTGGACATGGTTCAGGGCAATAAAAAGATAAGTTAAATCTGTGACTGAAAAATTAAAGAACTGCTAGTTTATGGCATTCTATAAAGATGTCATAAAATATCTATTTATTTGACAACTATGCAAAAAAATTGAGGATTTGCATTTCAAGTTGCTCTTGATTTTTTCTCAAATAGTCCTTCTGGATTTTAAGTACTCATGATTTTTAGAATTTCTGGAGAGACTGGGAAGAGGAAAGATGAAAAGAGGAAAAATACTGCAACTACCAAGAACATTCTCTCTCTTGTTTTTAAGCATAGGTTACTATAATTAAAAACAATAGTACTTGAGGCATACTGAAAGCAGTATCTCAGTATTTAAATGACAAATACATCATTCACTTAATGTTTTTTGTAGCTACCACTGTTAATAACAAAGGTAATTTCCCATCTTAATTTTTAGCATTTTAATGGAAATTGAGAAGTTATATGAGCAAAAACGTATTGCAATGTCACTTGCAGTATTTTTGTCTTTGTGATAAACAAAGTGACATTTCGCTGAAGTGTTTACAGTAATCAGCTCTGTAGTATGAATGAGTTGTCCAAACACAAATGCTTACAAACTTTGGGTCTAGTTTACCTTTCACTGAAGTTAGAAAGAGCCATCTGGTTATGAATTTGATAGCTACAACAGTCATCAGTTTTCTGAGTCTGTGTAAAATCTGTTCTGCAAATTAGCAAATAACCTGACTTGCCCATATGTGTATCAGTTTAAAACACAGCTGCATTGGTGAAAAAATTTTAAGCCATATTGTAAGAGCGAACTTTATTTGACAATATGAAATTTGGAGATTTCTAGTGATGGTATGATCTTTCTAGTCACTCAGTAAGAGTCCATCATCCCACGGGTTTTATATTTCTCTTTTCTACCATGTACGTCCTAGATATTATCTCTCCATCTATATCTCTACCTCCTCCATATATCTCTCTCTATTGTGATACAGTATGAAAGTCTTTAATTATTTGGTCATGTTTTCTATCTTAAGCATAGCACTTGAATGAGAGCTTTTCAATTCAGACATGTATTTCCTCTACTTGAACTTAAGGATTCATTAGTAGCACAAGTTTTTTGCATGATATAGATGTGTGCCTTCATGGAGTTTTACCAGCGCTTGTGTGTTCTTCCCATGCTCAGAGCCAAGTGAGAACTATTTCCACACAATGCAGCGTGGAGATAAATGAGTGATGTCAAGCCAAAGCTAATAAGCACTGCTGAGAGGCAAAGAGTGTTAGCACCGTGTTGAACCCAAGTTAATATATCAAGATGGCTTCCAGAGCTGTTTGCATCTCCCTTCAAAAAGCTGTGGGATTTGCCAGTAATGGACTGGCTCTTATGGAAGCCACTTGTACTGTATGAGAAAACAGTAAAGAAAATGAAGTATTAGTTTCTATGTGTCAAGTGAAAATCTGACTACAGCGATGTCTGGAAATGCTGTAGATGTGCACTTGCTAAGTAGCTGTTCCCTCCTGAAAGATGGTGTGGTAATGAAGATGAAACTTGGCCTCTACATACTGCACCCTAAATGTTCGTTCCAAAATCTGAAATATAGTTATACAGACTTTTCACCAGAATATTAGTATTAGTCCCTGAAAGAGGTGAGTTATTCTTTTCAGTCTCGAATAAAACTTTCTGTACAGTGACTCTTAAATCAGGACTTTTCACACTTGTTTAGTCCTAATATTTTTCCCTCAGATGTAATAAGGCGTAACAGAACTTCAGCACATGTGAGGGGTGTGCGAGGTCCATGATGCCTGGCGAACATGGAACTGATTTTTGAAGGAAAAACAAGTGCAAGTGCTTTGCCCTAAGGAAAAAAACAGTGTATTCCTTTGCATCTCCTTCGCTTACAAGTAATAATAATTAAAAATGGGCGATGGCAAAATCCTTAGTCCCAGAATGACAAGTGTCCCACCATGTGAGTTAGTGATATACTTGTAAATATGTCCTGAAGGAGAGCTTGGCTTCTGCCTCTGTTTTAGTACAGGTCCTTCACATTTCGCTCTGGCAAAGGGAATTAAAACAGTAGGTCACTCTGAGATTAGTTTCATGGTGCCACTACTTCTCACTCAGAACACAATCATGCAATTTTGAGTAGTTCTGGCTTGTTTAAAGGCTGTAGATAATATCAAAGATTAGAAAAGTGACAGCTGCGAGCAGAAAAGTGAACAGTGTTTTCAGAAATAATTGCTCTGTATATAAAGAGAATATATAGAGAAGGAAGAAATGAAGGACTTGCATTAGAAATGCATTCTTTAAAAGGTATTTCTAAAATATCTAGTTCATAATTGAGTAGTTCAATATAACTGTTAATGTAGTAATTCAAAAAACAAACAAACAAATTATGCTGACTAAACAAGTGAAAAAATTGTATACAAACTGGTCTAAAATGCAGAGTAATGGAACGGGTGTGTTTGACGTGCAGTGACAGTATGGCTTTAATACAATCAAAATACTAATTATGGGGTTTGATGGGCCTGTTACAAATACTCTGGTTGCTAAATTTCATTTTCCTTAAAATCAAAAAGTTTAAAATAAACTAATATTTCTGACAATAGAATGGGATAAGTTTACAGTATCTGATTATTTTTCCATTTTTATTTACAGACAACTTTTAATTGTTGGTGAATAAAATAATTGTGGATAAACATCAGTAGATTTAATCACATTTCCATAAATGAATTATTATTTACTCTTTCAAATAGAATGCTCCTCTAATACCTGAAATGAGTACCTTCTTTATGAACTCATACATATTGTCACTGAATTTCTAGTTCATTTGCAGTCATATATATTTGTATAAATTTTCTTTGAAGTGTGTCACTTTCTGATTGTGAGAGCTAAACTGTTCATTAGAGAAGCTATACCTGTAGTCTCCTGGTCAGCATATTGTTTCTGTCTGTTAAGAAACTGGTTTCAGTCTCAAAAAAATATCAGTAACTTAAAAAAAAATATAGTTAATTCCTAAGTCATCTGTGCCTGAACTGGAGCAATGAACAGAAAGAAAGTATATCAAATAAAAGTCAGGCACAGTCTTGTGAAAGGGTTTTCCTGTGAGCCGAGGAGCACTTTCAGTTTTCAGTGAAGGTGTGTGTTGTCTCTTGTGACTGAATCTGTCTTTGGAGATTGACAACTCCCTTTTATGTTCAGGGTCTCTTCACTTTCTGTTGACTTCATCTGAGCCTGCAGACACTCAGCAGGATCAAAGGGGAATGTGGGAGGCTTCCAGTATCAGTCTCTTCACTTTTGACTGTTCTGATTCTCTAACTGCAGACATCTCTTAATTTAGAAGTCACTTTAGCAGCCCTCAAATAACTGAAGTGCTTGGTTTGATTCTTACACTAATAACCCTCAAAGAAGAATGTTGAATGTAAAGGAAAATAACTTGTTTCAGAAGTCTCTGCCAAATATTTCTAGATGGAGAGGTCTCTATTGCAGCCATTCTATATACTTGATGAAGGAAGAGAATGTTTTTGAAGACAGTGTCAATATTAATATTTTGGTCTTAATTCTTTTGTGTCAGCACTCTGTTGCAGTGTTGATACACATTTATACTCAGTACTTCATAATAGTATTCATATCTTTTAAAATATGTTGGAGTTTCATTTTAGGATTGTTTTCCATGTCAGATCCTGTATTTGTTGTCCTAAAGCTGTTTGTTTTTTTGTTTTGCAGCATAGTTTGTAAGTGTCTTCACTGATTGAGAAGCTAAAATTATTTTCTGTCTGTGAAACGTGGAAAAATGTTCAAAAATCATTATCAGGTAAAATAGAAATAATTTTATTTTTTAGCCATTTTCATTTCACCTCTGAGAGAGCTCAATTAAAATAGCTTATTCTGGGAGGCAAAAAATCCAGCTGCAGAAATGTTTTGGAGTGTTTCATTTGGATAAGGCACAGCATCTTCTTCCAGCTGGTCATGGAAGCAGTCCCAGCTCTTAAGGTATAGTCAGAAAAGGGGGTTGGTTTATTTTCTTGGTCCAGCACAAGGTTGTGACAACACTAATCACACTTGTCACTTGTAAACCTTATTATCATTTTTTCCACTTTGCCTCCCTTTCTCTGAATTAGTCCCATGCCAAGAGAACAACCCACCCCTACTTACCTTTTCCCTGGTGGTCCCAGATGTGCTACTTCTGTACCCAAAGTGGGTATTTCTGATGCTGTTGCTTAGGCTTTCTCAGCTTTGCATGGTATTTCTGATGCCTGGGTGCTGTTGGCTTTGCAGTATTGTGCTCCCCAAAACGTGCCCCATACTGCCCTCCAGCTGAGTGTGGAGTTTGGCAGTTTCTTCCCTGACTTCTCCATGCCCCTGCCATGAGATCCAACCATCCCCCACGGCACAAAGTAACTTTTGTCAGCTTCTCACATTAGTGTTCGTTTGACATTTTCTCATGTCATGTCTTTCCATGTCCTGTTCAGTTTAACCTCAAATCAGGGTCTACTCAAGGGCTGCATTATTAACAAAATGCATTTGCAAAGATGGAAGAATTAAGATTTGCTGCAAGCACATACAGCTTGGCAGTTAAGAATCTTTTTTGACTTTTCAATAGCTTGATCCTGGTAGTCCTTACAGATAACTTAGAAATTGATATTATACTCTATTTTTTAAAAAAATATCCATTATAAGTTCAAAAATTATTTTAAGTGCAGTTTATGGAATGCCATTTTGAATCCCCTTAGAACTCAGTAAGTCCAGTCACTGGGATCAGCCATGTGGCTGGAGATCTCAGGTGTGTATGGGCAGAGGAATATACCTAATTCTTATACAATGCAGAGTTGATGTTCTCTGAAAAAATAATTTGAACAGCATTGCTTTTGCTGGCAAGACTCCTTGCCCCTCTTGCTTATTCTGACTTGTGTACAATTGCTTGGGCAGCTGAGCATAAAGAGAATTAGGGAGTGCAGGCAAGTAGAAATGAGAAGGGAGCAGCAGAGTTGTAATGATTGATTAGGTCAACCAAGGTGCTGAAAAATGCTTAGCAAACTGTAGGCTGAGTATATCAGATGTCACAAAAAAAATGTGACATCAAATGAGAAAAATATTGAAGGAAATAATTCCCTAAGCAGAGGTGATAAAGCCAACCTCCCCAAGAACCTGTGGTTAGATTCCTTGATGTCTAATAGAGCACATGCACCGTGTCAGGGGTTTTCACCTGACAGGGGCATTTATAATAATCTTTTTCCAATATCAATTCTCTGATGCCTTGTGAAGGCTACAGCATGAATACAGCCCTTTTTATGGTAATATGGACTGTGGTAACAGCATCATGTGGGGAGGGATTCTTATGTCCTCATCTTGACCACTGATAATTTTGTGCTGAACATTTCGTTGGGTGATGTATCCTTAAACCATTTTATTATAGGGTGGCCGGTTTGTTGAAATATTCAGTGCTCCAGGCAAGAACCCGGGGGCAAAATGGAAGATTTTTGGCAACCCATCAGCTATACGGAAAGTAAGTTTTTAAAGAAACTTATAAAACCTAGAGTATAAACCAGAAAAGTGTGAATGAAGCTTAAAATTAGAAGGTAATGAGGGCTTTGACCTGACAGTGGAGTTGTCACTTGCAGTTCTGTCATTATGACAGACTAAACGACTACTTAAATTAGTTCTTTATGCCTGCCTGCAGATTAGGTTGGTCACAGTGTAATTTTATAGTTTAAATATTTACTAAGTAATTTTGCTATTCTAACTAATGAATTGAGCTTGGCTCGTTGAGTTCTGGGTCCTGTTTTTCAGCATAAAACATGCAAGTAAAGGACATATTTATATGGATTGTATTATTGACATCAAATTTGAACTACTTCCATACTTGCAGTGCCATCTGCCATTTCTAATTTTTAAAAGAAATAGCTTTGCATGTTAGTAGCATGGTTGGTTGTCAGGAAGAGAATTCTCTCAGGATGCTTATGTTTGTTTTCCCTTTTTGTAGGAATATGACAAAGAACTAAAAGGCTTTGTTTTTGTACTTGAAGGAAGCAGTCAAGTCAACAAAATGCAGCTACCAAAGGAAAATAGACAAACTTGTAAGTATCAAAGAATGAAACGTTTGTGATGCTTTTGTGATTATTATGTCAGTCTTATATTGGAATATATAACTTACAGTATTCTCCCTTAATTCAGCATTAGAAAAATGGGGGGGTTTCATTAACTTTGAGCAGGTCACTTACAAATAAGTAAAAGGAATAGAAATGCCATATTAAAATAAATGCTCTAGGGAAGATCCTTGTTGATACATGTTGTCCTGTTGCCACCAGGTTCACTCCTGTACTTGATCCTGCTACAGACCAATGTCTGATAAACAACTTCTGACTCCATTCAGCACTTACTAAAGTCAAAAATTCTACTGTCATTTCAGAATGTGACATAGGTTCCTGTCCCCCTCCTCATTTTACTTTTCAAATTGTTTTTCCTTTGGTGTATCAAATAAACATACTAGCAGAAAGTTTTGAGTTGTCATTCTTTAGAAGAGAAGCCAGTGCTGATGCTGAGTCTTGTTAAGTCACTGAAGAGCAGCCTGTACCCTCCCTGGTGGGATAACTAGGAAAACAACATATGGTTCAGTCCAGACAGTTTTGTACACTTTTCCCTTGATAGGGAGCTGCCTAAATTTTTTTGTTTGTTCCCTCAGTCAAGCTCATTTGCTATTATTCTAAAAATCAGAAGCCTCCACTGAGCAGTGTTGTCATGATCTGATTACATTCTTACCCAAGGGTTTTTTGAAGTTGTTTAACAAGGTGTATATTGTCACAAACAAGAGTGCAAGTTTCATATGACTATAAGATAATCTTGATAGGAAAGTATTACTTCATTTTATAATTCTTATGGGATATTTGTTGCCTACACGCTCCTGGAACATGAGAATTGTAACTTTAAAAAAAAAAAGGTTCCTTTTGTTTTCATGAGAATTCCACCAAAGCCACAGATGGGACTTTTAAAACAACATTTTTATTGCGGTTTAAATTGGTTTCCTTCGGGTTTTTTCTTGTGTTCATATGTTGTGTGAACCTTGGGAAATAGTGTTGCAGGAGCACAGCTGTATGCTACAAAATTGAAATGCTTTATAGAGAAACATGCATCTGCATGCACACAGCACATTTATTTAACTTTTTTCCCCTATTTCTAGTGGGACTGATCCAGCAATTTCTGACACTTCAGATTTTTGTACCATTGGGAAAAGACTTCTCCACTGAGTTACTGTAAGTTGCACAGAATTTCCTTGAAGATTTAATGTAAAGGGAATGCCTGATTGCAGTCATTAATTTTAGTGGCATATTTTGCATTAAAGCACAGTGACTTATCAACTCAATAAGAAGTAATTAAGCTAATGAGATCATTATTTCTTGGATGTTTTAAATACTGACATTCCTTTGAAGGCAGAACAAACTCTCAAAATCCTGAGCAAAGACAGCAAAAAATCTGAAGAAATGAGACATAGATTTAGCAAACATGAAAATATTGGCTCATGAGGGCTTTCTGAAAATTTGTAAGAGATTTATAACTATTTCAGGGCCCCTTGGTTCAGGGCAAAAAGAAATATATATTCTAATAAGTGTGGGAGAAAAACACAACCAAACAAATGGTAAAAAGCTAGAACAACAAATGGAGTACTCAGCTGGTATAATTATGTCCATATTGTAAAGAAAGAGAGGTACAGCTGAATTTTTATTAGTTTAATGTGCAATGATTTAGTAGAGTTTTACACTTGGGCAGTTGTCAGACTTTGGACAACATTTCTCTCCTACTGACACCACCCATTTTTATATAAGCAGAACAACTGACTCAGCTTTGTATCCAGTAGAACACCTAAGAGTTGGACTAACAAAAGAAATATTGGACCTTAGAAGCCCTGCAAGAAAAGATGGGTTGAATGATATGAAATTAAACTGTGTAAAGTCAAAGAAGGATTTTATTTTTGTTTGTCTTTCTGTAAGTTTGCATGTAAAGGGACAAAACAAACAGGATGTGTTCTGCAGTAAACAGAGACCAAGTACATGGATTTGCTTCTCGTGGACATTCTCTAGGCAGAGGACAGAGATTTAATGTCCTGGTAGAAATACCAATTTTCTCTTCTTCTCTTATGTGCAGTGATTTCAATGTCTATGGGGATGAAGTAATCCCACTTAATATATTTCCATATACTTTTTACACAAAAATTGTTGTTTCATTACTTGTGTTATAACAAAGTCATGTTTACCCTGATGATTCCATAAGTTCATTAATTCTTTAGTTGCTCCAGTTATTTTGAATATATGTCTATCTTATATATATCTTATATATATATAATATATATCTTAAAAGTATAATCTCGGTTGTTCCCCACTTAGTGCAACTATTTGAAAAAGTTAATAAAACCTCTTTAAAAATAGTTTTATCACTGAGTTTTGTATTTTGTAATTTATTGCTGTACCTATAAAGTCCTTCAAGACTTGCAGAATAGGTAATGCATTATTTTATCCTAGCAGACTAATGATAATCCAGTAAATAATGAAAACAAGTCCTTGCTTCATGTGACTGACACTCAGTTTCTTTCTTTTCTGATGTTTTGAAAGAAATCTCTTGCTTGTGTACAGAATGTTGATTGTGTTGTTCCTTCCTAGAGTTTAATGTTCAAAGGTGGTTTGTTACATTGCCTGGCTACTTACTACTGAATCTTTGAGCAGCTTCAAGTGAAAATTGACAGGATACTAAGCCATGAAACTTATTTTATGTAAAAAGCACTCTGGTGAGTTTTGTAGTAGCTGCATATGATGCTTTCTGTTACATTTCTTGCTCTCATATTCTGCACAGAGATGAAATTGGTATTTGAGCCTCATTCTCTTTTGCATTCTGTTCAGTGATTGATCTGGTCAGCAAACAAGAATTCCTTCAAGGCCATCCATCACTGCTGCCATGAGATGAGATAAACCTTCTAACTTGCTGCTATCAACCAGTCATGCAAGATTCCTGTCATAAATACTGAATGTGCAAACTACTGTTTACATTACCTGGTTATCTTTTCTTTGGAAGAAATTTAAGTAGAATTTTAGATACTTTGTTAGGTGGCATAATTAGGTGAATATCACCATATTAACAATCAATGTATTGATCTGCCTAAAAAATATGTGAAATAGATTGTGGATGAATAACTTGGTGAAGCATAATAAAATCACAACTAAGGTAGAGAGCATGTAATTTATGCAGCCTCTTTGGAGCAAATAATAGCAAAGCTATTAGTAATGCTGAATATAGCTGTCTGTTCTAAATGCAGCAGCCAGTTGTTAAATCTTCAGTATTATGGATTTTTTTACCTTTCTGAAAAAGCAAAGGTAACTCAATGTTTGAAAAAATATTTGTGTGTAATAGAAAACAGCATCTGGCTTGTGTTGCCATTCTTGGTTTAATTCCCAATATATAGAACATGTGGTTGTTGGCAGTTCTGCTCAGCATTTTGACAAGCATATGAACATTAGTTCTTCTTAAAGTACTGCAATGCCAGTCATTGTCATACCTTATTTCTGATATGTTTTTTCTCAGTCTTGGGTATCAAAGGATTCCCAAGACTGAACAACTTGTTCTAGTAAGTTTTACAGCAAATGGTTAGATCTCTTGATCTGAGAGGACAGACCTTGAAACTGTACCACAGCCTCAAAAACAAACAAAAAAAAAAGTGTAGACTGGTGTGATGTATGAACAAGGATCAGAAACTCCATTTCTGATTATGCACTGGAATATTATCTGGTCTTGTCTGAGTCCCTGTAAGTTGTTCAGCCTTTTTTCTCCCAGTTCTCTCATGCAGGATATGAGAATAATATTTGTCAATGTATTTTGAAAATATATTACAACTAGTTAGTTAACTCCATGTATGATACTTTCAAACATATGAAGTGATAGAAATAGGAATGGTAGTAAATTTTAAAATCTGATGGTTGATCAAGTATAGTTTCATTCATATGCAAGCTACTTTGCGCTGATAGTACAGATTTAATATTTGATGTTTTATCCTCTCACTGAATTGAGGCCAGTTTAGGGAGAGAGCATTTTGTATGAAAAATGAGAAGTTTCCCAGTTTTGATTTGGGCATGCAGACAGGACAGCAGATAGTAACAACAAAATGTGGTGAAACTATGAAGTGATCCGACAACATTAGTGGTAAAACCAGGTGTGGTACTTACTGACCCCTGGATGCAGCTCTGAAGTCATGCTGCTGCTCTCACTGGTGGCCAGTTCATGGTGCTTCAAACCACTTTGCTTGCCACTAGCTTTTGTCAGCTCCAGAAGGCATCAGCTCTTGTTATATTCTGAGTTAATGCAAATTCTGTGAGAGTTTCAAGCTCTGGAACATATCTGATAAAGTTTAAGAGGTTTTCTGCTGATGTTTAGCTAGCTATGGATACAGGAATCTGTAGAGAAAAAGGGGTTAAAAATGTCTATATTCCTAAAGTAGTTGTGCTTGTTGATAAGAAATTTTATTGCAAGGCTTGTGAGCAGTGCAGTAGAATCTATATTTTTGTATCATATTCCCTGTTTTCAAACAGTTGTTTCTATAAATGTAAGTTTATTACATTGAGATTTTTAATAACCACAACATACTAGGTTTTACATGCATAGCTAATTTATTCACAGATACCATAACAGCTTGAATTTTTGTGAATTAGATGCTATCATGATCAGCCATCATCTCAGCTTTGCTGACAGAGATACCATAAATTATTCATGTTAACCCAAAGACCCAGCATGTTTTCAGATACAGAACAATAAAAATATGAATCTTGGTTAGTCTTGCAAAACTTAGAGCAACCTCTTTAGATTTGAAGTAAGACATAGGTGCTAATTCTGTCATGTATGTCTGACAGTATTTGAAGATTTTAGATAGAGACTGAAGGTAAACTCTGTTGAATAGATTTAGCTGGAGAGATTCTGGTGTTTAGTAACATGACACTTGTTCCTTGAATTTTTTGTGAAGCGGGAATGAAATACAGAAAAGTATTAGAGTATGTTAAATCCCATCATTTATGAAGATTAACTCATGTATTTGAAAGTAAACATTTTTTAAAAACTTCAGTCATCACTTTGACTAGAGTATAAGCACAGCATGGGTGGTAATTTAGGAAACAGGTATCGAAAAAAAAGGTATAAAGGTATCCTATGAACAGGGTGTCCTTCTTCCAAATATAAAAAAATAAAAGTTTCATGCAATTTTATAGAACTCATAACAAAATACACAGTCCTAGTCTAAAATTGTGTTGCTATTTAGATTAGACACTTGGTCTGAAAGAAGACAGGTATCTTCTTTCCCCCTAGTCAGGACAAATTTGTTATCCTTATTCTGGAAGTATTTCTAATTTCTCACATTTGATGAGTTTCTTTGCTTTTGCAACTATAAAACTGTTTAAAGTCATCTTATATCAATAATTTCATTGTTCATTTCATTAATCAATATAAAACATCAAGTGTGGAGAAAGACTTTAGCACTGTTGATCTTCTGTTCTGGAACTTGCACACATCCAAATTTACTTTCTGCTCGTTGAAGGAATCTTTTTTCCTTGGCCCTGGACCTTCTTCAGAAGTCTGTACTTCTTGTTCTTTTTCCTCCACGATTATCAAGACCTGTGACTACTACCTAAAATGTTTCATTCTTTGAGTGCCTCTGAACAGTTTAAATATCAGTTCGTCTTTCTCCAGTACCTCTTTAGACCATCTGGATTTTCATGGAAGCGTTCTTTTCACTGCCTTTCTGGAGCCCATAGGTGTGCACACCACTTGAGGGGGATCTCTCTTTTCCAGCAGGATTTCCATCTGTATTTGCAGGTGTACCCTGTCTGTGCACAGTGTCGGTCAAATTTCATCTAGTTTGAAATTTATTCTGATAGGAGGTGCAGCTGTCTACACTTCAGCTTGCTTTTGTGGAGGGACATTCTGGGAGGTACAGAGATTGATGCAGATGACATGATCTGACCAGATGCCTGCAGGCTGTCCTGTGTCATTCACCACCAAAGAGTAGTTAGTTAAGCAGACAGCTAAATGCACATAACAGTAGATGTTCCATCATACAAATATACAGAATAAAACTCTATGAGAACTTTAAATTTAAATTGGAAAAGTGGAGACTGTTCCATAACTCTATTCTTCCTTAACTGGGTATGATCCTTTTAAGGAGAAAAGAACTCTCATTGGTCAAAATTCAGACAGATGATTCCTTGCATTCTTTTCAGTCAGGTCATTATTTGCAGGCTTTCCCAATGAGCTCAGTACAGCTGATAATCCAGTCATAAATCTTGCCTTTAACATTTAGATATTTTGATTTATTGTAAACTGGTAGGCAAAACCATTTCACTTGCTGTTCTGACACTGAGATGCTTTCATTCTCTGTATTACTTTCAAAAAGGGATCGAAACAAAAATGGAGATACTAATAAAATAAATGCTAATATACTTTTGATTATACTAATAACTGTACTATTAATTATACTGATAAAATAAATCTTATCATGGTGTTAGATGATGTCCTGGTGATATTACAGAATAAATTACCATCTTCTAGGACTTTAAAGAGAAGAAATGTACAAATTATGTATATATTGGTTAGCGTATCAATGTAAATAACGTGGAGTAAACTGACTCCTGTTTGTATTTTTATATATTGGTAGGGCTTATTAGTCAGGATTTTCATATGCCAAATTAAGTACATTTTGTTAGCAACTTTGTTTTGTCTTTTTAAAGGGCAGACTTCTTAAAGATTCTTACTAATTAGAATAAATGGTTTAAATGTGAGAAATACGGCTGTCCCTGAGGCAACTGTTACATTAGCAGGTGCGAACATAACCTTTTCTTTGCCTTTGTAAACCTGAAAGGACAGGTTGTCTCTTTAGAGTAGAGACATTCGTGGGAAGAACAACAAAGCAAAAAGAATAACAGCTGATAAACTAAATAAAAGAGCCAGAAGAACTAGCTGCAGGCATAAATAACTGCATTATAGAGGTAATTTGTTTAGATTCTTGAAAAGAAGTCGGCACTAAACTTCCCACATATTAATACTAATTAGAGTACCTTGTACTGAAAAATTAAAAACTGTTTTGGGAAATTACAGTTTTCTAAATGATTTGGCACAGTTAGCCTTGTTTCAGAGGAACATACTCCTGTGCCCTAAAATAGAATTTGCTGAATACTTCAAAATAAGACAAAGATGAGCTCATTTCAAACCCAAGGATGTTACAGTGTTCATAGAAGTTTCTAAAATATATGTTATGAATGATTTTTTGAACCATATGAGGCTCTAAGAGTAATTAAACTTTCAAAATAAATTATTCTTGATCAGTGAAAGTACCAGGTTATTCTTTTATTTGGATAATTGATTGCAAGTATGTCAAGTAGGGAGAGATCAGAGTCCACCAGTTCTTCATAATTGTTCATATTTGGGAAGTTTTTCTATTCTAACTACCAGATTTGATGATTCTTGTTTTGTACCTGCCACCTATATTACTCCCTCTTTATGGATACTGGTTAAGGGGACTTTGTGGTGTTTTTTTCTTAATTCTCTCCAGAAAACCACTACCAACAGGAAATTCCAATACACAAAACAACTCGTTCTCCAGGTCTATGTGACATATCAGTCTTCCAGATCTCTAGTTTTATAGAGATTTCATTAATTTTCAACCTAACTAAGTCTGGTTTTATGAGGGCTGAATCCAGTGCTCTGGATTTCAGATGATCAGGCAGCCACTTCAATAATGTGGTATCTCCTACGAGACCAATTTACAAGTAGTGCATAAAATAAACATATGTGAAGTAAAGGGTCCTCCTGAATGAGGAAACTTCAGAATCTGAAAGCATAGCAAATCAGCTGACAATTGCTATTACTTTATTTTACTTCCTTTAAAATGGAGATGGTGATGATACAATGTAATGTGCTTATTATGGAGAAAATGGCACTGCAGTTGCTAAGTACTAATATACTAAAGTACTAATAGTGAAGCTTTAGCAGAGGATTCTGTCTGGATTTTGACCAGGATACAAAGAGATTTGTGTTAATATTAAATGGTATAGGAGTTGCTTTTAGCTTTGTAACATAGAGGAAATAGCTGCTTTCATATTTGGTAAACTTCCAGGTTAAGTCATTTATAAGGAGAAAACCGCTTTCATTTAAAGAACAGGTGAGCCTGATAAATGAAGTGTCCCTTCAACTGTCGAGTGTCATTTTTTTTTTCTAAGTTCATTTTAAGCCTTGAATTGAACATTAACAAATGGTTATAAATTATTATACATACAGAAGCAAAGTGAATAGACAATCTGAGAAGATGAGTTTATCTGTACTCTTGGGTAGCTGCTACCATTTGCTTGCAATCTCACTATAGTTACCATTGTGAGGAGAGTAGTCAATCAAAGTTGAAGATATAAAATAAAATTGAAAATTGAATTGGAAGGTAATTTTACTTTCAAATGGTTTGCAAATGTAGATGTTAAGTGTGAAGTGAATGCAGTTAATGACCATAGCTAGAACAGTTATGCACTTGCTGATCACAGGAATATTATTATAAATGAGGTTGATTTTCTTGTTGACTACCTCATTTTTCTCAGCATGGTCTCATTACTTTTCTATCACATGTCTGACCCTTAGATATAAATACTCAAGCACAGACATAATAAAAATACATTAACTCCCATATAGATTTTTTGAAAACCAAGATGTGAGCTGCAGATGTTTCTTGCCTTTGTAGGTTTAATGTAGGTTCTGCTTTTGGATAACAGGAAAAAAAAAGAAAAAGTTGAGTTTCACCCAAAGTACTCAAGTCATTTCACAACTGAGGGATCTAATGTTCTAACTCCTGTTGTCTGAATTATTTCAGAAAAGTGTTTCTTCAGACTCTTGCCGTATTTTTGTTTTCCAGTAAGCAATGTACCTTGAAAGTCTGGAAGTAACACTAACTCTTATATAATTATCTTTCTTCTCTTAGGAAATAAATTATTTTACAGAATTTTAAGGCCCCCTTCTTTCTTCAGTTTTGCCTCTTCAAATGTTTCATGTACTTTTGCCTGTGGAATATAAATATTTTTATTGTTTTAAAAGTATTATTTGAAATAAATCATGGGTTTTTAGGTGTGATTATAGGCATGTGTCTAAGGTATGCCCCTTCTTTATTGCACATATCCTAAACACCTCTTTTTACATGATAGAGTCTGATATAAATGTATGTAGTTTTATCTAAGTGAATGTGTTCAGTGTTAAATTTTGGAATGTAACTGAGCTGTATATTTACCAATAGTCTTTCTGTAACTACAGCCCCTACTTATTTTAAAGGAGGGAGAGAGATAAATCTATTCCTATAACAAATAAATAATACAATTTAAACATATTGAAGTAACATTATGAAGTGAACTTATGTATTCATTGCCAGTTATTTGGAGATATTCAGGACTTAATTCCAGGCTCCCACTGCTCTGTTGTAGCATCATTTAAAGGAACATTTGCTACTGAGAATTACCCAGTTTGAGTTTCAGTATTTTTATTTGTTTGTCAGCACTCAGGTTACTGCAACTACCCGGTTCTTCAGCGCAATTGCTCAGCTCTACATGTAACCAGGAAATTCAGGCAACCACTTCTCCAATACTTTGGAGTTCTTTGGTGCATCAATTTCTTAGCACTTCAGAACATCAAGATTTA
>JAWWES010000024.1:8605019-8702654 GCA_035583135.1 Lophotriccus pileatus
TTCAGGCAACCACTTCTCCAATACTTTGGAGTTCTTTGGTGCATCAATTTCTTAGCACTTCAGAACATCAAGATTTAGAGTGGAGAGTTCCCAAAAACTACATCCATACATTTTGGGTTTTTTACCAAAAGCGATATGGGAAGAAAAGTGATGGATGGAATTAAGCCTTGATCAGGGGCACAGGTTTAGCTGGTGAACAGTTTTCTTTGCATGATATTCTTATGACTATGGGGGAACAAGAAGGTGCTTCTGTATTTTTACTGCTGTACTAGTAGAACCTTTTCATGTTTACATACTTGCAGTATTTTTTGTACTGTCCTTGGTTGAACTCTCAAATTGCCATAATCAGCTGAACTATGTAACTTGCTCCAGAGTTAATGCCTTCCTAAGTTGACCTAAGGAAACCTAAGAATGTTTTAGTGTTTATCTGCAAATTTTGGGTGACAACATTTCATTAGTTGAACTACAAGTAGTCCTTAACTAATGAAAAATTTCTTTCAGTAATAAAGTGTAAAAAACAGGTCTACAATGCAATCTCACAATTTTAAAGTAAAACCCAGCATCTGAATAGAGATAATAAGTAATTACTTTTAACAACCCTAAGTAGTGACAGAAAGTTGTTTATTGTAATTTTTCGTCATCATCTCAGAGGGGTGGCTAATTACAGAGAAATACCCATCTGTTAGAAATAGGCTTGCTCAAAAATAATAGCTAAATTAATCATTGTTTCCCCATACATTAAGCATATTTTCCCAGATTTCAGCCTTTAAAGTTTTATCTGTCCTCTGGAGTAATAATGTAGGACTGTTGGGGGATGTCAGGGTTGTGCTGCTGTTGTGATTTAACCCCAGCAGGCAGCTGAGCCCCACACAGCTGCTCTCACTCCTCCTGCAGTGGGATGGGGGAGAGAATATACAAGGGTAAAAGTGCAAAACTCATGGGTTGAGCTAAAGACAGTTTAAGGAGTAGAGCAAAACCTGCACATGCAACCAAATCTAAATAAGGCATCTGCTCCTTCCCATGGGCAGGCAGATGTTCAGCCACCTTCAGGAACTCAGGGTTTTACCATGTGTAACGGCTACTTGGGAAGACAACGTAACTCTGAACTTCCCCCTTTTCTTTTTCCCCATAGTTCCTATTGCTGAGCATGACACCATATGGTCTGGAATATCCCCTGGGTCAGTTGGGATCAGCTGTCCCAGCTGTGTCCTTTCCCACCTTCTTGACCCCCTCCCAGCCTCCTCACTGGCGTGGTGGGGTGAGGAGAAGAAAGGGCCTGGACTCCGTGTAAGCCCTGACCAGCAGTAATGAAAACACCCCTGAGTTATCAACCCCGTTTCCAGCACAAATCCAAAGCATAGCCCTATGCAAGCTACTCTGAAGGAATTTAACTGTGCCCCAGACAAAATCAGTACAGCTACTTACAAGACTTGAAGTAAATAGAACATAAAAATGACTCTGTTTATCATTTGAAAGGAAACCTAATTTTTTTGGTGATCATGGCTGTGGTCTGAATTTGTTAAAAATGTTCAGATTCAGTGTCCTCGGTGTCTTTGTGAGATGACCTGAATAGTGAGCAATAAACTTCTGCATTATAATTCACATTTGAAGATATGTCCTCGGGAAGTAAAATAGACAAGCAATGTATTGTGTTTACCTTTAAGCTGGCAAAGAGTCTATGTAAAGTGACAGAGGCATTTTTAGGAAAAGAAAGAAAATAATGTTTTTCTAGTTAGCAGGCCCCAAGATAAGACAAGTTTAAGGGGCCAAAACATGTGTGATTATTAAAGGCTACTGGGTTCTCAGTTCAAACAAATTGAATTCTTTCTTAGTCTGAAGGGCTATGGAAATCTAGCAAAGAGTGTAGACTGCTGAAATAAAATTTGCATGTAAAGTGATTTTTATATACGCAGGGCTATAGCCACCAAATTTGAATTGGAGAAAGAAATCTCATTACTCATCTTGTAAAAGAAGTAATTCTTAAATTCCGTATTTGTATCACTGACAGAAAAGTTCTGCATATGAATGGATTTTTTGTGATTTCCCAAAGATATTGGATTATTGAATTGACAAAGATCTGTTCTATTCTCTCCTGCCTTTTCTTTTATAGGATAACTGATTTACGCAATATTAAAAGAAGATTGTATTTGTCCACAGTCCACAAGGAGTTGTCTGTAACCCCTCTGCATGCAAAAATTCCTCTGTTTATGATCAAGCGCAAGATAGTAAGTACCTTGGGAATATTTCTTGCACTGTGGTTGAGCATGCTTTTTAATCAGAAATGTTTTATGTATGTTTATAGACTTGTGGAAATTATGGTTTGATTTAGAACTCAGTTCCTACTGATTCAAGACACGTGTGTATGTCCCCTCTACCAGATGGCAGCAGTACCACTTCATACTACTACTCCTCTATCCTTCTTATATTGGGAATTCATTCCCCTTTCCCAAGAGTAATGCTCTTTGTGATGTGTTTATCTCTCCTGTCGATTCAGCCTTTGTAAAATTCTCTGTGTTCCTGAAACATCTTCATCATAGGGCTCCAGTTCACATGTCCCTTCTCCTGGAGTGACCTTTGATTACATTCTCTGGAGCTGCAGGTAGACTGTAGCTGGCAGCTGCTCTCACATTCTTCAGGTTCTTCCAAATTCTGGCTTATATAAAACAAAGCATATGTCAAACTGATGAAAATAAACCAATAACCATCATCTTCTCCCTGTCCCCCTTTCCCATGCCCAGGCACAATGTATGGTAATAGCTGCCAGGGCACAAAACCTGATGGTTACCACTGGCAAAATAGATATCTGTAACTGCATGCTCCTGTATTATAAGATACAGAATAGACAACCTGGTGAATTAAGTGGAAAAAAGATTAAAACTGAGAGAATTTAGAGAGTATTGGAATAGCGTGGGAGAGTGTAGCACACTGATGTTAGTGTTGTAACAGTGTTTCCTGAACCAAATAACCATCTAATGAGAAGTAAACCAGGTATTTAAGTGGGATCTTTAGCAATCTAGGCAATTCTCATTATCTGATTTGCCTTTTGGAAAGGTCTTACCATGAATGAATAACACTTATTATAAAAAAGTAGTAGTTTTAAGATGTTGTGATACATTGCAGTCTTGTCCAAACTAGAAATTTACTGGAAAATTTCATTGTGGAAGGGGTGCAAGTTTTGGAGAGATCCTTTTGTTATTAATCTCAGAAAGAAATCATCAAAGAATCTTGAACTTAAACTGCAGTAACTCTAACTTATGAAGTAATACTGAATAACAATTCATGTTCCCCCCAAGAAATCCTTCAATCAATATACTTTCTTACAAGTTAGCAGCATAACATATTGTGGATATGCTGTGCTGAACTCCCTTAGGCTGACAGTCACTGTGTCGTATGTCCTTATCTGTCTGTAAAAGTAATTGTAAAATGCAAGGAAATTGTAAAATTGCAAAAATTGTAAAATGCAAGTACAGCACTATCTTATTTTGATATCAAAATGTTATGCATCGTGAATCACAGCCTGTGAGAATCTAATACTCCACTGACAGTTTGTAGAGAACTATACACTCTGCTGCAGTGGTTAGTGTTGGGGTTTTACTAAAGAGTATTGTTTCTCTTTTCCAGTGGTGCAATATGTGTATTGACTTGGTAGCATTCACCAGTGAAATATTCAGAGGAGCTGTCTTCCAGTCTTTAGATGGAATTATTATTTCAGCAAACTGTAAGCTAAGAAAAATCTTCACTTTAAAATCCAAGCCGCAAGATACAGCTGAGGAAAATGGTGTGTTTTAATTACTCTTAACTGTTCACGTAAAATCAAAAGCTTCTTTTTCATCAGATTAGCAATTTGAAAGATTACATGATTTCATGGAAATTAAGGTGGTAGCACAGCATATTAAATCTGCCAGTGACAGACTTTAGGCGACTAATTAAATATGTGTGTACTCCTCTGTTTTAAACATTGAATTCCTTAGAAGTATTTTATTGAACAAATTCAGGTAAGATTTATCAAGTAGAGAGCTTGTTTTAATGAGGGTATCTTATGCTGGTGGAAAGCAGGTTTTGGCCAAGAAGAGAGTGTCTGAAAGGAAAGAGAAATACTTAAAACTTAGCAACATTTGCTGTTTGTTTTCTTAATTTTGGACATTAGCAACTGATGAAAAATTCCCTCTTTAAATAATCCAGGACAAAACTGTTACAAAACAGCATTATATGAAACAGAGCTATGAAACTATCATAAACATCTCTGATCTTATGTCCATTTATCCTAGCGTGTCCTTGTTTATTGGGAAAATAATGTTGGTGGTGAGCTGAAAAATTAATATTTTTTTTGTAATAGAGCAGGATATTGGTCAAAGTTTACCAGTCTCCATACTACCATCGTAATCCTGAATCATCCTTTTCCAAGGGAGAGAACTTCATTCCTCACTGGTATTTGCAGTAATAGAGGAGGAATTGCAAAAGCACAGCTGGCACTTTCTTATTTTAAAGGCACCCTAGGTATAGTTCAGCTTCAATTTCATTCACATTTTCATTTTGTGGCTTTTGAGGAACACACCTGAAAAAAGGGTTCTGATTTCAGGAGGAGGGATAGTCAGCAGTACTGTAAGTGTAACAAAATATATCTTCCATTTGGAAACCCTAAACCAATAGGGGAGAATAAGCAATCCTTGTGATTACTCCTCTGATTTCTTGTAGGTAATGCTGGGGGGAAAAAATAATTTAAAAAATGTCTGCAGAGAGAATCTGGTAAATTCTCAGCAGGAAACTGCAGTTAGAGGTCTCACTGGCATTAATTTAATTTAATTCCACTGGTGCATTGTTTTCTCTCTTCTGTTCTAAACAGTTTTTGAAATGTGTTTAAATGTTCTAAATGAGTTCCAAAATTCTAGACTGTAGTTAGCATAATGAGTAGACAGCTTTAATAAACTGTGTGCATAGTAAAATATTGTACTTCTAATTACATCATTATCAATTCTATGATTATTACACAGCTGGTGGGCATTAGTATTTTCTGTATATTTATGAATTTCCTCATCTAGGCAATTCATAGAATCATAGAATTGTTTAGGTTGGAAAAAACCCTTAAGATCATTGAGCCCAACCATTAACCCAGCACTGCCACCACTAACCCATGTCCCTGAGAGCCACATCCAGGGATCCACATCCACTCCATCGCTGTCCTGAGCAGCTTGTTCTAGTGCTTGACAACCCTTCCGATGAACAAATTGTTCCTTATATCCAATCTAAACCTCCCCTGGAACAACTTGAGGCCATTTGCTCTTGTCCTGCTGCTTGTTACCTGGGAGAAGAGACCAACACCAACCTCACTGCAAGTGGTAAGGTCTCCCCTCAGCCTTTTCTGAAGACTGAACAACCCCAGTTCTCTCAGCTTCTCCTCTGGTCGTGTTCTCTAGACCCTTCTAAACTTACATGGCAGCTGAAGGTTTAGCTGAATTAAAATGATTCTACACTTCCTACCCAGTTACAGAAAAACAATAGTAAGGGGTTTTTTTGTTATTATTAAGTTTCAGATAACAATCACTGTTTGATAAAGCTTTTGCCCTCTCAGATGATTGGAACAGTTAGCGGAGCTCCACTGAATGCAGTGACATTGCAATTTATAATGAGAGTTGTCATGGTTTAGCCCCAGCCAGCAATTAAGCACCACATAGCTGCTCATTCACTTGCCCCCTGTGGGATGGGGGCAAGAAGTGGGAGGGTAAAAGTACAAAAACTCATGGGTTGAGATACAAACAGTTTAATAATTGAAATATTATAATAATAAATAGTATTGAAGGGGAGGGGAGAAAGAGAAATAAACCCCAAGAAAAACAAATTATGCAAATAAAAAACAATTATTCACCAGCAGCAGCCCCCTCAGTCAGCTTTCCCTCTAGCTGATGTGTTGAGCACATTGCCATACGGTCTGGTGTATCCGCTGGGTCATTTGGGGTCAGCTGTCCCTGCTGTGTCCCCTCCCAGATCCTTGTGCACTCCCATTCTCCTTGCTGGCAGGGCAGCATGGGAAGTTGAAAAATCCTTGTCTCCTTGTCTTAGTGTAAACACTCCTGAGCAACAACTAAAACATCAATATGTTTTTAACACTTCTCATCCCAATTCCAAAACATAGCACTGTGCCAGCTACTAGGAAGAAAATTAACTCTATCCCAAGCAGAAACCAGGACAAGGGTCGAGTTCTTTGCTTCTAGCACCTCCTTGGTGGTAGAAGCACTGATTTCAAAGTGTGTTACTCTTTTTAAGCAGCAAGTTTACAGTATGATTTGTATTCTTAAAATGATAGCAAATGCAAAGGAGAAACCACTTAGAAATTATTTCTGTATGAGATCATTGAGATAGAAGAAGAAATAATCCATCTTCTCTGCCCCATGATACCTAGTTTCTGGTTTCCATAGTAATCCACAAGGTTCTATATGGGATTTTTATCACTAAGTATTGTCCAACAGTGATAAATAATGTACTGGAGCACAACATGGAACACTTGAATTTTTTTATTAGTATCTCAATACTCAATCCATTATTCAAGTCTGGGTTTTGGGTTATGTTTTCCTCTTCTTATCCTTGGGAAATGGGTTAATATTAATTTCCTTACTATATTCAAGTCTTCTAAAATTTGGAAGGAATTGGCATCATAACATCAGGAATGGTTCTGACATGGATTCCTTTCTTCAAAGAGAATAGCTTTCATAAACTCGGTATATATTGGTTATCAAAGGGAAAGCAGAGATAGATCATATTCCACTAGTGCCTGGTGTCACAAGAACAGATAGGTTGACAGCTTTTTAGTTTATCATGAAAGTGTAGTGGTGTACAAATTTTGAAATTAAAGCTTGTGAAATTCTTTATTTGCATATATGGGACTTCTCCTTTTGCTACTTCAGTACCACTCGTATAAATACCATTTTCAGGTGTTCATTTTATATAAAAATCATTATATCAGTATTACAGTTAAAGCTGAGTTGTAATAAAAATTTTTTAAAAATGTATTTTGTGGTTCTGTTTTGCTTGTGCACTTGAGAAATCAAAGTTGATTTCAAAGAAGTTGATTTACTCTTCCAGCCACTAGTGTATATTACTTTAACTGCATTCAAAATTTCTGACCAAAAACTTTACACAATATAATTTTAAAATTTACATGCTTAATTGTCTTAAAAGTGAACAATTACAGCAAATTTTGCAAATTACTGTAATCTATTAAATTGTTATAGCCATATGAACTAAAGTATATGTAATCTACCAAATAATGTAAGTTGAATTTAATTCCATAGTGTCACATGAGTGAAGTAAAGCCCATGTTTTTGATTCTAGTTACGTGTGTTGTTCCATCTGTGCAACGTGATCCCACAGATGTTATTCCCCGAACCTGCCGGCTAAATACGGATGTGCCTCAAGTTACTCAACTGCTGAACCTAACAAAAATTCACAAGCCAGAAATAAAATGTAGGGAATATCCAGTTCAAGAAACAGGTATCCTGTTGTATGAAAATACTGTGAATACGATCTATGCAGTATGTGTACAAACAATGGATTTTTTTGTAAAAGTTCCAGTGTCTTAAAATAAAACGTGACAACTCTTGCAGACCTGCAGTGCCATGAGCACATAGACTGTTTTGTACTTTGAGATCTATGTGCAGTCTGAACAATTCTATTTCATGTGTGGGGTTTATAATTGTATTTGAGATATGCCATCTGAATGTACATTGAAGCATTGTACAGTGAAGTTTATACACTTCTTTTTAAACTCTCTTCACATAAATGAAACTCTTCTGACAATGTGACCATGCAGCCTCCTCAGCTTATACTCTGAAATAGGAGATCTTGTATTATTGGTGTCTCAGAGTTATTTGAATGTTTCTGTAAGCTACAAGATAATAAACCATATAATTCAGATTTTGGCAGCATTGCATAGAAGAGATTTATTAAGGAAGCTGGGCAGTCATGTGCTAAGATGCAAACTATTAACTTGGGTAAAAACTAGAGAAAGAAAAGAGAGGATTAAATTTTAAATTACTGCAGCAGCTGAAAGCTAACAACAAGAGACCTCAAAAGTAGGGGTTGTTCTAGCTCTGTATTGTTTATTATCGTTATGAATAATCTCAACAGAGATGTGAATTACATGGGATAAAATCTGTGATGTGATACAGCTACTAGTTTAATAAAGAGTGGGACTTCAGAGAGTTTTAAACTAGTGAGATGGGCAATCCCCTATGTACTTTTTCATGAGAAACAGTGCAGACCAGGTAACGTGCAGGAAACATCATAGTCTGTGAAGCAAGGTTTCAGTTTACTGTTTTTATTTCTTGTGGCCACTGTGTTGAAAAATTATGGTCTAGGGACCACTGTACTGGGTAAATGTGTAACATGATACCCTGTAAAATCTAGCTTTACTAAATGCAAAGGATTGTATATTGAGGAGGAATGTTAACTACAGCTAAGCTTTGAAGTATCAAAATTAAATGACTCAAGGAAGGAAGGTTATCATCACCACAGATAGAGCTCAGTAGAATTTTCAGATTTTAATATGTTTTAAAAAACTAAGATAGTAGCAGGAAATTCAAATACATATGAAACGAAAAAGGCATCAAACCTTTAAATCAGCTTTGCATTATTATCGGAAATACTTTATACATTATCAGTTAAACCATCTCAGAAAAGATCTTACAGACCAAGAATTGATTCAGGGAGAAGCAGCATGAATGAAAAATTCTCATGTGAAGATAAGCTGAAGTACAAAAGAAGTTCAATAAAAGCTGTTTTTCCTATCTTGTGGCACAAAACCAAGAGAAAATGCCCTGTTACACAGAATACGATTAAAATATGGAATCCACTGCTACAAGAAGCTGGTAAAGAAATTTGTATGATTCCAAAATCAATTGGCCATTTATATGGGTAAGAGCACCATATATTTAGCACTAGTAAAAATGTCAAGGCAAAATTTAATCTTATACTTCCCAGTTTTTCCAGCCTTACTCTAAGAACTGTGTTGAGGGCAGATGATTTCATACGTCTCTACAGAAATTGTCTTGGGGCATTTCTGAGGCATTTGGGTTTGGCCTTTGTTTGAAACTGGATGTGTAAGAGAGATTACTGGCCTGTTCTAGACTAGCACTTCCTGAGGGTTTGTGTTTAAATTGGCATGTCTGTCTGCATCAGATTTGTAAGCCAAAAATCAGTAGAAACTGAACTGTAGATGCAAATGCCAAGATTTAAAATTCTTAAATAGACTTGGACTAGAGAATTTACAGCTTTTTTGCTTTAAAACTGTGTATTGTTTCCTACCTGCAGTAGAGTCCACAGCAGCATTTCACTAAGGCATGTCTTTTATTGTTTTGGTTCAAAATACTGATTATCTTTTTAAAACAATTTTGTAATGAGATAGATCATTGTTAGAGAACAGCAGTAGGGACGTAGATTGTTTGTGTTCATTACTGGAACTCTGCAGGTGTAAAATTATTCATAGCCAGTAATGGTCTTAACATAACCATGCGAAGAATGAAATAAAATTTTCAGCTATTGACAAGTTTCTTTGTAGCTGAACAAAATCAGTTTTTTTTTAGTCAGATTTTTGTGTTTTGAAGACACCAGCTACAATTCCAATGAGGAAATAAGTCGATGTAGAAGAAAACTGTATTTTTCACTAATATTTCACTAAATTTCATTGATTAGAATTCTAAACATATCAAAAATGTAATTTCCTTACTCCCAGGTTATTACTGTTTTTGTAAATCCAGTTGCATGCATACATAACTGACCTGAAGACCATACCATTTCATGCAAATCTAAGGAAAAATAAACTTTGAGAACAACCTTAATAATATCAAAGGTTTGTAAAAAATGCTTTATAAACTTTTTTCCTTCTGCTTTTACCAGAATATGAAACAAATAACCCATAAATATTTCATCCTCCACCCTAAACTCCCATGCTGGTTCTTTTCCAAGTTGACTTTTGTTCTCTCTAAATGTACCTCGTTAGTAAAGGCAATCTTTGTCCTGTAGCAACTGAAATTAATAATAGGAGTTTTAAATTTTTGCTTAGAGTAAGACTCTTTATACATTTACTTGTTTAAGTTATATTCAGCTTCTTTTTTCAAGCAAGTACCAGTTTTGTAATATTAAACGGGAAATAATACTTTTAGAGTATTACTGCCCTACAAGTAGTCCAGCCAAGGTTCTTTTGTAAAGTTGGATTATAAATTTGCCTTTGAAACAGCGGAGGAAACTCAGAGGCTGTATTCAAAAATAAATACTTCTTGACTTGATTGTCAAAATACAAGGGACTGTAAAATTTAGATGAGTACAATAGTGTGAATGATGTATCTAAACAGAAAAATGACTGTTGATTTAAAACAAGACGCAGATATTACCATCAAGGCTACAAAGACATATAGCCCTTAGGAATATACAGGGAAGTAATTAATGATAACATCCCTCACCTGCATGAAAACTAAATGCCTTCAATTTAAGGTCTAATCTTTTTTTAACCCCACCTTATGAACAAAGCAGGTGTTCCTCCAGACATGCTTTTCAAATTTCAGAAGTTGGCCTCCTTGAAAATGGAAGCTTTGTATGTTTAAGTACATTTTAATTGGAAAATGTTCTTTTTATCCACTAAACTTTTTGTTTGTTTGATAATCAAAATCCAAATTATTTTTAGTATCATCCACTTTTAATTAAACATATTATTTCATCAACATTATGTCATCAACACACTGTTATGTGTACATGTAGGTAATTTATTGCAGTCAATTAATGTGTTTATAAAGAGAGATTTTAATGCAAATCAGCTTTTTTAATTGGAGCTAACAACATCCCAAGGTAGTCAGCAAATTAAAGAAATTGATGTTAAACCGAAACAGGTCATCTAATCTTGTGAAATGGCAGCTGTTAGCAGCAACCAAATGAGATTGACACATTAGGAAAAAGGGGGAAGGTAATGGCAGAAAGTGGCTTCTTTTGTGCTTATTAGTACAGTAAATTATGGTATTTGGGGGCTAATGCATGATCTGTTTTTCATTTCCTTGATGACACTGTAAATAAAGCTGATCTTGAAATAGGGTTATGAAAAATGCTTAGGGGAATCGACAAACTGTTTTATTTCTACTTAGGTGCTTTATGAAGGTGTCAGAGCTCTAAAGTGAGATAGCAATTTAACACTGAAGTTGTAGCAAGAAAATATCTTTGGACATTTTAAGTATTAAATATAAATTCATGTGAATATATTGGTTTTATCAACTCTGGAAAGGAGAATTCACTGATAATCTTGGAGAATTAAAAAAGAGGAAAATAGATAGTACATGCAATTTTGCAACCCTGATGATAAAATTAATACATACTCATTTTCCTCTCCTTCCTTTTTAAATTTTTTCAGAACATTTACCTGCATTCCATGTCTACTTTTTGTTTCTCTTGCAGACTGGTTGGCAATTTCTGTGCTTGAAAAGAATTACATGAATAAATCTACACTTTAAGCAGTAAAAAAATAAATAGTAAAAGAGGCAGAACATTTTACCAGCAATAGAGTGTGTTTGCAATATTAGGGCTCAGCTCTGGCAGTACAGTAGATTCAGTAATTTCAGAAAGCAAGCTACGTGTAAATAGTTCTCTTAGCTGTGACTGATACCTTGACAGCCTTGCCTCAGGTTTTTTGTGTTATTATTTATTTATTCTGTTATTTATTAATTAGAGTTCTTTTTTCTTCCTGTCAGAAGTTAGGTTTTCATTGAAGTTCTAAAGAAATCATGCAAACCAATTCTTTGTTTATAAATATCCCCCTTTTAAATAAATCTTTAAAGCAAGAGGATTAGAAATATGTTTCTATAATAGACCAGAAGTTTCTTGCTTGTATATTGACACACTTTTATAAACTGTGCGTTTGCTATTCCTATATTTCTAGGGATTGTGCTTTAAAGAAATATGGTTTTTAGGTATATGTAGTATTCATAATTCTTTTAGTTGATTTGAAAAATGCTACTTTTTATTGTTTGTAAGTACTGTAATTTTTTTAACTGTTGTTTTTCCTAACTTAGGTAGCTTGGTTAATAAAGGACAAGGCAACACACGCAGCAGTAAAACTCAGAATGTATCACATATTGCATTTGGATCAAAGATCCTTGGGCCACCTCCATCTTTAAACAGGAGAGTCAGTACAAAGCTACCTGGAGAGGTAAGAAGGTTTTAATTCCTACAGCACTGCTGGCACTTCAGCAAAGGAAGAGATTGCCAAGCAGAGGAATTACACTAAAGGTTTATTTCAGAGGCTGTCCCTGGAATACTGTGTTAGGTCAGGGATCCCCAGTGCCAGAGATCCTGCAACATCGAGTGGGGAGCAAGGAAAATGCTTGGGTGGCTACAGCACAGGGCATGGATTACTTCATCCCCCAGGACAGAAGGCTGAGGAAGGATCTGGTTGCTATTTTCAATTAATGCGGGGCTATAGAGAAGCCAGGCCTCTTCTGAGAGGTGCCATGAAAGACCAAGAGGCAGAAGGCCCTAATTACAGATGGTCTCTGACTAAACATAATGATAAATATAATGATATAAAATGGTTCAGTGCCAGAACGGGTGCACAGGGATTTGTGGAACTCAGAACTTTCAAAGACGACAAAACATGACTGAAATAGGCTGATTTAATTTCAGCATCATGCCTAAAGAAGTCTCGTTCTACCCTGATTACTGTGATTTCTTATCATTCTTACTTTTCTGAATTTTTTGTTCTAGACTGCTGAAATTTGTATATGTAAATATTTTTCCTTAGGTTGAGAGCTGTGATGCAGAGCAGGAACTGCATTTCAATATGCTCTGATAATCAGCCATACAGTAGCTCATGTGATGGAGTCAATTACAATGCCAGGGAAAACACCTGCTCTCAGTCTGCCAGCAAACAATATGCACGTTTTTGGAATCTGGGCAGGACTAATTCCCAGATCCACTTCTGTAGGAAGTCACTTGAAAACTAAGATGTAAATGAGAATCCTTTCTCCCAAAAGAAAAGACTCCTGAAGTCTAGAATAACTACAAGTTTTAGCCTTTTTATTCTGATAGTGAATTTTAATTTTTTTCCCACTTTTCTTTGCCTTGTTTCCCATTCACTCAGTGAAAAAAAAAAAAAAAACCCTGCCTGTTATTAGATTGCGAAAACTGAACATACCACACTGACTCACACCTACCAGGAAGTTTCCTGAGAAGATAGTAATTACAAAAAAAAATTTGGAAATATTTATTTGAAAAATAAGTGTAATTCAGAATGTGTATTTACTTTGGAGTATTTTGAAAGCTGTTACATTTTTTGTCTTTTATCAAGAAAATAATGTCTTTCAAGGTAACAAAGACCTCGGGTAGCAAAAGTAATAGATCATGCCAACTTCAAAATTCAGGAATGCCAACTGAATCCATACAAGACATTGAGAGATTGGAGCTATCGTTCTCATCATGCAATGATTATTTAGATCAAGGAGGCAAAAGAAATACTCCCCAAACAACTGAAGATAAATGTCAAAATGGTAAGAGTATAAAGCAAATAATATGTAGAGTTATCAAACTGCGAAAATTTGTGCGTTATTCTGCCTTTGGAATGTAAGAGTTAATTCTTTGTTTTTCTAATCCTTTATCTGCCTTATTAATTACTGAAGGCATGTTTATTAAATCATGGCTTATTCTCCTTTATGAGCTTGAATAAATGCTCATTTTCTCTGCAGGTATTCGAATTGTAAGTGTTTGAGCCAGGGATCAGCCCCTGCTGGCAGTAGCCACAGTTTGTGCACATACTCCGTTTTCCCTCACACTGTGCAAACAACTGAGCTGCTGCAGTGGCTCTTGATTATTTTGCAGATTTTTGCAAGCATGTTTTTTATAACTTCTATGGTTTGCCCATCTTCCATACCTATTATTAAATTTTTACTTCCTTGTGATTGTCATATTCCTGCTGCCCTACAAGACTCCTATGCTGTTTGGAAGATGTTTGTATCCCAGCACAGTGCTCCATTATGCACACAATATGAATGTTCACAGGCATTTCATAAGCTTCTGCATTGCATTTCAGACCCTGAAATTCAGACTCAGAAAACATCTGTGAGTGGAGAAGCAGATTTTCAGGTCGCCTCACCACAAGTACCATCACCAGACAAGAACAGTCATAAAAGATTATCTCTAAAAAATGCAGCCAAAAACACATGGAAGATAACCAGTGGTATGATGCTCATCTGATGTTATTTTACATTTCATTTCTATGTAGTGTAAGGGACTATCTGTTGTTAATTTCAAAGGACCCAGAAGCAGTTCACATAAAATATAAATGTCTGTGTTGTGGGGGATTATGGAAATCAAACACACTGCAACAGAATTGCTTTTGAGCATTGATAAAGATTTGCAGGATTAAGCAAAGTACCAGAGCAGTGAATGAATATAAAAAGAAAAGTTCTCTGCCCTCATAATTAAAGGAAAATAACTAAAAATAATTTATTCTTTAAATCGCTAATAAATTTAACACTCAAGATTCCAAACACGAAATTTTACTTGTCACAAATAAGAATTTAGAATATTAACTATGGTATCTATGTAATATCGGGGGGGGGTGTGTTTGTTTATAAAGTTCAGTGGTGAATTATATTTTGTTCTTATTCACAGAAAGACACCTCAGCTTATGTTTTGGGTTATCTGCCAAAAGGTGTGGATACTTTTTTGTCACACAGTGTCAATCAACTTGCTCTGCCCCTGTCTGGGAGGTGCATTATTGTGTCAAAAGTAGCCTTTGTCTCTATGGAAAAGTAGTGTTAGTTCCTATTAAAAGGCTTAGCCTCCAATTTGAAAAGCGGTCAGACTAATCAAATGTGCTCAGAATTGACCAACAAGATTTTCCTTCACATTGTGCGTGATTTCCATTTTGTTTATTCTTTGGGGATGTTTAGAAGCAATTATGTACTATGGCAGTGTCAGTAGTTGCTATTTTGGGTGTCATAATTTGACTGAAACAGATGCAAGATGTTCAGGCAAGTTGAATCTTCTGGAGAATTTTTTAATTTACCTGAATTTTGAGGACTCTGGGTCAGGAGTCACAAATCTTGACTTGTTCTTCATCTAGAACACCAGGGTCCCTATCCAGGGCTAGAATTTCAGAAAACTGAATCAACACTTGCTATTTTATGTAAATATAAGTGAAATGAAAAGACAGGACAGTAGCCTGAGGAAGAAAGCTATGTATAAGCTCTGCCCTTTTGCTGTTTCTGTTTGCAAGAATGAAAACTGTTTCTATACAGTCTTAGTTGTGTGTACAGGCAGATAAATATATTATGTGAGTTTGTAAGGTACAATTCTACAGACTTCTTTCCCTGTATTTTCATTGCCTGTCACTGGCAGCTCAGTTTGCAGACTTCAGTTTCGCTTCAACACATGAAGTTATCGAATTGTTTGTAGATAACTTAATGATTTCTTTATTCTGTAGTACTGGATTTATTTACACTCACATTTTAAAAACAAATACCTTTCTAATAGAAGCAAAGAAATTATGATTCCTGTGATAACTTGAACTGTAGCTGTATTTCGTGCATTGTCAGGGTTGTAACCCCATAATCCTCAGGATAGACCTAGTGAGGAAACTCCCAGGTGATCTTGCCCCTGAGTGAACAACCACAAGTCTGGCTCAGTGGTGATGACTGAGGCAAAATCATGGTCCTGACACTTCTGACAAAGTGTAAATGTACATAAACCAAGGTTTATGTTCCAAGTCCTTGGAACAAAACCACATTCCCCAAGCCAAGGACAAGCTTCCATGGTTTCTGGCTCCTCTTTTACACTGTGGTCAAAGCCATTTGTACCAAAAAGAATCCATCATACACTACTCTTATCACCAGGCATTTAATATCCTTGAGCCCTGTGCAGCCATAGCCTATGGAGATCTTGGAGCAGCACTTCACTTGTTCTGCCATTAGCTTGAGTAAATATTAATTTAAATTTGCTGGGGGTAGGGGAGCTTTCGTAAGTGATTGTTCTTATTACCTTAGAGGTTAGGCATTGCTATTTATACTAATGTCTCTTAGATATATTATAACCTCAAATCAGCATGTCTTCTGTAGCAGGTGTGCTGTACCTTTACCAAGGTAAATTGTTTTTAACCGAGGGGAAAGAAATAAAATGAGTGAACATTTTGTGTGCCAATCTTATTTACTCAGTGCTGCAATTAGAAGCTTTAGCATAAGTCTGACTACGTAGAAGAGCTAATTAGATGTTAAGGTGATCATTCTTGCATTTATGTTGTTTGCTGCAATGTTGTGATTACATAGTAGTTTGCATATTTTGCTAAGAAGGTACTCCAAAGTATTTGTTACAATTGACATGGAAATGCTGAGTTAAAAAGAAATTGTAGTAGAGTTTTTGTTGGAGAGGTAATGGGATTTTGTTTGGTCAAAAACTCCCTGTAGACTATACAAGAAGTTACAGAAGTTGCTGAACTCTGTAACCACCATAAAATGTCATCTTAAAGCCTTACAGACTTTTCTGTCTTCCCCCTCATATTTCATTAAGAATAAGTACTGTGCTATGCAAACTAATATTTACATTTAACTTATTCCTAACTCTATATTTCTTCAACAACTCTGGAAATGAATGTTTTTCTTTTCAGGGAGGCTTAGACTAAAAAGGCAGAATATTCAGGCTAAATATTATCCAGATACTAAGTCTTTTAAAGTAGTTCTTTATATTTCTGGAATACTTTTTATTTGGGCAAGACATTACTCACTATGTTGAGGAAAGTGATACCTAAAGAGTTTGTGGATGCCTGAGGCAGAGTCAGGAGTGTAAGGCTCCAATTGCCTCCTGTTCTCTAAACACTTGACAAAAACTGTTACTTAAGCTTTTTTCTCCAAGTTTTGAAACTTCGTTTAAAATTTACTTAAAATCTCAAAGAGCAAGTGATTTATCACCTTTTTTTCTTCAGAATTCATTACAAAATTTTGTCCATAACCCTGTCTGGAAATAAACAGCATTAGGAGTTATTCTAGAAAGAGAATAGAACAGTTGAGACTGCAGTTAGGGAAGTTGATTGTTATTAAGTCAGGCCAAAATAAAAATTAAGCTACTTTTCTACTCGTTCACAGTCCTTTGAGCATAAGAATTAGTGAATTCTCATGTGGGTTGTACACTAAACATGTAACCACATCTTAGAGAGCTTGTTACAGTGGTCTGAGCTGTGGGTATTTGAAAACAACACTTGTCAAATCTGATTTCATAATGGGAAAAAGACCTTCTCAATATTAAAGAAATGTATGTTATACACTTGGTCTAAGTCAAGCCTCTGCCATTGAAACCCAGTAAAATATATCTAGACTAAAACGTGGAAGGGTGGGGTGCCAGACTGGTCAGAAGGCTGCAGAGTGCTGAGATAGGAAAAAATACAAACATTTTCTTAGCTAGATAAGTTTTGAAGATTTTTGTTGTCGTTATTTTGAAAAATGTAGCAAGTGCTTTTCACTGGCTCCTGGATATTAACTGGAGTTTGGTAGCTTTACTAGCTGTCTTAAGTAAACTGGAAAATCACAGCATCCAGTAAGAAGACCACTGTTTCTTCTGACATCACATTCTTCTTTCTCTTGCCTTCATTTATGGTGGTTCAGACTTCACCCCCACCCCCAAAGCTGCTGAATCTGCCTGAAGTGGGAAGTTTAACAAAGCTAAAACTAAAATACCAGAGTAAACCTACTGTCTTCTGTGATGGCAAGCATTTTATTATTGCAGAGTTACTTTATTATTACATTTTTAGTATTTTTTTTATTTTTCAATATGGTTGACAATAACTTTGTTTTATGGAGCCAGAAAGTTTCAATATCTAGTGAATAATCCACACCACACTACCTTTAATGAAGACAAGGGAGTATTGGATACTTGAGCAATTTTCCTTTTCTCAGATGCTATTTGAGATTGGTTTTAATCAATCAAATTGACATTTTTTTCTATACCATCATTCCAAACAGTAAAATATAAGTTAACAATAAGAATATAAAAATGGTCTTTTCATGTGTATCTGGTGCACTCAATCTTTAAATCCATTTCTGGAGTTTATTGTTTGTTTTAAAATTGTCAGATTAGCAGTGACTGTATTCAGGGAAACTTGGTGAAACAGATATCTTCATACATTTTTTATATCACACTATTTTTCATCAGAGCAGTAGTTTGAAATTGAGATTTAAACTATAAGTTCTAGATGTAAAAGAAAGTGCAGAATTTCAGCCATAAAGAAGCAGCAGATTTTAATATTATGAACTTTCTGCCAATGTGTGTTTATTTTTTTTAAATGTCAGCCACAAAAAAAAAGCCTATAGAAAAAGATCAATGGCCAAATTTAATACAATTATGTTTTCCTAGAATAAAATTCAGTTGCAGGTCTCAAATCTTGACAGCTAAATAGTTTCAGGTTTGCAAATTGCAGGCCCACATGGCGTGTACCAAAGCCTGTGTACTTTTTGATCTGTGATCTAGAAATGTTTTTGATTAATCTTGCTGCACTTTGAAAGCAGCCTGATCTTTTTTATTACATCCTCGTCACTCTTCCAAATGTATCAATCTGATAAGCAAAATGTTTCTATACTAGAAAAACTTACTTTGCTGTATAACTTCCCAAGAAAATAAGCATGGTCAAGGTATCATACAATTTACATACTTGGCATTGAAATAAACATTGTGTGTTTCAGATGAATGGGAGTTTCCAGCAGGTTTCACTGAGAGTATTCAGGTGGATAGCAGTGAGCAGTTCATAGCTACCGAAGATTCAGCCTGCCATAATTTAAACTCGCCCCAGAATGCCTCTGTTGAACATCACAGCAGTGAAACAGGTGATCAGCAAGTGAATAATAAAGAGGTTTTCACATTTTCATCAAGACCTCGATCAGCTCCTCACGGGAAGTCTCCAAATATGTCACCAGAACGTTACGTTTTCCCTTTGGATTTGGAGCCAGACAGTAACAGAGTACATGAGAAAACTCAAGATAACTTCCAAGGAACTGACAGCAGTGAAGAGGTAGGCCACTTTGTACCTGTAATTCTTGATAAAGTAGTCTTCATCCTAAAAATCCTAGGATGAAATTCTGTCTTCAAGCTAGACAGAGGATAAATCATCTTTTCCCTGTAGACCTACAAGTAGATTTGTCTTTGTCAGGTTGCTGTGTCTAACTGGAGTTCACAGGAGTGAAACTGCAGGTGTACCATGTGTAAAAAGTGAACAAAAGAAACCCAACCCTCTGTCAGCCCCTGTGCTAACAGAGGGATGTGAGAATTGTACATCATTACTCCAAAAAAAAAAAGCCTGCATCAAAGATTTGGGTGAGATGCAAGTCCATTATGGTTGCTCATGAGTGCAGTAAATAAGACTTCATTGTGCATTTTAAAACTGTAAGTGGAGACTATTCTTGCTCACTGACATTGTTGAAAATGAATTAAGAAATTTCAGCTTTTGAATGCCACTTGATTATTGGTATTTCTGCTTTATATCCTGTCTGAGCTGTGTCAGCATCACCAACTTTAATTCTTTTGCAGTGTGGAAATCTTTCAGCAATAAAATTAATAAAAAGAAAAGGAACAGTTTTTTTATATTTATATAAATCTATACAGATCAAAATACATACAGAGAGAAAGCAGTAGCCAAGTACTCCTGCTTTTAGAGCAAAAGAAGAACACTGGGGACATTAGTGGCCGTTCTAGAGGGTTGATGCAAAAAAGTGATAGAGGACTGCTGTCTTCCTTTAAAAAATTTAGGTGTTACATAAACTAGAAGTGTTTCTTTGATTAGGTACTAGAGGTGTGGTAGGGAACAGCCCTTGTTTCAGCAGTTATCTTTGGATGCAAGCTGCATTAAATAATATCAGCACTGCAGCTGAAGATGCATTAGGCTTACAGAGCTAGAATTACATTAAACAAATCTAGGCCTGCTAACAAATTATTAAGAATTTGTTTTTCTCAGTCTACTACATTAGTAATTCATAGTTAAGCCTTTCTTTCCTGTGAAAGAAGCCACTGAACCAACAAATTACTTAGCAGTCAGATTTTGCCCATATTCATCCTCTTCCTTGTACAGATACATTTTGTGTTGTTTCTTGAAGTCAGCTTTATATTGATAGTTTGGATACATTTCATATTCAGAGCACTCTACTTTGCATTACTGAACTAAAGTGGAAAACAGTTCCCTCAGGAAAATCATTCTCATCTTCAGTTTACTTATGCTGCACTGTAGTTAAGCAAACTTTAGAGATGTTTCTGGCACCATTTCATGATTTAGTATTTAACAAATTATACTAGAACCTAAATAGGTATGCCTAAAGAGACATGGAAAGGTGTGAGAGTTTTAAGCTTCAGATGAATCAAAGTTACTCATTTGTCCCTAATATGGGGGAGGGAGAAATACAGTGTTTGCTTTACTAATCTTCCATCCTAAGTTAACCTAACTTTATGTGGGTTTTATACTACAGACTTTAAGATAACATGGAAAATAAAAATCCATGAAAAAGAGGGAAGAACAGATTCCTAATTCAAGGAAATAACTGTGGGAATTAAATATAAACTTCCAACATGTCTATATTAATAAAATTGAGTTATTATCTTCTTGAATGTACTTTTCATTCTGTGCAATCCTGGACTCACTGAAGGCAGTAACAAACTCGCATCACATAGGACTGCACGTGGCTGTGAGAGGCAACACAGCAGATGATATTTCAGTGTCTTGCTGGATGCTGTAATATTTATAGTGCCTTACATCCTGTGTGGTGGCATATGGCAGAGGAGCAGCATCATGAGATGAAGATGAGGCCTCTCTCATCCTTTCTTCCTTGAGAGTAAGAACATTGAGGCAAACACTAGATGTGCTTCCCCATTATTTTTCTTCCCATCTGTTCAGTCCTGCTGTTTGTTGTTGAGATGGGGTATGAGTGAACATCGTGCACTTGATTCATGAGATATTTTGCAGAGACATTGTTAGGAGCTTGAATATAACGTTAACAGACTAACCTCTAAAATTCTTAAACTATATTCAAATGGTAATGAATATGATATTCTGTACCATACAATTACCAGAGTTGAGCAAAGTGATCTCAGCAGGAGTTATTCCTTCTACATTTATTTGAAGATGCAATGTGAAAATATGGAATATTAATAATTCAATGGAAAGGCATCATTCTTGAAGACTCTTTGCTTAGTTTTGGTTTACAATTTTAATAAATTTTATTGAAATTATTATTATCGGGTAAGATGGGTTTGGGAGATTAGCAGCAATCTAAATTTGGGGCAACATTTTGAAAAGAGTAATCTATTTGGGATGTAAGAATACGTTTATGGTATACTCAGTGTAGTTGCAAGGGAAAGCATCTGTTTTTCAGAATCCTTGCAAGATCAGAATTAGAAAGCAAAGATTAAAGAGTGATTTTTGAAATGCTTTAAGGTTATGTAAAACGGAATTGTGTGATGAAGAGAGGGAACCAACTGCCCTTGCTTTGTTTCCTAAATTTAGGATGACAACAATGGACTCCTCCAGGGTACTGGGAACCTTGAGATCAGCTGCTGTAGACAAGGAACACCTGATTCAGCAGTTTTTAAAGAGATCCCATTAAAAAAGATGTTGTGGAAAACTGAACACTGGAAGAATAAGGAACACAGCAAACATAACCTTGATGAGACCATCTTACCAAAACCACAGAGTTCCACTGTGAGAAAAACAGATTCTATTAGCTCTCAGAGAAGCTTAAAGCCTATCCTTTCTCTTTCTCCAACTCAAAGTAAATCTAAATTCTTTAAAGCAATTAGAAATGGATCTGAAAAAAATGAAAGATATGAAGGAGTTTATGATCAATTAGAAAGATCCGTCAGTAAAATGTCTCTCAGGAAAATCTCAAAAGAAAATTCCTGTCTGACAGCACAGACTTCTGTAAGTGATTTTTACTTTGAAATTAAATTACTAGATTTTATAGAGAAGCTACATTAGATATACTCATTTGCATTAAGTGATTAATAGTACATCTTTCATCCAGATATATTCTGGTTTCATTATAACAGCATTTACTCAGCTCAGTCTGTTGAAAGTTGATTTTGTAGCTTTTTGTAGCACACCAAATAATACTCCAAATAAACCAAATCACAGTGGTTTATAGAAAAAAAGAGTTGTCATTGAGCAACTCACATTTTGGAAATATGGGAGTTAGAAAGTAGTTTGGGGCTGAACAATTGCTAAGGAAAATTGACAGATTTTGAATTGATATATTAATGAGTGACCACAGAAAGAGCGTTAATCTGGGCACTTCATAGTCTCTCTGTGACAGCCCTGAGCCATAATAAATTATGTGATTGAGAGCCAGCAGCAAAGCTGTGCCACAAGCTGAATTACCAAGCTACTAAAGGAATTGCTACATTCACCAAGGTGTTGTTTATTCCCAGTTCTTATTTTGTGGAAGGAAAAATCTTCCTCATGTAAACATGCCGTAATTCGAAGAATAAGTTTTTATGAAGCCAATCATGTTCTTAAATATTTTCTAATAGCTAATTCCTGTCTCTTCAGCTTATAATACTGTGCTTTGAATTGGGAACTGGAGCACAAGAATCAAGTGTATTCTGTAAAACACAAATGAGCCAGTATGTTCCATGGTTTTTGATAGAATTCATTTGGGCTAAAAATCACTGCAGTTCCATATCTTCTGACATGTGACCTCTTCTTTAAATATGTTATGATTGGATTAGATTTGTTCTTGGGTATCTGACAGGGCAACATGCCAAGCTTCTTCCATAGGCTTTTTTTTTCTCATGTCATCTGATAAGAGACCAAAGACTCCCATAGCCAACATCTTCTGTCCAGCAGTCAGTGCTTTTTGTATCTCTATGGCCTTTGCCTTGTGACAGTGAATTTCAGAGTTTAACTGCTACTTGTGGGAAAAAATACATATCTTCATTTATTTATTTGAATGCATTGTCTCCTTCCTCCTTCTTTCTTATTCTTCTGTTTGTTGTAAGAAAAAATGAATAATCTTTTTTTTTTAATTAATTTTCTTACCTGTGCCACTTCCTACTTGATGGCTGTATATCACATTCCCTTGCAGCGGTCTCTTCTACAGGTCAAGGAGTTTTATGGTCTTTATTCCCAGGATTACTGTTCTATGATAATTTTTTTTGACATTTTTACACAGGGATGTTGAATCAAACTACTGCATGATCATTACTGTAAGAATGGGGTTTGTATTGTAATATCTTGAATCAGGTATTGCATGCCTCTAGGAATCAAAAGAAGAGCGGCTTCTCTTATTTTGGGGCCTCTATGAAGCAGTTATGCATTCTTTGAAAAAAATTACCAACAGCAATGTCTTGGAACATGACATATGCCTCGTTTGCATGAAGGGCATGGATATCTTCCATCATTATTATTGTGTTTTCTGTCCTTGCAGCTTGTAGGATACTGCTGTAGGATTCTGCAGTCACTCACTATTCCCAGCAGGGGAGGGCGCTGTCATTCTGCTGTGGCAATTTTAGTCTGTAGCAATTCTGTGACCTGTCGATACAGTTAATTTTAGTTACCTGATTTGACAGCCTCTGTGAAGGGGGAAGCTGGAGTGACAAATTCCATGGAACAAGGATGTGGCTGCTGGGGCAGGGTCATCATGCTGAATGGTTCTGCCTCGCCTACTTTGGGCTGCTCTGGCTGCTGACAGTGCAGAGGGTATGGCAATCTGGGCACTGGGCTAGGAGGAGCAATCCAAATTGGGCATCAGATTAAAGAATAGTGTCTAGAAAAGCCTGTGTTCAGCTTTTCTTTGTATTTTCTGTGTTGTGGGGAATTTTCTGTGTGTGCTGCTCAACATGCCACTGATACCTCAGTGTTTTTGTGAAATGAATCTATTTTAGTCCTGGTGCAGGGACTGGGGTTTATGTGTCTCACAGTCCTGTGAGGTGTCTCTCAGACGGGGGATTCTGGAAATCTCTTCCTGTATTCTGCAAGAAGCTTATCAGGCTGGTGAAGACCTTGGGGTTTTCCTGATAGAAACAGAACATCCTTTTCCATGAAAGTTGTGGAGAGTGGTTTCCTTTGGGAAGGAAGTGGATTAGGGGGAAGCAAGGGGAATGAAATACAATAGTGCAAGTGAAAATCAGAAACAGTGCTGAGACTTTATGGTAATGAAAAATATCAGTGGCTGGTGTTTTTGAAGAGTATAAAAGGGGAAAAAAAAATAGCAGAGAAAGTCCTATGAATAGCAGCATATGTTCTGTGTATTTATGATCTGGAAAAGACATTAGAATTGCCGCTAGTGATGTAGAAAATGCAGAAGAATGCAATGCATGGGTTCTCTTGTATTTGGAAAGAAGATAATGTTTCGGTAATTTTTAGTGGTTAGGAAACCCCAATTTGATACTGATAATCTGATTCTCTGTTTCTTAGATACGTTCATATCCAAGTATCTATCTGTAAGTGTATAACAAAATTTGTTTGTATTTTGCATTCCCTTTCCCTCCTAGTGTAATTTATAGGAATTTAATTTTCCTGTTTTCCAGTAACTATTTATGGTTTCATGATTAAATCTATTTTTCTCTTGTTTCCTGATATTTTTCCTGTTTTGGAAAACTGTTCCACTTAAAATTCAACTATGATTGTTACTAATAATAACTGAAATCTATTTGTCCATAACAAATGAAATGATACTTCGATTACTTTTCTGAAAGTTAATACAGTCATCAACTTTGTCCTGTAGAATTTAGCTATATATACACTATCTAGGTGGGTTGCAATAGTTGATTGCTTGCTACTTTAGACTGTGGGGTTATTAACATACTGCACTTACAGGTTTTGCACTTATAATTTGTTGCTTGTATTTTTTTTCCAGAACAAGTCCTATTATCACAGTATAGAAACTCAAAAGCTACAGACCTTGTTTTATTGCTACAAAATACAAGATTAAAATATCTGGCAGATTTAGCTCTCATACTTGACTTGTTCACAAGTATTAAAATTTTCCCATCCACAAGCCCTTCCTGGGAGTTTTTTGACACTCCCTTTTTGTGCTTGTACAGAGGACTAGTAAAGAAAAAAAATGCTTAACCAACTCTTCCTGCAATCGATTTGCCAACTGCTTAGTACATTTTAAGGACCTGGTTGCTTGCAATGTTTTATTCATGTTTTAATAGAGTTCTCTATTATTAAGTTCAAATATTTTTAATTAAGAAAGAAGTATAGCCCTCTGGGTAATATTGTGGGCATGTAGATAGCTGGTAATTAAAGTTTTCCACACGTATAACTACATTCAGACAATTCTGAACAAATCATTTGAACCTAGAAGAATGCAAATGTCATTATACATGAAAAAAATCCTTTAAACAACTGGTTGTGTCAATCTAGGAAAAGTTTTAAGTGCTTAATAAAAATACTTCATTGTAAGGGAAGGATATGCAAATAGGTGAGATAAGCTTTTAATTACTAAATGAAATATTAATTTTAGACAAATTTACGAGTATTGCAGAATTACTTCTTACATCAAAAGTTTCTCCTAAAATACAAAGTGAACTTAATTTCAAATTCAGTTTTCAAATTCTCTCTTTGAAAATCGACTAAGACAAAGTAAAATTTCTAAAGAGGCTTTTTGGTAATAGTAATCTGAATCTGAAGAATAAGTAGTCCAAAGTCTTTCTCCTTTATTAGGAGTTTATTGAATGGCATGTTTAACACAGAAAATTGTCACGACATCTCTTCTCCTTCCTGAGTGTGGTATTTCCAGAGTGAGACCATTGCAAGAAAAGAAAACAGAATGACAATTTGAAATAAGCTGCGGGGTAAAAACAGCAGCATGTTTAGAATTATGCTGTAAAAATTCCAGCTATGCATCTTTCTTCATAGAAAGTAAAGCAAAGGACAAGCAGGTTTGGGCAATGTTTTGCTTTTATTAAAAAGAGAATGAGAATAAAGTGTTTTCAATGTTTTGGGCTTTTATGCTGCAGAGGCACCAGTTCGTGCTGTCAGTTTAATGACTACATGCCAATTGCCACTTATATGAGATAAGAAACGTAAGCCAAAGCTTCTCTTGTAATAATCAAATAACTGCAGCAGGTCTATATATAGAAAAATTAACAGGAAATCAGCATCTTCAGTAAGATCAATAAAAAAGCAGCTGTAGATCTGGTAGAATACTGATAGATCAGAGCAAAGCAGACTCCCAAGGGTAAGGAAGTGAACAAATGACTAATAGTAACTGAGCTAGTCACAGGCATTCAGAAAGGGTCTAGAGTAAACATCCTGGATTATTTTAGGATTGAAAATGGTAGAACTAATGACACTAGTAAGGAATGAAGCTTGGACCTCAAAAGCCAGAGGTAAAAAAGGTGTGGCAGCTGTGCAAACTGCTTCTGCCATCTTCTTTTACCTTGTGTCTTCTGTTGTCTTCTTCTACCTTTTATCTTACACACATAGGAAGAAAGCAAAGGAGGTTGTAATCCTAATTCCAGTGTGTAATACTTTAGTATGTCTTCTGGTGCTTAGGTGACTTTTGTACCCCTAGAGGACACACTAAAACTATACACACTGCATTTCATAGCAGGAAAAGATAGCAGTGTTCGTGTCACTGGTACTGCTGACCTGCATGCACTCTTGAGGTGTTCACTTATGGGTGCCTTCTCACAGCAAAAGAGACTGTGAGATCAACCCTTATGCCAGGAACATGTACACTCCTGGTCTAAAAACTCCATTCCCTTCACCAGAATCAAAAGCACTGTCCCTCTTTGGAGTCCTGTTATAGTGTCTCGCAGCCCACTGGCCAATATTCCACTGATCTGAAGTCCTGGTCACTGCTTGGACTCACTTTTCAAGCAGAAATGCTTTGTAGTTTCATACAGAACCAAAACTAAATACCTCAAGTATCAGACCTGTTCCTTTGTGAAACAGCAATCTATGTGGACCCTTTAAAAATTGAAAAATTTTTCATAAAAAAGGAGTTCTTTAAACAAAGTTGATGCCACAGCAGGTTGGGTGACCTTAAACTATCTTATCATAAGGTTTTATGTGAGGCTTAAGTACAAACTGAAAAATAGTTAGTATGTGTTTTCAGCTTTTGGCCTGTAGATCAAGTTTGTTATGACAATTAGAGTTACATTAACAATTCAACTAATGGAGATAAAGAAAAACCGAAAGACAGTGAAGTTTATTTGAAAATTTATACAGTAGCATATTGCCAAAATAACTTTTGAAATTTAGTGCTAACATGTAACTTTCCAGAGAAATTTTATGCTATGCTTGACCAATAACTGAATGTTAGTTGATGGTGCTTATGATACTGTGACAAGTGTGTGATTTGGTTTATTTCCAGATTTGCCTTTAATGCTTGAGCAATTGTAGCTGTTGGATTTTTTAACTTCTTAAAGCCTGCTTTTATCTCCTGTTTTTATTGCAGTGGAACAGCAACTTCACCAAACACCCTGGATTCAAACTGCAGTAAAAACAGGAGACAAACTGCAGTGTTTGTGGTGTTCTTCCTTCCTGTAATTACATGTAAATATGCTTGATCTTCATAGTTGAACAGAAATCTATTAACCAATCTTTTCCAGTAAACGTTTTGTTTCTCTTTGTATTGGAGCTTCTTGAAGATTCCCCGAGAGATTCTCCAAGGTCTCTATTTCATTCCTCTTTTCTGTTCCATGATCCTGTCAATATTGTTGACTTTTCCATTTTATTTCACAGGAGTATGACTGGAGAAACTACAGCTCAAATACCCTGAGTTCATCTGAGCTGCAGATGCTGGCCAGCATGAATAGAGAAGAAAATGAAGAATTACAAGATACTGGGACCTCACATGGTCTGAGCTTGTTGCCGATTGATACCTGCAACGTTAACATAAGCACAAGCAGTGATGATAATGCAGCAACCTGGAACTCCTGTTTCCCACCAGTAAGTCTAAACCCACAGTATGTTCTCTGTATAGCTTCTGTCAATTCTGAGACTCAGGGGTCTTGAATATTAAAATTTCTTTGAGTAGCATTGGAATTTAAGGTATCATAACCAAAGGCTTCTAGAACTTTTGAAGTAAAGCATGCTACCGAGACACATGCAATTCCATCAGCTTCTGTAGTACCATCATGGATAAAGAGCAAATCTTATATCTATATTTCTTCCTAGAATCCTGAATAATTGTGTAGGCTGTACAGCTTGTCACAATAGTGGCTGACAAGCTGCAGGTGTGTGATATAGTACTTAAAAATAGTTCCAAAATGAATGAAACCCAGATATACCAGTCAGCAGCTGCATTACGCTGTGAGTAATGGAAAATAATTGCTTCATACAATCATGAAGTCTCATTACTGAAAAGCTAAATGTTTAAAGGACTGAAGTACGAGAGCAGCAGCAAAAAACTGCAGTAGTTCTAAGCACTTAGTATGTGATCATTGTGTGTTTTACACCTTGTATCGTTATTTGTCCTGGTACAAAGTGGCACAGAATCACACACAGCAGCACTATGTGACAGAGTACTGATATCAGAAGCAGAGTATTTGTTGCAGTCCACCAAAAAGTACTGAATGTACGAAATCACAGAATAACTTCAGGAACTATATAAATGTACTTGCAGGAGCTGCTGTAAAACTAGATAACCTCATAGTCCATTTATATATCAGCAATATAGCTGTTATTTTATTATAATTGAAGCCATAATAAACAATTAATGTGGCTTAAGTAAAGCACGCAACACAACTCTCAGAGGCAGATCCAATGTTAGAAAACTAATCACATCTGTGTTGCCCCAATATAAACATTAGAGGGTAAATGCTCTAAAATGTTAGGTTCAAATTACCTCCAAGGTTCTACAAGGCCCAGATAGAGGCCTGTGGCAACAGTCTTCCATAGTGAACGATCAACATTGCACATTTTCTTGATTTAATCATATTTCCAATGCACTTTCTTAGTATTCACTAAATAGCCTCAAACTTGGTGTAAATCTGCAAGACCGGACAAATGGAACTCAATTAAACATAGAGAATAGCAGTCTTATTAATTTTTGAGTAGTTTAATTATAAGGAAATTGATAAGAATATTTAGACATGTCAGGTCTGGTTAATACAAATTACATGACTAAAACAAAATGAACTTTTAAAGTAAAATGTACTGCTTCAGTATTCAGAGAAGCACAATGTGACTGCAAAGACAATTCTTTGATCTTACTGCCTTGATCAGCTTCTGTAGCTTCAGACTAATAGCATCAGTCTAAAAAAAGTGTTTAGATATAATAGGTTAGTAATTTAAATTGCAATTTATACAGTTGTAGTTTTTCATAACAGTCCTTTATGACCATCTTTCTCTACATAATTCTAGTGTAAAACACAAGACATTTTTCTTTGAAAGAGAAGTTTTTCACATTTCATTCATCTGGCTGGGCTGAAGTGTTGGTGTGCCTTACACATACAGCTTTGTCAGTTTTCTCCTCTGCATTTTGCAAGGTAGACATTGAGGTTTTAAGGTTAAATGGTAAGAACCAAGGAGAGAGAACTTAGAAAACAAACTTAATCTTTATCAGATAAGGACTAACCACTTAGTCCCTTACAACAACAAGAAATTCAGCTTTTAAGGTCTTCCCTACCCCTTTACCTCCCCTTTGCAAAGGGGAACTCTGTACCTCTTCAACTCTGTTCAATGTCAGATAGTCCACAGAATCTATTGTTTCACTTCATATTTCCTTTCTGAGATATTTGCCAGAGCACCAGATCTTCATAGATGTGATGCAAGTTTTCTGAGTGTGGACTTGTGTGTTTTGACACTGCTTGATATAATTCTGTTCCAATTTAGAAAAATGAAGAGTATCTATGTGAGGGTGATAATTCGCTTTCTAGACCTTTAGTATGTAAGAAGATTATTAACAACATTTTTTAAGGAACGTGATTATTTAATCATCCCAAGCTGGTTTTGCATAAAAGCTTTTAAAATTTTTGGTATGCTGTTGTTAAATTTTAGTATATTTCCATATGCTTAAAACATTTCAGTAGGCTCTGAATGTAGCAATGCTGTGCCAGTGTTCAAATGGCTGGCTGAAATGAAAAGATCTTTTGCCATACATGCTTTTGATGTAAGACCTAGAATCATAGAATTATAGAATACTTTGGGTTGGAAGGGACCTTCAAAGGTCATCTAATCCAACCCTCCTGCCATGGCCAAGGACACCTTACACTAGACCAGGTTGCTTAGGGCCCCCTCCAACCTGGCCTTGGACACTGACAGGGATGGGGCATCCACAGCTTCTCTGGGCAGCCTTACCAATATCTCACCACCCTCATTGTAAAAAAAAACTTTCTTATATCTAGTCTGAGTCCACCTTCTTTTAATTTAAAACCATTGACCCTTGTCCTATTGCAACAGGCCCTGCTGAAAAACCTGTGCCCATCTTTCTTGTAAGGTCTTCCCAGAGCCTTCTCCTCTCCAGACTGAAAATCCCAACTGTCTCAGCATGTCTCCTCAGGAGAGGTCTTCCATCCCTCTGATAATTTTTGCAGCCCTTCTCTGGACCTACTCCTACAGGTCCATGTGTTTACTGTGCTGAGGATTCCAGAGGTGGACACAAAACTCCAAGTTGGGTCTCATGACCAACATAGCATGGCAGAATCACCTCCTACGTCCTTTTCCACAGGCCTGCTCTCAATCCCTTCATCCCCCAGTTTTAGTAATCTCATCATTTCTTCAGCTTCCAGTTTTTAAAGAAGTGCTCCTCATATGTATATTTATTCCTTATATATCTCATGTAAAATACAGATTTGCAGAATAAAAGCAAATTTGTTTTTATGTCACTGATCTTTAGTACCGCCATCATTTAAGAGAATTTGCAAATCTCAACCCATGAAAAATCAGATGTACAAACTGCAGAAAAATATGCAGATATATAGATATAATGATATCTATATATCTGTAGCCATCTTCCAGTTATGTAGGCAAATGATTTTAGCAGTGCAGTACCTAGAAAAGAAATTGAAATAATCCTCATATTGTAGTTTGAGAAATTAAGGACAGATTGAAATTCTTGTAATGATTAAAGTTTCATGCTTACATGTGTTTTCAGGTTATATCTTTCTGATTCTTTAAATCAGTCATATCTATTGCTTTCTCTTATGTTTTTCAAAGATAAATAAGGAGTATTTTTGTCCCAAATTTTCATTCATTTTATACATTTTTGTCCTTTAGTGGAATCTATGGCAACAGCACCACCAGAAGGCAGGTTTCTGTGCATCTTTCATTTTGAAATACCTGTGATGTTTTGCAAGGCAGGGTAGGGTATAGTCATGTTAAATAGTGAATTTATGTATCAAAATAATATTTTATATATAAACCACATTTTTAGCTGGGTTTTTTTTCATCACTTACCACTGTTAGTCTGATTTCCAGATTCATTAGAGTCTTGTTACTGACTAATGAATCTGAGAAACCATCGTCAATGTTAAGGCACATAGATCAGTCATATTGCTACGTTGCAGTTAGAGCAGATGTCATGAAACAACTATAAAAGGGATATACTAAAACTGTATTTTTATATTCTGTGGTAGTTTACCACAAACTGAATATATGCTGTCAGGAGAAAACATTGAAATGTAAGTTATTTAGCAGGTGCTGTAAACTATGACAGCCAAAAAGGAATAAAATCTCTTTGAATCTTATACATTACCCAGCATAGCCATCAGTTATAAATATGAAAAACTTCTATTTTAAAATGGATTTACTTTGAAGGGCCATCGTAAACCCTTGCAAAATGTGTGTGGGGTACAGTTTCAAATCAATAATATGTGTATGTAGAACTAAATATTTTAAAAGATTTTATTTGAACCATGTCTTACCTGAATGTTTCCTTAAATCTTAAGATCTATGAAGATCCACGTTAGTTTTGCAACACTATGAAAGACACAGTTCTATGTATTGCAGAGTTGATTGTGAAGTTTATACCCACACATATACACGTTATCCAAGAAAATTTGCAAAGCTTACAAAACATTTCCACTTAAATGCCTTGATTTATTCCAGAGATCCAGTAAGACCTTCCTACCTGTCAGGGAATTATACCCTTCAGCTTCTTGGATAGTTGTTTCCACACTTCAGGCACCACTTCAGATATAACACAAACATTTTGGAGAAAGATCATCTCTAAGGGAATTCCCTGTTTTTGAGTCAGAAATGCAAAGGAGAAGGAAGATTCTCCTGGGTTGCTCACTGATATATCCTGGAAGCTTGTGGTGGTATAATGCTGCATTAGCAGACTCCATATTATGCTCACCACTAAGACCCATCTTTCAAGTAAGGAGTATTCACAGAGAAGAAAGATTACTTGTTCCCCAACCAACTTCCTAAATATAAATTCAGTCACATAAGTCTTGATCTGCAAAATATTTGAAAGAGTACTTCCAGGTTCATACCTAATTTGTGGAAGGTCTTCTGGCCTCCTTTGTGAGTTTTCAGAAAAGAAAGCCACTTAACACAGAAATGGTCTGGCAGAACTGAAGTCTGACAGACAAGAGGAGTGATATTTAAACCCAGTATTATTCCAACTGAGAGCTCAGTTTGACAACCCCTGGAGGGATCTGTTCACATCAAGTCAAATTGCAAAACTACAGCAGAGTATTCTTTACTATGAAATGAGGCTAAAAATTATTTAGACAGATATTCTGGTTCATAGACTGACTAATTCACTTCCTATCTCGTCCTCAATCTTCCACTAGCCATCATCTGGGAATTGCACTATCCACCACCAGGCACTGAGTCATACTGGGCAGTAATTAAGATGTCATTCATTGCAAACATATGTTTTACAACATCACTTCCCATTTTCTGAAACCATGAGAACATACTTATTTTTATAGATTTCTGGTTTTTAAAAATTGTTTATTATTATTTTAGCATTTCATGTACTAAACTGTACAAGTCTTGTTAATGTATGCTTATATTTCCACTCCTTTTGCATCTTATGCATTTGCTTCAGTGATTTGTTTAGAACTGCTTGTGAGGTGTGTGATAATGGCAGGGGGAGCACTACATATATTCTGAGGGAAAATGTATTTATAAATTTTAGAATTCTTGAATTTTCATACCAGTTTATGAATATTGATCTTTCTTGCAAATAACTGGTTTTAATGCTGTAAACCAAATGTAGTTTGAAACCTTTGGGGCACATATTTACGATGGGTAGGTAAGATTTGAAGAATGTGGAAAATTCTCCTCTTTTGTGTGAATATCCATACTATTGGCTTAATCCAGATTTCAGAGGTGCAGTGACATCAAGAGTCATATGTGCTTCAGCAAACTTCATTTGGGACTGCTAAGCTTACTGTTAATGGTGCTTTTGAGAGAGGAACCTGCCAGCCCTCTTAGTGCTGGCCCTGTATTTTCTTCAGAGTGGTTGTTGCTGCACAGGTCCTACTCAGAGTTCCTGCACCATGCTTCCTGTACACCTTCAGTCTGACAAGACTTTGCCACCCTCCATCTCTGAAGTTTCCTTACTCTGTCCCAACACTCTCACAGGCAGTAGAGAAATGATTGTGTGGTCAACTCTTTAATTCATATATATTTCCACCCAAACAAGAATGATCTGTTCAGCTATACTTTTGCACAGTTACAATCTGAATATTAGTTTTTAATTTCACAGGTAAGAGACTGTAAAATTCTAATATCAGAAGCTGTAAATGTGTATGCTCATACAAGATCTCCTACGTACTCCTAAACATTCTATTATTTTTTGTTTTCCATAGCCTGTCAGTCAGGAGCATCACTATCAGAGAGAAATGAGCCCACTTTCTCATTCCAACCCACGGTAAGATTCCATTTATAGCCCCAGCAGTAAGGATTCAGTTAGAGTGTTCTGAATATTAAATGTGACATTCTTTGATTTAATCTTCAATCTCTTTTCAATTGCAACCTCCTCTCAGAGGGCTTTATTGCTCGTTTTAGTCATTGTCTGCAGGATGTCTGCACTGTCCGGGAGCGCAGAGCTGAATTCTGCATGTTTTGGATGTACCACCGTGTATTTAAAGTGTCTGACACAGGCCTTGCTCCTACATCTGCTTTGATGCGTGACTCAGCAAATCGTCCTCATCTGACATACATACACTCTCATCCATTGCCTTCTCTTTCTCCCTCCCTCTCTGCTTTGAAGGTTTAGAACTAGAGTTCTGTATGTGACTGAAGGTGTCAGGGAATCCAATTGTTCCAAAAGATTTTAATGTTATTTATTGAGAAAGGGGTTTTTTCAATAAATAGCCCACTGAGGAGAGGGTGTTACAGCACTGGGGGATAGTTCAAAGGGATCCTGTCTACAGTCTATTTTGTCTGTCATGCTTTTAGATTGATCTTTTTTGTTTTGAATCAGTAACAAAATCCCTGTGACTTTAATGTAAGGTGAGATGAAGACAAGGGAAGAAAATGTCTAGGGAGAATTAATCAAATTGAGAGTATTGAGACAATCAAGATTAATTGACCAGTTTCAGAACTGCCTTGTACCTGTGAAACCCCTAACATCACTTTGTCAATTTTTTAACTGCCTGAGCAAGAGGTGCACTTATTTTAAATAGCAGTCCTATTTCACTTTCACTTGGTGTCATTAACGTGGATTTTGTTTGTCCAAGTTTTAACTGGGCAATGTAGGTGTTTTTGGAGGGGTAGGAGAAGAGGACATTTCAAATACAACTTCTTCATGTTTTATCAACAGTCTGAGATGTTTTATGATAGCACAGTGCCAGACAGTTGTGCAGAATATTATGTGCTTCTCCTCACACAGATGTTTTCAGCCACTTGTCTCACTTGCCATCCATATTTTTATGGATTCAAAATCTTCTGGTTAGATTTTATGACATGAACACTATGAAACTTTCTGTGCAAGTTCACCCAGATGCATCAGTTATTGCAATACACAGCCAAATGTGTCCTATTGCACAAAATATATTACTGGAGTTAAAGTATAATCCTGGATTCCTGTTCCCTTTCACATGTAAATGAAAGTGCTTATATTGGTCTAGAAAACCCCTCTGCCTTGGGTGATGACTATCAAAGGAACCTTATGAATTGTTGCATGGATGAAGTGGGCAGAGACACTTGACTGTAGTTCCCGGAGTACAACAGCAGGTACCTTGAGACTGCACCTTGGATTCTTTATTCCAAAATCAATTTCACAGTTCTGATGACATTAGAATTGCCTGTATCTTAGTGCAAGCTACATTGTTAGTCTTCTTTTTGCCCATACATTGGTTGAGTCAGGTTTCATTAAGTTATTTTTATGCATGTGCTAAAGCAATTTGGTACCCGATACATTTTATATACTGAGAAACAGAATAAACACCATTATCTGTACAAATAAAGTGTTTCATCGTATTAAGTTAATATAATCAACAATGAAAGCTTGTATTTCCGTATAGTAAAATTTAAAACAAAATAGTATAAATTACGACTTAGTTCATATGCTGCTTTAATCCAGTACACACAGTAGACTTAAATTTCTCTAGAAATCATTTTCAAGAAATGCAGGTGAAGTATTCATAAAATACCTAACTTGGAAGTGCCTCATAAATTCAGTAGCCCTTGTGAACTGCCAGAAAAGCATTATTGGGCTGTAAATACAGAAGATGACAAAATTATGAGGTCAGTTTGCATCATGATATAAAAACTGGAAATGATGTGACTTGAATACCATTATTCACATCATTACCTTTCTTTTATAGTGGAAAACTCTGTAATGTTTTTTTACAGAGGATGTGTACCTAAATGAGAGGGAGATAAAATTAATGGTAATTCTATAACTTAGTTCCTGAACTGGTTTTTAAGCCAATTTTAACAACTGTTATGAGCAACTAGAAAATGTCTAAAACTTTTTAAGCCTGCTATGGTTATGTAGGGAAAACATAGAATATTTGAAAAATTGATACATCCTTTTTAGAAGTGTGGGTGTAAATGCCATGGCAAGAAGACAGTTATATGGTGCATTTACTGAATCAACAAATTGTTGTAAAGAGTGATAAAGAATTTGACAGGTCTCCAGTAACTTTAAAAGGTGTAGTAGTGACATTTTCTGGGAAATGAAAAGAGGCCAGTCTGGAAGCTATTGTCCAGTAAATGCAGGTTCTGTCCGTAATAAGATAAAAGAACAAGCCAGGAAAGAAAGCTCCTGTGAAGATAATGGAAATTCAGTCAATAAAGAGACCCAGCTCGGCTCGTTGTCCATTGGTTCTGCTGGGTAAGGTCATAAGTCTGCCAAGGGTGTTGCTGCTGCGATACAAATCACCTCCACATCGTGCTGCTCTGCAAGGCAAAGAACCAGTTAATGAAAGGAGACAGGAGGGTACAGAGGCTCCAGAGCCAGAAGAGCGAGGTGGTGTGCAGTGTTCAAGCCTTGGCTTTGCACTCCCCACTGACTGATGTGCTGTGAGGTCCTGGAAGAACTTCAGAATTGCTTTCTTCTCTCCAAACAGGGAGCTGTAACTGCACATGTTACTTCTTCCCCAGTGCAGGGACTGGGAATTGCTGTGTAACCTGCATCTACTTAGTAGATTAGTTCTGATTACTGGTAAAACTTTGATTTATTAGTTATCAATATAAATTATATATACATAAAAGAAACACCTCTTTCTGTGTCTAACTCTGACCACTCTGTTGATCTCAGGAAGTAATTTTTTTTTTTCTTTGAAAGTTTCTCCTAGAGAAGTCTTTTTTCAGAACTGTTGTTGCCATATATATATTCCCATTATCATGGCACCTGGAATTTGCAAAATTTGTATCATATCAGCAATTCCAGCACAAAAACACATCTTCTGTAAACTCTCAAATTTAAAAGTACATTCAGCTTTGAGACTACCATTCCAGTACTCTCATCCATCCCAGATGAAAACTAAACATTCCAATAGCTGGTGCATGTGTTATTATACCATTGAGAGATTCTGTAAGATTAAACTCACATACAAAATGGTGCAATAAAAGAAGGATTGTAGTTATAACATTTATTTGCACTACACCAGAACCTTTCCAATGTGCATGCTCTGAAATTCAGACACAAAAGGTCTTTGTCTCCTGTATTTCCAAGCAAGGGTTTGAATAGCAGAATAACTTAGTTAAGAAACACATTTAAAGACTGAATTTTGCAAACAAAGAAGCATATTTATTTTTATGATTCATTACAAGATCAAGGCCATACAACCCCATTACTTTTGCAAAACAGACAATATTACATTAGAAAGTATAAAATTACACAACAGTTGTCAAGATAAGTTAACAAGAACAATGTATCACAAAATGTACTTTGGTTTTTATTTTACTTGTTCAGTTACTTACCCACAAAATAGAGTAATTTGCAATAGATCTCCCAGTCGTTAATCTGAATTAACGAAGTTCTGCTGCATTTGTCAGGCTATAATGTGCATGAAAAAGAACATGACAAAAAAAGCAAATGGCACAGGAACCACCTAATTGAACAGGTTACATTTTTTAATCATGATGGTAAAGAGCTTAGCTGCAGAAAGGTTGTTAAGAACCAAGTGGCTAACACATAAAACCTTGTTAAAATAATCCAAAAATGGCTTTCCCTTGTATGGGAATCTGAGAACATGGAAATATGGCAGCACATACACTAATGTAAAGCATGGCAAATACTTTCAAATGTGTTGTAATATCTTGTTATATCGGTTATTTCTGTGTTAAGATAAAGTAGTGGTCTGGGTTTGTGGGTTTTTTAGCTTCGAGACTAACAGAGAATAATTTTCATTGGTTCCACACTTTTTCTGGATATTCCTGAGCTGTTCAAACAAAGTTGTCTGGCCTTGCTTGTACACAGAGATGGAGAATATGCAGTAAAAGGTTTCACAAGCCTCTCAGATATCTTAGATTGAAAGGAAGAAATAAGTGTCATCTCGTAAGAAGTCTGGGATTCCCTGGTCCCAGACTTCTTCAGTACTTCAGTACTCAGTTGGAACTATATATTTGTTCCTCTGTTCTTCCTCTGAATTGGAAGCTTATTTAAATACAGACAAATCAGACCCCTTGACCAACATCCCATTTACATACAACATTTTCTTACAGAGAAAAACTATCTGGGTTCCCGAGGGCATGGGAGCCCACACCTCCCTTCCCTGCTATTCCAGTATCATTTGTGCAAGACTGACAAAACTTGGTTTTGGAGAATTAAACTGAGGTAGCATAGTGCTTACTTTGTGCCAATGATTAAGTTTCTGATTTTGTGCTGTCCCGTTCCTTGCATTAATATACAAAAAAGTCTCAGTTTTCTTGCAAACTTTTCTTTTTTCTACTTTTCTGAAAAAGAGAAGTAGTTTTTCCATACTAAAAGAATTCAATAGCATCACCTTTAACAAGTTTGATAATACTGGAGTTAGTGCTCTGCTGAGTCATATTTCTCCATTGATTTTTAAAAGCCCTGTGCCTCCTTATCATCCATTAAAAGTTGATGGGCTGCAGTCAAAATTCAGGATGCACAAAGCAGTAGGATGCTCTTGGTGGCTGGCTATGAAAAAAAGATTTGTTAGGTACTAGATTCTGGTGCTTCCTGAACTGGTGAAACATTAAAATATAGTTTTAAAAATTAATGGTTTATTTAATTGTTAAAAATATGTAAAAACAGGAAGTACATCCTACCTAACAGAGATTTCACTAAACATGAAAATCCATTTGATTCACTGATCAGTGAGTATCTAATGTAGTTACTGGAATCTACTTGCTGAGATTAGATTAACGTGAAGGAATTTTAACACACCTTTACAAATTCATTACTTCCAATTTATACAGCTGGTCTTTTGATAAATGAATCAAAACTAGCAAGGAAGAAGGAGCTAGTATTTTACTTAAATTAGATGTTAAAACACTGGTTTTCTCTGCTAGTACCATTTATATTGCAAGTGAATGTGAAGTCCTAATCTAGCCAGGAATCATGGTGATGAACTAGAGGTTCAGTCTTTAAGTAAATCAAATGTTCCTTCCATTTAACAGAAGCTGTGATAGAAATTTCATGCATTTAACTACAGAACATTGACCAAATAGCACAATATCTTAATCACTAAGATGATAAACCTCTAGATTCAGGTAATTTGTGTTTTTAGACTGATGTAGATGACTGTATATGCTTTTAGTAACCTACACAAATTTGTCATTTCACCTTTGGAAATGAAAGAAGAACTGGAAAGCATTAACAGGTCAGATTTTCAGCACATACTAGTTAGCATGATTGTACTGTACACATTTGCAGTGGCACCTTACACTATCTAAATATCTTGTTTAATAAAGTAGCGTTCACATCTCCTTTGCTATCCTTGAATCTAATCTAGCACCCATAAGTGCTGGAGCCCATAGTTCATTTACAGATTAAAGACTTTAGGAGAGATTCAAGTGTTTTCTGGACAATTGCACTTGTACTTTTTACGATCTCATGTTTACTTACTAATTCACTGACAATTAAATGGTTTTATTTTTAAGGAGATCTCTGCCTCCAGTGGAGGTACAGTGTTTGGCAGGCTGGACTTGCTGAAGTGGTTTGGAGGAAGGGAAAAGGCATTCCCTAAATATGCTTGTGATTTTCTAAATCTTGGTGCTAGGAAAGAAAGAAAGTTCCAGTAAGGCATACAGTAAATGAAGATATTATGTATTAGGGATGGAATGAATCTGTCACTTTGACGGATTGTGAGGCAAAGAACAGATTAACAGATTACTCATAGTCAGAATGCAGCTCACTGTGAAAAATGTGCAGGAAATGATAAGTGTTGGTTTGTGCTGATTTAATGATATTTTGAAACTACAGTAGCACTTCAGGAGAATAATACAATGTAGCTCGTGGCTTGCTTTTTTTTTTAATCACCAATGTATTGCCAGATTGCCCTCAAATACTTTCTAAACTAGAACTTTCAAATCATGGAAAGTCATAAGAACACATAAATTTATGTTATTTTTCAACATTTTTATTAAAATGGGCATTCAAAAATCCTTGATTTGTATGTAAAAGTATACTCTGTATTCTTTTGGTACTATATCTTCTTCTGCTGTGCACTTACTCAGTTTTTCATTTCAAAGATGCTGCTTTTCCCACCTGGAACTGAGTAGCACTGAACACTTATTGATGTATAAATTAATGTTGAATTTTTATTGGCTTGTGGCATTTTTATGTAAAAACTTCATGAATCTGCAAAAATTTTAATTGTTTAAAGCATTTTAGATACAATAATGGACAATTTAAGTCTCAGGTGACTTCATAATTATTACAGATATGTAGTTGCAGGACCCGAAATTTAGCTTCAACATATCTTCAAATAATATAATTACATTCTGTGCATAACTCAAATCTCATTATTAATAACCTACATGAGTCCTTCCTTCACTATGGAAGCTATCACTGAAGATACTTATTTCTATTAAAAAATAAACCCAAAGCTTCCATTATGCATACTCATTAATATATTTCAAAGCAGAACCCAAATAAATAGGTGTATGTGGGTAATCTGACTTAAGTCAATAAAGTTACACATGTGCATGAAGCTCAGCAGGTATGTAAATAACGAAAAATTCAGACCTGTTAATCTAGAGGAGCCTAACAAGTAACTCATGCTCCAAAAAAGACATTTCGGGGAGTAGGTGAGAGGTCTTACAAAGCTGGGTGACTTATTAATTTATCTAAGAACTGAGATAGTCTCTACTAAACTTTCTTAAATAGATACAATTAAAATTACAAACAAGAGAAAAGTAAGTCTTCATCTTAGCTGAACTGAATATTCAGGCCTTTGATATGAGCCGGTAGTTTGCATTCAGTGCATCGTGGTAAGATGCCACTTTGAGCATTTGCAGCAGAATTTGCTTCTTGTGCTATTAAATATTACTAATACAAACAGAAGTGTGTTCTGAGATTTATGTTGATAGCTGCACAAGATGTCAATCATTGGTCCTTTTTTTCCTTAAAGTGTTTTTACACTCCTGATTCATACCTTGGCATTCTCTGGCCCTTCACAGAGTCAGGCAGATAATCCGCTGTAAAAAAAATAGTTCAGCAAATGTGCTCCTTTTCCTATCACTCAAGCACAAAGTAGTTCTCCTCTCATGTTCATAAAGATTTATTAAGTTTATGCAGTTAAATACCATCTTCTGTGTTTTTAGTGATTGTGCACCTCAGGTACTTAATAGTATGACAATTCGATGTCTTTGTAATGATACAAAACTGGAGTTTTTACATTTTCTGTATTGATGTAATGTAGCCCTGGCCTTGCACTTTTTAAGTATGCCACAAGGCTGAACAAATTCCTTTTAATTTCTGTATAGGTTGTTGGATGAAACTGTACTAAAACTTTGAGGCATTTCAATTTTGTTAATAACATGGATTAAATGATCCCATTGATTTAAGTAATACAAATTAAATGTGAGCCAAAAGAAATGCAGTAAAGTATGCTATCTCAGTTCACAGCAATGTTAAAAATCTTTATACTAAGTGATTTGGCATTTTCTCAGTCTTCCAGTCTGCAAAATTATCTGTAAAAAAATACAAACTATCAAAGGTGTTCATTAAGATTTAAATGAAAACCTTCTGATTCTAAGGATTTCTGTTGGTGATGATAATTTTGATACATTACCACTGATAAGTGCTACTTAATAAAGCATCACTAATTTTCTCAGCAGATTTTGCTGATGGATGCTGTTTTCCTGTGAAATTTAACATACTCTCATAAAACTTCATAAAACTGCAAACCATGTTCATAAGTCCAAAAGATTCTTTTGCTTTCCATCACAGTTCAGCTGTCGTGTGATATTTCAATATATTATTATCTGAAAATATTTTTTACAGAATTTTTAAGAAGAATTTCAGTGCAAGCATTAAAGGTACATGATACTGTGAGTGTGTGTGGAATTTATTCTGAGTCTTCCTACAATTCAGCTCACAATGACAAAAGACAATATTTGGCATTCCACACTGTAATCAGGAAAGCTCTAGATAGTTTATTGCACATTGATTGTATTGATTACAGCTGGAGGCATTGATAGCATAAATAGAGTGTCTTTAATTAGTCAGAATATGTGATTACCTTTTCTGTTTTAAGGAGATAAACTATCTTCTTCAATAAGTTCTCCAAAAAGTATATTCTTTTTCAATCAGAAAAAAAACACAATAAAAGCAAACAGAAGCCACAATCTGTGTTTCTCACAATATTGCCAGTTGTCTCCAGGCTGGGCCTTGACCTTTAGTCAAGGTCTAACAAAATTTTCAAGATGTTTTATTAAAATTAACTCAGACCCTCTGTCTCACACATACACACACAAACATACTACAGGTTTCTTTGTGGAAAAGTCTGTTGTGACTGCCAGACTCCAGCATCTCTCAGAATTACACTGCAAACCCACTTACTCTCTCCTGCAATTTGGCCAAGAAGATTTCAGCACACAGGAGATCTTTAAAAAATTTCTTTTCAAGATTTTAGGAAAGGTTAATTTAGACATTGCTAGCTAACTTGTGGAAGGGACAAACCATTTTTAACATATATTGTGTAAAATGTTTTAACCTTGAAGGTAATATCAAGTCAAAAATGAAACACTAATACAATAATGTTTTGATTACTTGTCTTGTTGAGCAAGACTTGAATGGCAAAACTATTTGTTTTTCTTGGACACCGATAGAAAAAAACATGATCTGAACCTAGACTTCCTCAGTAGGAAATACTGAACTTGCAATCTCTGTTGCCTCTATCATATGTAAAAACTCCTTTACCTCACTTTAGAACACCAAAGTCCCTATATCTTACCCCTGAACCTCCTAGAGAGAATAGTCATTCATCTACTGAACCAGGTGCATCAAAATAAATACAAAAATGAAATTGAACAATTCCTTTACACCAGAAATTACTCCAATAAATGAAGACAAAATCAAAGATAAAATCAGCCAGCTACTCACAAATCATCCTGTCTCTGATTTCCCAGACTTGATATTTCAGGCAGATCTTTCAGAGATGAGACTTAAAACTAAAATTCATCAGTTTCCCGAATAATAAGAACTATTAATTTAGCCGAAATACTGGTTTGACGACATATTATTACCTCGCTCCCTCAATGTTCTCTAAATGAATTGCCTCTTTCTTTTCCATTGCAGGTAATTTGCCTTATTATCTTTCTCTCCCTCTCACTAACATCCTCTCTGTTTTACAGGTACCAACTATTTTCTTTGGAAATTCTCTGATACATGTTTTGTATGAAAAACACGTATCTTTAAACTCTTCTGTTTTGTGCCAGACTTGTAGAGTTGCATATGTACTCTAAAATAGCTTTACTCTGGTAACTCTATTTGTTGGTCTGACTGAGAGAATTCTCTTTAGAAGAGAACACTGTCTTTCCTCTGTCCTTGCACCACTTTGTGTTTCAGTGCAATTGTAGAGGATCAGGTATGTGATGACGCTTTGTGCTCTCAGACCACATCCTATGAGCATGGTCAGATTCCAGTGTTAGGCTCGAGCTGGCTGATTCTGAGGCAGATCAAACCACACAGGCGAGTGACAGAAATGGAAAATACATTCTTCCATGCCACTGGATGTCAGCATGCATTTAGCTGTTATTCCTAAAAACTTCTGAAGCTTTGGTGTAAACAAAACCTTTGGCTGTATTCAGGGAGTGCAGATATGGTGTGCTGACAGAGAGCTGACAATGAGAAGTCTAGGCAAGCATATTGCTGCGTGCATTAGTTGTACCAGGTCTCACTGGCATTAGCTGAACAGCAGAAGAGGAGAAGGATTGCTTGCGAAGTTGGCCATATATGTGAAAATAATGTGATGGTGTAAAAAAATTTTGACGTATGTTTTTTACATTTTGAAATGATGGAAAATTCAATATCTCCTCCTTTAAATCTGCTATACTACTTGCTGGATTTCTACACCAGCAGTTCTGTTTCCTGAGGCAGAAAATTAGTTTTTTCCGTTTTGACTGCAAACAGATAGGTGGTTGTCCCCTGATTCACCCCAGATTATGAGTACATGCCAACAGGAGATGATGTGGAATCAATAACATGTCCAGAAGTAGCAGAAAAACTAACCAAAAAAAAAAAAAAAAAAAAAGGCAGTTGGCACATTTTATCAATTACACCAGACGACTGAGCCTTGCCAGATTTCTCTGACAGAAGCAACGAGTACATGAGATCATGAAGGCTTTTCAGAAAACAGAAGTGAATTACCCTTTTCCTTGGTGTTGGACAATTGAGTTGAGACAATTACAGCCTGGCAGTGTGAAGAAAGCTGCCAAGCTTTGGAAAAATTCATCCCCTTTAAACAAAGCCATGGATGTTGAAGTTACCTCTACAGCTCTGGCTAATCTCCCTGGCCTCTGGCACAAGCTCATATGCATAATGTTTTTGTGCCAGTTGTTGGAACAGCCATGGCCAGACTTAAGTTGAATGAGCCCCCAAACAGGTTTAATTTACTCCTTAGAGCTGCAGTGCTCCCATAAGCACGAGGCAAACATACAGGAATTTATCCCCTTCCATTCTTCTTGGCTTGCAGTGAAATAGGTTGGTCAAAAAGGATGGATCTGGTTGTGTCAAAATGAGATGATTCACTGAAGTCCCTTGAATTCTGTGTTCAAGTGTTGACTTGCAGTTATTTAGTCTAGTTAATGATTATATGGAAGCCTCAATGTGTTACAGATCTTTACTGCTGAAGAGGAGAGACGAGAAGGAAACATCAGCTATGCACAGTGTGCAGAGATTAGCTTCATGTGTGAGAAGAATTGCAAGATATGGTCACCTGCAAAAGGAATGTCTTAACTTGGTGACTTAGATGTGTCCTTCCAGGGCAATCTTTCTCTGATTGATAGTATAATATGAGTGAATTTGTCACTGAACTGCACTTCAGTTTGCAATAAAAAACAGACAACAATAAAAAGAACTGTTCTGTTTTCCTTTCTCCGAGCTGTAACAATCAAAGACAGTGTTACATAAAGTGATGTGAAATGACCATTGAACTTTGCATGAATGTATGATAACGTGAAAACCATTTTTAAAAGCTATCACAGTAGTGTCCAGGAGAGACAAAAATTGTCCATTAAGTTGAGTAGGTGAAGAAGGGACACTCTTCTCTATGATAAAGGTCCCATCAAAATCTTTTTTCTGTGACAGCTGTGATGAATCATGTTATACTCTATAACAAATTTTTATTTATGACATACATTTTGTAGCAATAAGAAATTGTTATAAAGAAATATTTATAACGTGTTTGCCTAACAATGCTTTTTTCCATATAAATCCAGTGTTTCCTCTTTAGAAAACTGTTAGTGCCATCCATTTCATGTCTAAGCTCAGCTCTAACTCACCAGTCATCCAGACAGGGAATGAGGCAGCACTTACTGTGTTACCCTATTACAAGGGCTTAATATTTAATAATTGTATTAAATGTAAAGTTTATTTTTATAATAACAAAATCTAGCTTGATTTTGTTTCAGCATACTTGACAACATGCAATTTACTTTCAATTCTTTTTTAATAATCAAAATAATTAGAACAGTTAGAAACATAAACTGTGCTTTTATGAATGACGTTTTGATTTGTATTTTTCAGGGACTGGTCGAATGTGTTCAGTCCCCCCATCATTCCTGGAAGCCAACAGCTGGAAGAGCACACTAAATCTTCAACAAAACAGACTATTCAAAGTAGGAATTTATAAAGAAAATTAAAAAAAAAATGGATAGAAAAACATTTCTAAATGTTGCATCTGTGGTGCCGGTGCTGCCTTTTCATACTTTTCCATACCTTTTGGTTTTCAAGTTCTCTTATTTATTATGCTCAGCTCAAGCTAACAGAGTTTTCCATGCAGTATTATTTGCCTCTGCTAGAATAACATGCAGCTGCAGTTTCCTAATGTTCTGGCACTACACATATTAACTTATAAAAAATGCATCTTATTTGTTTAAAATAGGGAATTTATGCTAATGGGGATGGCAAACCTACGTAAGAAAGAACACAAAGACTACAGATTCTTATTCAGAGGCACAATTATACTTGCATAAGAGACACTTCTCTTATGAAGAAAAATTTCAGATTTACCCTTAAATGAAATCTTAGTGTGATTTCCTGAGGACTGTCGTCACCAGCGTTACAGGCTTTTGTTTGTTAATGGTGTTTGCTTAGAGAATGGCAAAGAACTTACCTGGCAAAGAAACTGGAAAGTTAACAACAGAATAAAGAAAATACCTTGTTTTCTTCAAATGCCCGTTTTTTCTATCAGCTATCTTAGGAAAAAGGGTAGAGTCATCATCATAGAGTCACCATATAAATAGTTTGGGATGAAAGGGACCTTGAAGGACATCCAGTTCCAACCCCTCTGCCATGGACAGGGACACCTTCCACTAGACCAGGCTGCTCAAAGGCCAATCCAACCTGGCCTTGAACACTTCCAGGGTGTTTTTCTTCAAGTCTCTGGAATTCATTGTGAACTCTCATAAATCTGCCCCATGTATTTTGTCTGCCTGAGGGGTAAAGATGTCTCAGTACTTTACTGTCTAAAATAAATTATGCCCCTCAAATTGGGAATATTTTCATAGACATATATTTGTAATTGTTTATGACAGCAAAATGGAATTTTGCTGTCAGGAAGGGACCTTGCTTGGAAGAATCAAGTACCATGTTGTGTTAAGGGTCCTAAATAAGCCAAAGAGGATTGGGCAGTAATCCTTAAGTTAAAGGCACATTGGATAAAAATTTCTGATAGGTCCTGGAGAACTTTTTTATGTTAGTATTGTGAAATCCAAGGCTTGCTGCAGTAAAGCTATAATTTTTGTAGATTTTAAAAATTGTGTTATTATCTTTAAAAGCTTTAAAAAAGAAGTCTATTTGGGAATTTGTATTTCTCCTGTTATTTGCACTAGGATTTTCAAACTCTTTTGTGAATTGTTCCTAAACTCATTTCCCTTTAAGCTGAAATGTTTTATATCATGTACCTGTGATTGCACATTTGGAGAACAGAAAATGTCTATATAGCATAGCTTTTTATTTAGGCTTTTTATATTTGTGCCTTTATTTAGTCAAATTCTGACTCATGTATGTGTGATGTCTGTAATTTTGAAAACTTCATACAGAAACTTTTCTGTCTGATAATAATAACATAATAATAACCACGCAGTTATTTGTACATTCATTTCGGAGTTCAGAAAAAGCTGCCAGATGCCTGCCCTGTTCTTTGTTATCTGGGTTTAGACATCTTGATCAAGTCTTTCTCCTGAAAAACAATGGTTCCCCTGATTTTAGTGGGACAGCATTTCATTTAATATGACACGTATTCTCTGGAACTACCTACCTTCAGCCTTCTTTCAGCTCAGAACAAAAAAATACTCATCCCTCTCAAGTGTATATCACAGACCTCAGTTTTCATTTAAAATCAGGGTATTTTCTCACCTAAAATACCGTTTAATTTTTTAGTGATTTAGGAACAAAAGCTTTGATTTTGCTTTCACCATGATATGCAAATTAAACTGCCAAGAGGCTTTCTCATGCAATTCTGGATAGCTTCAACCCCAAAAGTGGGGGTGGTAGCAGCATAAACAGCTGGACATTTTCATTAAAGGTGACCTGGTTATCAATTACTGTGGCCATGGACACTTCATTCCTACATATGGTCAGGTTGAAAACAATGTACCAATCGAAATCAGAAAGATGCCTTCTAATACAACCAATACACATTATTTGAGGTTTTTAGAAGAGTATCACTTAATTTAAGTAGTACTTCTATTTAGGAAGAAGAACAGAATTGAGGTTTTCATAGGTCTGTTCAAAATTGAATACTCCATGCTGTTGTTGGAAATCTGTTGCAACACCTAGAAATGCCTTCAAGTGCATTTGGAGGTCTGGTGAGATGCTAAAAGAAAGGAACCTAACTTTAAAAACAAGATACATCTAGAAAACTTTCTCTTCTTGGTCACGTGGTGACCAATAATTCACATGCAGGGAATTATTGCTATGAAGATATAAATCCAGCTAGTCCTGGATGCAATATAATTCTGATTTGGTATGAATTCAAGGCACACAGGGAAAGAGGTATTCTCCTGATGAGTCTGAAAAATTTCTCATTCCTAACTCTAACCAGGGAGTATACTGAGGGGCCAGTTCCAAGGTAAAGAGGGAAGGAGATTTAAGCTTAGAGGTGAAAATAGAATCATTTTGAAGAGAAGCACAGGCAGTGAAAAGCAAAATAATAAAAGGAAGAATGCAGTGAAAATAACAACATGGTTTCAGGTGAAATTGTAATGCTGTGCGAGGGAGTGAGGCATGGACGCTGTTTGCTTGTGTACTGTGATATGAAGCAGAGAAAAAACATTCAGTTCTTTGCCTTCTTTCAGCATTGCATAATTTTCCCAGGAGCCATCCAAACAAAATACCTCAGTTAACCTCATTTAACTTCCCAGACCTGATGAAGCACCCACAGCAGGGAGGGCATCAATTTGGCTTTACCTTCTTACCTTTGGTTACAGTAAAAGACAGTTTCTTTCTGCTGGTATTTGTTAATGCTACTGAGGAAACAAAAATGAAATCTCTTCTGAAGCGATAAAGCTCACACTTTGGTATGCATCAAATGCACCAACCTACTTTCTGGTCTCCAGATAATGTAACCTATATATCGTTGTGTGATCCTGGCTGTAAATAGACTCTGAGCATTCTGAAACTGCTGCCGTTCGCATAACAGGCCATTACTTATTAGGAAGTGTTAGGGCATACAAAGCCTTCAGTTGGTATTAGCAGCCTGAGAATGGGATGCACATTTATGGTGAAATGCAAGATACAGATTGCATTCAACTGTGAATTGTGTCCTATCAAAAAGGTATACATCATATAACTTAGATTTAGCTTATATGAAAGGCAGAAAAGGCTCAGAAAAGAAGCTACAATGTATAAAGCATCTGTAATAAAAGTCTGTATGGCTTTATCAGTGTGTTTTAGGCTAAAGATTCAATTCTGTTACCTGAAAACATTCTTTAATTTTATATAACTTTAGAAAACCTAGATTTAAAATTTTTATTGTCTGGAAGAATCTTATTTCCTCTCTGATATTGAAATCTCTTTGGTACAGATTTACCTATACTGGATATTTAGGTGGCATATTGGATACCAGAAAGACAAATTCTTTCATTCTTACAGGCCTTAAGTACGCACTGACTGCCTTTGTTCAAGCTAAAAAGTTATTAAGAAGGTTATTGAGGAAAATATCACTTAGAAATACTTTGATCCACTATTAGTAAAGGTACTTCTGGTGAACTGCTCCACTGGACTTTGAACAAAGTCCGGTCGTTAAGTGAACTCCAACTGACATCATTTCACCTCAGCTAAGTACAAGTCCTCAGAAATATAATAAAAATGTGAATTGCTGTTATCTTGAAGGTAACAATTCAGAAGTCAGAAGATTATACACTTTAAAGAAAAAAATCTCTCACATCTGACAGAAAGGTATTTCCATGTTATTGTCTGAGGGAATAGGAGTGATTTATTCTTACTTTTTCCACTTCATGCAGGTGAAGATGACTTCAATGCTGAAGAAGATGAGGAAGTTTTGAGTCTTCTGTATGATCCATGCCTGAGCTGTTACTTTGATCCAAATTCTGGGTAGTATTATGAATTGGCATAGTCAGAACACGAGAGGATCTCATTTTGTATTCAGAGTATCTTTTAACTTCTTGCAAAACGTGACTAATTTATTACCTAACTTAAAACTTAAATTAAACAATAGTTTTGCAAACAAATTAATGTATTTTGTAAACAGTGTCTTATTTTTATAGTTTTGTATTAAGTTGTAATGCAGTGGAAAACTGCATAAACATTCCTTGTGTCTAGGACAGTTATTTGTTAGTCTGATTTATTTCCAATATTCACAACTTCTATATGAAAACAAAAGAAGCTGGAGCGAGAAGGGTGGTGGTATTTATCTGTAAATTATCTTTTTACTCAAATAAAAAAAACATTAACTACTTGCTCACTGCTTACTTAATTGGTGTGAGCTATCTTTATTCTGTAAGATATACAGTGTGTTGTTCACGGGCCTCCATTTCATAAGCTCACTCTCTCCTTTTAGTCATCAGATAAAGCAGCATTTTCCTCATCCTGAAGAAATTCTCTGCTGTTGCACATTACAGGGATGGGATGATGTCAGAGAGGGGGTGGTGCCGTGTGTACAGTGCCGAGCACTTCAGGGTCTGTGTTCACGTGAAAACAAAATTAATAAAATTAATAAAATACTGCACATGCATTATATTTATTTTTTCACTTATTTATTACTGTGCATGAATCCTGTGTACTGTACTTTGCTCTAACATCCAGTTAACCTGACCATGATGCCTCTGCATTGCCACGGCTGCTACTTGGCTCCAAGCAGTGCCTGACATTTCCAGCCCCAGAGCAAGTGCAGTGCTATTGCCAACAGCATCCCCCCAACCAACAGGACACTTGCCTAAAGGGTAAATAAATCTTTACAAAATCAGCTGCCAGGTACTGAAAAAAGGTGTCAGGCAGGGGTTGCCTATGAAAGAAGTCCAAGGCATTGTGTTGTAATGGGGTTGATTTAGTGGAACAGCTTTGGAGTCCACCTAACACTTTTTTGGAGACAGCTAAAGAGAATGTGAAAATCACGTGGCAAAAGTGATCTATAGGCATTTCTGGAGATTCTTGTTCTAAGTTTCTACTTGATTATATCCAGTGCTATTCCACTGTAATTATTTGCAAGTTGACTACTCAGTGAATTTTTAAGAATAATGTATTTGAATGTCATAAAGTGAGCTTAGTAAGCTCACTGGCAAGTGATTTAGAATTGTATGTCTGTAAATTATATGTAATTATGGATCCCAGTTAATGAATATCCTAGAAGCAATTGGAAATGCAGTTGGTAATAGTGACTTGGCATAAGATCAGACTGTGTATTTGGCTCTGTGGCAGGTACAAACATATCATCACAAATTGATTCAAGTAAGAGTAGCACTGAAATCCACAGGAAGACAGATACTGTGCTGAGATAATTTACTTACCCAGCCTTAGCCAGAAAGGTTTGTACCTGTTCTTGCTAATGCCATAATCAGTTTAAAAGTTCAATGAAATCATAATTTTGACCTTCAAAAAACAGATGCCGGCTTGTACATGCTTGTGCATATCTAACCACTTTCTTTTTGGCATCATTTAGTAATCAGGACCACACTCCCTCTATCTGTGGCAAGGGCTATTTAAAACAGGCTGTTAATTTTCTTTCCATAGCCACATGTCTCACAGGAGTGGTTGGATGTCCTAGAGCACCACTGTGAGTCCAGACTGGATCACTGCTGCTACTGAGCTGCTCAGTTGGAAGAAAAATTAAAAATAAAAAAAAAACCAAAACAAAACAAAACAATTAAATACTGTCTGAAAACTAGTGTCAGATGGGTTGTCTGCCAATGCCTGTCTGGGTAGATATGCTTGTCCTGGCTTCACAGCAGGCAGTCTCATACAGAAGTGTACCAGTAGGCATCAAAAGCTTGGGCAAAAGGAGGTCCTTGGAGACTCCACACTCTTAGCCCCACCTTTAATGAGATAAGGAGTCAGGCAGCAACAGTAGGTTCAGGGTGAGCCTGTTATTCCAAAGAGGTTCACAGTCAAGTCCAGATACACTGTTGTCATTAGCACAGTAGTATTTTATAGGTAGGCAGGTAGTATCCTGCTTTTCAAAATCAGCAGTTTGGGATCCTTGCCCTTTGTGTTCTAGTTAGCAGCTTTATGTCTTCAGCATCCATGGGGATTGATTGCCATGATGCTGTGAACAACACCTGTGAGTTGAGCAGCTCAAAAGGGCTCTGAGTTTTCCTCACCATGTTTTTCTTAATCATCATCCTGTGAACCCAGAACTAAAGCACTGCTGGCACACAGTGTGCTTCTCGTTGAGCCAATTTGTCAAAGCCAGCAGTTATGGCAAGTGATGAGGAACACAGAGATTTGCTCCTAGCAGTCATGTGCAATGTTTTAGCCCATGAGAATCGCATAGTTCGCACTGGAGTGAGCTTTCCAACAGGTAAAAAGACCTATGTCTGGGCATAAAGTTTCAGGTTAATGAAACTGCAGGGATTTATGTCTACAGACCCAGCATCAGTTATGATTTTGGGGAACAGAAATTTTGAAATGCAGTAAATTTTAGTAAGCCTTCATTAGCATTTCTTGGATCTGCATTGGAAATAGAAGAATTGAATTTAACTTGGTAGAGCTGCTGGAGTCAGCAGATCACAAGACAATCAATTGGTCTCTCAGGCCTTTCTGTGTTCCTTACAGATGTGAGGTGTGACAGACATCTCTGCTTTGTTTCTAATTGCAAAAAAACACAGTCAGACAGCTTTCAGATAGTCAGAAGGAAGCAGAAATCTTTGAAACATTTTACTGCTTTAAACCACAACCCAGAGCAATGTGTTTCTGTGTTGCTGGAATGATTCTCCCCATTTCTCATTCTTTTTTCCCTTAGGTCCATCTACCAAGGTTTTCTCTGAAATCCAACCAGATAACCAGGTTTCAGCCTTCAGATCTCTGTGGACACCTGGAGCACTGAGGTGCAGGTCACTGACAGCCTGGTACCTGTGAGCACCCATGTGGATTCCTCCAAGCAGCTGCCAGGACTTTAATCTTGCAGTACCCAAGTGTTGTCTGCACGTCTGAGCCTCATTATACCAAACAAAGAACACACTGTGTCCTAAGGAGCTTACAGTAAGAAATCAATATTGATTTTTCTTCTCTGCTGCCGTGGTTACTAGGTGAGAAAATATGAAAAGTCATGCTTTATTATTCACATATTCTTCAACCACAAAATGTTCTCTTCAGCAGCACATCCTCTAAACACCGAGTCGAATGGCAAGGATCCACAGCCTGAAAAATCCATGAAGATAATTTTGCATAATGAATTTCACATTCAACTTATTTTTCCATGGTATTTCTTCCTTTCAGAAAAGGGCTTATTTTTTTAAGCAATGGGCTACATGTAAAATGAAAAGACAATCCAGCCTGTCTTTTCTATGTGGTATTGTTGATAATCACCACTTTTCTCGTGGTTACTATAGTAACTTGGCATCCTTATCTACCACCTTTTTTAGCATCTTGAAGAAAACTATTTAAATTGAGTTCCCTGATAAAGTGAGAGCTTGGCTTCACGATACCCCTGGGAATATGTAAGTGTAACAACAATATTTATCATTTTTTCTTATTTGGTGTTTAACTTGCTCATTAACAGCTGTACAGCTATTTCTAATTGTGATGTCTTGGAATCCTGCTGCAGGCATTATAACCAGCACAAATACAAAACTCCTGGATGAAACCCCAGAAACAGCTGTGAGCTCCCAAGGACTCCCATGCATCAGCCCACAGTGTAAAGACCTGAGCAGGATTTTGCTCTTATCACACCACTCTAAAAGCAGTCCTGTTTCCAAGTTTGACATTTTTCAAGGGGACAAATAATCTCTGGGCATTAAACTACGTGGTAAGAATTATTATGAAGCTTCCTGGGGTAAATCAGTGTTGAATCAACAGCCTTGTGATGCTTTTAATCCCTTTCCAAGTATGTGTCATCCAGTCTGCATGGCAGATGCAAGTGGACTTGGGTTGGGGATGCTGAGGAACTGAGAGAGATTTTTGGAGGTGAGTTGAAGGCCAGTGCAAAAACCAGATGCCCCAGCTGAGCATGGCTCCCCAGCAGTTCCACCTCTTTTTCTGTCCTAAGGGCACCAAAATGGTGCTTGTGATAAAGGTTGTTTTTCTAATTCTGTCAAAATGTGGCCCAGATAATTCCCTCTGCTTATTCAGACCCTGTGTCAGTGTCCTTGAAGATACCTACACAGAAGTACCCTCAGCACTGGAAGAGAAAGGAGATGTTGACACCTGAACAGCTGCTGTTGGCTCCTGGCCATCGGGCACAACAGTCCAGTGTGGCTGCAGAGGGGCAGAACATTTTGCTGAAGGCAGAGCACTCAGTGATCCATCCCTGTGGCTGTGACATCTTCAGCAGATCTCAGGCTTTTAATTCATTATCATGTTCTTTCCCCAGGAGTTTTGAAGAGCACACAGGTTTGAAAGATGGTTACAAAACAACAGAGGAAAAATGCTATCAAGAACCATTAAATGAAAAGCAATTTTACTTCTGTAGCATGGCTGGAGTGCTCCTGGGGACTGACACTGTGTCCTCATCCCACTCCTCACAGACATCCTCCCCTGGCCACTGCCGGAGAAGAGGTACAGGCTATGCTAATAGTGAGTCCTCTGCACTGACCTGCACAGCCACAGTAAAATACTTCTCCTAAAGAAACCCAGCTGGGCTCCCAGTACAAGTGTTACCACACTGCTAGTGCTACTGTACTTCAAAAGATGTTTACATGACACTACTTAGGGCTTTTTTTCTGTGAAAAAGTTTATTATGGGATGATTGTGCATTTTATCTGCATGGGAGACCAAAAAACCTTAGGTCACAGAAATTACTAACATTTTAGAGCACTGCATATTTATTAGGCCATCTGCTGCTGCAGCGCTCAAGGCAGAAACCTTCGTACAGGCAATCTATTCACAGCTACTGTTTTGCCACCTGATGTGCAAAATATCAAAGCTCTGGATGCATTTATTAGTGTGCTGAGTAATTTTCTAATGAATTCATAAAGCTCAGGAAACATCCCATGCAAGAGTTTCCTGTACATTAGGCTGCTATTTTCTCCCTGGGGCGCGAGAGAAGCCTCTGAGGAGGAATCCCATCGTGTCAAAAGGTTTGTTGTGCTGAATACACAGCTGGGTGGCTCTGCATTTTATCATTCAGCCCTCAGTAAGATGGATTCCCACTAGAGGGTCTGGCAGATACCTGTGCATTTCCTGTGTATCTATGTGAAGCCCAAATTAAAACAGCTGATGTTCTCCCCCCCCACCCCCCCCAAAAAAAAAAACAACCAAGGAGCTTTTCAGAAACAACCAGTTCCAACATAGCATTAATGCCTGGGGAAGCTGTGCTATGTTCCTAAGAATACCAGAAGTTGATCCAGCTTTTGGGTTTCCTCAGCATCCTTTCTAGTAACTGGAGAGTCTCCCATGATGGAGCGGGAACCAAGAGGGCAGGTTCCTGCTCTGAAATGTTAGTATGGTAACATGCAGTCATCCCACCTGTGTGCAAACATCCTGGCATGGGGCTGTCCATCGTGCTGCTAGGACTGGGCAGAGGAAAACAGGAATGGACAGGGGCCACATGGGAGAGTTTGGACACTCATGAAGGGCTCCTGCCATCCTCAGTGAGTTGCTGGTTCTCTGCAGCGCCACACAGTTCCCCAAAAGCATCAAGGGTCCCAAGGTACCCAACCCCAGCACTGCTTTCTCTAGGGTGATACTGAAGGGGCCAGAGCTAAACATTCTCCTTGTGAGACCCCCAGACATGAGCCCAGAGCAATGTGTCCTGAGCAGCAACAACAGGTGTTATTTGGAGGGATGTGTTTCACACAAGGAACAGACCCTTACCCTGTGCATACTTAGAGCAAAGCTGAGGCTCTACATTTGACCTAGTGCAGAACATGGAGAACCCTCCATCACTGGCTGAAACACCTTCATCCTTCCCGTGGGTGTCTGCCAGACAGAGGTGGGCAGCAGAGCTGGGGGTGCTGAGCGCCTGGCAGCTGCTGTGCCACTGACACATTGCTCTACAGTGCCCTGATCGCTTGCAGCGCATTAAACCTTATTTAATATGATCTATAAATCCTCTCGTGCCAGTAGAAGGAAATGTCTGATTGTCTGTAAGGTGCTCAAAGGACTCATCTTTTACTGACGTCTTCTGTTAACTTCCAGCTCGCGAACAAACCAACACACGGCAGGTGCTGAGACACCAGAGAGAGGCACGTCGGCTCTCATCGATCCATCATCCCATCTCCTGCTGCCACTTCTCCTGCAGAGCCACCTGAGAGTTACACATGCACAGACAGAAGGTATTTAAGGTATTTATACCTTCCTCTGGGTGAAACAGGGGGTTTGGTGTTACTTAGTCCACAGATCATGTTGAAGGCCCAGGGCAGCTGCTGTCCCAGCCTCACTCCCTGGGACACACTTTACCCCCACTCGGGCTCTGCTGGCTCAGAACCCAGCCATGTACACCCAGGGGCACCCAGAGCCCAGAAAACCTTGGCCAAAGATGTGCAGGACCCTGCATAAATGGCTGTGGTGCATCCAGAGCCACCCTGTGAAATAAGGATAACGGCGCTAATTTATGAATTTGCTTTCCCCTGCTGGTCCTGTGACATATCCAGCTCTGCAGTCCTCTCAGCAATAAACTCAGTGCCATGAGATTAAAACTACGTGACACATTATAAACCACATAAATATGAACTGGCAAAGCCCTGTAACAATGAAGAATTTTGCACAAAATCTTCAGGCACTAATTCAGTCTCAAGGCTCTCTTCCCACTGCAGTGGGTATGCAGTGCCGTTATGAAACCTTGACTGAATTATAACCATTTATTCTTCTAAGTCATCTCTTTTTCCTATCTTCAACAAGGTTTTATTTCAACCCAATCACAAACATAAAAAGCATAAGAAATACAAATTCACTTAGTGATAGAATTGTTTTCTCTGTAAAAATGTGTGACATTGTAATGCTAGGAAAACAGCTATTAACTTGGAGGTTATTTTAAAGCTAATGGATAATTAGTATTCTGTGGAATTTTTTTTCCCAAAAAGAAAGAGTTTAGTTTGCTGAATGGTCCCTTTCCATTTGCAGTGCTGATGTTTCTCTTCCCCTACATTAACACGTTACCAGATGTTATCAGAACAAACGGCTGTGCTTTTGGCTTTGAATTTCTCTTCCACATTTTTGACAATTGTTTTCGATGTCTTGCATAAATCACTAACACATGATAAAGTCAAGCACATTCAGTGCCTGTGAATAGTTAACTTACTGTTTCTCCTTTATACAGGAGCCTGTAACTATATTTTAGAGCAGTTCAAGTCTTTTATCAAGCACATGTATTGGCATATTTTTGTAGGTGGATCACTCAACATACTCCAGCAGCTCTTAAGCGGCTCTCACACACTATCATGTAAATCCTTCTTAATTCACGGTTTATTGACCACAGTGGCTCTGGATGAGCACTTGATGCCAATCCCGTGGGCAGTGTGCCACCTGCTGCCACGTCGCCATGGAAATTCCCAAAGTTCCTCTTGAAAAACCCATCCATGTGTTGCAGACCATCACCACCTCCATAAGGAAACCAAGCCGGAGAGGTCGTGATGTTTGCAGTGGGTTGATGAGTGGAATAGCCCACTGCCAAGCAGACAGGAGCCCCTTGATCCTGGTAAAAAGGATCCATGGAAAAAGACTCAGTCTTATGTGGGAAAAGGGAGTGGGAGGACCCCATCCCTGCGAGCAGGAGGGTCAGGTCCTGGAGAGATGGGAGGTGACACATAGGACTTTGGGACATTTATGGCCATTCCCAGAACACCCATGTCTGCAAACCTCTTGGGTGTCCCAAATCAGTGTATAGCAACACACAGGACATCATTTGTTCAGTGCAATCTGCAGTCACTGTGGGTGGAAGGGGGTTATTTTGCTGCTTTTAGGGACTGATTTATGACTTGTTTACTTGTATGCCTCACCCACTCTGCTAATGTTGTAATTAAACCTTGTAAAAGTGTTCAGGTTCCCCTCAGGCATGTGTTGCAACATATTTCTCCCCCCTTGAACAATAATTATTATATGGGGAGGGGAAACCCTGGGTGGTGAGGAAGGGTGTCAGGCAGGCTTGCTTATAATAAATACCTATTTAGCAGGCAGAGGATGTTTAGTCCTAAATCAGATTGTATATTAAAAGTGGAAATTGCTGAGATTAGTGTTTACCTGTGAAACCAAAATTACTTCATGAAGAAAATAATTATAGATGCAGGCTCTCTGAAAAAGCAGTTGTAAGCCTTTATTAAATAGTTAAAAATCAAGATGCTGCTGTGAAGCACAACATCAGCACATCTTGCGTGGGTTGGCTTGGAGAGGGCTGTGAGCTGTGTGTGTACATACCCCACGGAGCTCTATCCCAGAGTTTTCCGGTGCACTGCAATGTTTTCTAGGAGATAAGCCCCATGAAGTAATGTTAAAGCAGGTGAAACAGGGCACAAGGGAGGAATCTTATTACCAGAAAAGGCTGATGAGTTCAGGGAATTAGTAGGGGAAAAAATGAAATTTGTATTAATAATAGTAATTTATTACCTGTAACAAGGCAGCAAACACCCCGATGAGCAGGTACAGAGGCACAGCGGCTGCAGCGCCTGTTTCACAGAAGCCCCTCCCCTGATTCTAAAGCAGCTTCAGTTCAGTTTAACTCAGTGCTGGATTTGCTCACTCTCTTTCAAAGGAGGCCCAGTAGTTACTACCAGGAGAAAGTACCTACAGATTGGTGTTGCTAAGCTGGGTGTGTGTGAGCGCCGGTGGGTCAGGCAGGAGAGCCCTGGGGTGCTCTGGGGAGCTGCTCTGCATGTGCAGCACCAAAAGGTGTTGGTGGCTGGGTGGCAGCCGACAGCCCACAGCAGCAGAAAGCCCCACAGTGCCATACAAGGGCTCTTGCAGGGCCAGGGAGCCACTCACTGTGTCCTAAACCTGCTGTGGACACACAGCCAGGAAAAGGGGGGCCCTTTCCTGTAACTCTCCTCTGGCACCACATTATGAGATGGCTCTTCCAGGAATCATCTCCTCATGTTGGATGGAGCTTTACGGCTGAGGCACGCTGGAAGCTCACCAGTGACTGCTTGGATCTGGACTATTTTTAGTCAGTCCTGTCCAAAAGCGGGGTCTTTCTTGAAATAGCAGTTGTTCCTCCTGGAAGAATGGTTTAACACTGGATCTGGGAGAGTCACTCAAAGGACAAAGATGATGATGAGCCCCGGGGAAATGGTTTGGTCTGAAGCCGGTGCACTGTGTGATGATGCACCTGCACAGCCAGGGCCAGCAGCCTCGGAGCAAACAGTGCTGCTCTCCAGCACACACCCTTGGTGTGCTGGACAGCAGTTACTTACCAGCAGCTTGCCAATGTCTTCAAACTTATGTGAGAAAGAATTGCTGAGGTATTAAGAACAGCACCTCACCACAGTGCAGACAGCATGAGGAGCTTGGGTGTCATGGGCTGTTGAAATATGAGTGTCTTTAGTCTGCATTTTTTCCCTTCCCAAGGACAGCAGAACCGTGGTGAGGGACCCCTGGCAGCCCGAAGGTCTTGGACTCTCGCCCACTAGGGACAGTTTGCCTCAGGAATTACACCACTTCTTCATGCAATTCCTGGATGAATACTTAGTGACTGTTGGAAGGGGGAACAAGAAGGAAAAAAATAAAAGGATTTTTCTTGTGGAGCTGCATGAAAAAATTTCTTTACAGTTTTTCAGGCAATTAGGCAAGGATACCGGATGGCACATGGAATAGTTCCTAAAAATGAACTGGTCGTGATGCTGCCCTGCATGGTAGTTGATGGATATTAAAGACCCACAGTTTTCAAAGAAGTGCAGACAGAAGTGCAGGCAGTTTGCCACCAGCTTGGTGCAGCTGTGTGTGTGCGTGTGTGTGTGTGTGTGTGTGTGTGTATGTTCATTCATTAAGGGGAGCCTATAAGGAGTCTCACCAGCGGGGAGTTTTTGGATGCTCTAGAACAGCATCACTCACTGCCTGACTCATAAATTAACCTCTGCATCGTGTTACACAAGTGCCCCTCATGTTTGGCCAGTCTGGCCTGAAAATCACTGGAAGAATTCGAGCTCCTCCACATTTTACCATTTCCTTTAGTAGCATCAGCCAATTGATCCGGGACCAAACCACTGCTGTGATGGCTTTGAACAGCGTCGCTGCTTAACATCCTCTTGTGCCCTGCAAAGCTATTGGAAAAACATAAACTGTTGAAATATAGCAGACAAAAGAAAGACTTTTCACCTTCTAAGACTGTAATGCTTGTTCTGTTGGAGTGTTTTCACTGTAAGGGATGCTGGGTCAGGGCTCCAGCATGGGGCTTCATGGTTTCTCAGGCATCTCCTTTGGAAAGTGAGGAAGACAACAATTCTTACTCATCAAATCCCTCAGCACACTTGTCTTAACCAAGAGTAAAGGCTAAATAAACACATCTAAACAACTGAAAAGCACATCAACATCCAACTTCAAAATAAAATGCAGTGAAGTGTGAAATGATACCTTTTATTCCATAAATCTTCAGCAACCGACACAGTTCTATAGCTTGTATCACACTTTAATACTGGCAGAATTTAACACACCATGCAAAGCCCATAAAGTAATTACATTTCATCTCAACAAAGAAACAAAATCCCAGCTCATTCAATCCCCTCCATCTGAGGAAGGATTATAGACAATTCAGTGCATGTCGATTTTTCCTGGTGATAAATCCAAAGCAGGTCACCAATGAAATGGTAGTGTAGGTTCCCAAGGCAGCTGATTTACAGGGAAACCTAGAGATGTTATTTGATGTCCTTCAAGGCAGTGTCACCCTGCTTTCTGAAACTTCCTGAGATTTATCCCCACCTAAAAGGCTCTTAAAAATGCAAAACTTAACCTTGAACAGACCATTTTGGCACTTGGCAACTGCCCTTGTGCAGGTTTATGTGCTTCATACCAGATTCCCATCTTTTCAAGAGTTATTGCATTTTGCAATAAATGAGATTATATAAGTGATGATAACGATGATGATAGAAAGCCAGCAGAACACACTCGCAGCCCCACATCTTGCAACACCAACTATCAAGTCCCAGGAATCTGGGCACTCCAAATCCATGGGTCAGGCTGGAAATGTTTGTTATCAGAGTGTGTTTTGGCTGCCCTTCTGTCAAACCAAGGGTATCTCTGTATACAACAAGCCACAGTTAGTTTAACTAATTTATTACCCTCAAATAAAGCCTCCAAACTTTAATTAGACCATTGTGATTAAATGCAATTAAAACCCTGAAAGCAAGTCAACAAGGACTGCAGGCACTCTCATTCCCAAAGCCCAGCACAGTGCTACAGACACACACAGGAATGGGTAACTAAGAGTGAGGTTGAAAGATATTTTTCCCTACCAGGCACAAACTAACATGTCACCAAAGACTTTCTACCATCCCTTACTAAGCCTCTGCAACAGGACAAGACCTTGAAAAGGAAGCCTAAAAGTCCTAAAAGGAGAGATGAATACTACTGCCTGCCATGGTCTGTGTTGGTGCGTCAGCTCAAAACACAATGATGTCCCTCAGCAGCACTGGCTGTGATGGGCCTCAGTGATGGCACAGACACAAAGGAAGCTTGCAAATACACGGGGTTTTTTCCTTTATTCATTTCCCCAGCTTTGCTTCCTTGCTTCTGACCCAAGCAGATTACAATAAATGTTGCACAGTGATGGAAAACATGGGAGGGAAAAGCCGCGGCAGCCTCCCAGCGCCTGGTGCTGTTGTGCAAAACTCAAGGCAGACAATGCAGAAATAACTTACGCAAGTGTTTTCATGCTTTTGGGGCTGATACACCTCATGAATGTCAGTCAGTTCCCCGTTCACTCCAAGAAACCAAAGACTCAAAACTGTGTTGGCATAATTGAATCTTGTCCATGGAGAGGTCAGAGGGAAACTATCATGATTGCCAGGACAGAGAGAGTGACACTGGGCCAAGTGACACAGAGGATTAAATTGTGCTTAGAATCACCTGAACACAGAGTGGTCTTGGTGGAAGACATAAAATTTGTATCAAAAAGTTCACAACTTTTCTAGGAGACAATAAGCAGTGGAAGGCCAAAATGAGGCAAAAAATTGCAAGAGGAGCACTACTCAGGTATCACAGGGCAAAGAATTTGGTAATATCATGATGAGGTGCATTGAAATAGGAAGACAAAACTAGAAAGGGCTCTGAGAAGCCAGGAAATGTCATTGGGGTAGGGGGACAGTAAGGAGGTGAGCAGAAGGCAAGAAAAATATCATATTTCTAAATATAAACTGCAGCCAGGTCCTTCAGTCCTTCTTTTAGCCCTTTAGACTTTTTGAAAGTCTGTCATTGTGCTGTAACTTGAACGACCCCAAATCATTCCTCCTAATAGCACCTGTATTCAGATTTATTTTCTGTGGTGAGCTGGAGTAAAAGGAGAGCTGCAATAGGCACCCTACGGCACACCGGCCACCACGGCTCTGTGTGTGTACGGAGCCAGGAAAAACCCAGCAGGTGCAGGAGAGTTCCCTGAGTTATTTCCTATTCTCTGTCTAGCAATAAAGACACAGCTACACCGGGTGGTAACTCTTAGCAGATGGTGACTTTTTAAAGTTGATTGCTGTATAAATGATACTTTCTGTGTCTGTTCCTTTTAATTCAGATTCTCAGTAGTGTGTTCAAATGTCAGAGAGCATCATATTTCTATCTTTTATTTCCTTTGTGAGCAGAAATCTTCTATAAGAAGTCTAGGAATTACAGCTTGGGAGAGAAGATACACTCCCTTGATAAAAGTGATCTACTTTACAAATGTTACAGAATACAATAAAAACAGGAGATGCAAAAAGCCCCACTGGCTTTGTTCTCGGTGGAGAGTTTGAATTTCTATTGCACTCTTAAAGAGGCATTTTGTCTGCACTGTAATGTTTACTGGATCAGTGAGGTTCATTAGCAGCACAAAGGCAGGATTTCCTCTGCTGCCAGCACAGGGAGGGTGGGGAGTGGGGGTGGAAGACATTTAATTAATCTACTACTGTGGGTAAATAAAAATACCAGGACAGCTGAATAAGGACCTTATTTGCCCTCCAGCTGCCTTGCAGCCCCATGCTGGGATGGCCATGTGCCAGACCCCCATGGCATGCAGGGTCTGGGGAGCTGCACATGCCCCGGATTGGCAGCCACATTAACCAGATTCACAGAGACCAGTCAATGCACTTTGGCTCCGGCTGTAAATCCAAAGCCTGTGCCACGGTTCCCAATGGCAAGAGGGCTGTTATATTGCTCCAAGCTACCTACTGGGTGGTTCACCTGGTTACCCACACTTCTTTACTCACCTGAGCAAGGTGTCATTTCACCATGGTGCTGAGGAGCTGGACCTGTACCTGGAAGCTGCAGCTCAAAAGCTTTTCTGATTTTCTGCAAAGTGTGTGTACATGTCTTTTTACCAGTGTCGTAGCTGGAAACTGTATCCTCAGATACCTTTGTAGCTAGGAGGGTGTTCAGACCAGCATGGGCTGCTTGCCCAAAACTCAGGAGGAGCAATGCTCTTCCCGAAAGAGGATTCCCTGCCAGGGCAATGGGTCACTTCTGAGGGCTTCCCGCTACATCATCCACCAAATCAGAAGAGGTATCTCTGACAATAACTACAGTTTATTTTCACAGGTTTCACAGAATATTCTGAGTTGGAAGGGACCCTCAAGGATCATCAAGTCCAACTCTTTGAGTGAATGGCCCACAGAGGGATCCAACCCACATCCTTGGTGTTATTAGCCATTTCCTACCACTGCTGCCAGCACCAGGTGCCGGCAGCCCCCACACAACCACTAGACCTGGTCCCCACAAGCTTTTCCTTGGGGAGGCACAAAGGAGCAAACAAACACCAGAATCCCCTCCAACAGCCAGTCAGTGTGCTGAGACACTCCATATCACCCCAGTGATGGATCCAGTGGGGCCAGGAGAGCAGCCAAGGGCCCAGACAGTGTCTGCCTCCCCCCAAACTGTATCCCACCCCCCAGCAAGTTCACACACTCCATGTCAGCATGTTTCCCACTGCTGTTCCCCACAAGAGGCAGCCCATAATGACTCACTCTGACTAATTCCAGCAAACAGAACATAGTTTGGAGCACTCAGATGATGCATTCCCATAGTCCTGCTCTGCCGTCACCAAGCAGCAAATCTGGCCAGCCCAGCGCACAGGATTGTCGTATATTCCCTTGAATATTTGCATTTCAATGACACAGACATATCAGAACTGGCCACAAATAAACACTCGACTGACCCACACCTAGGACCGTCACCTCCTGACGTGAGTACTCTGGAAAAAATGGAGGTGAAAAACAGACAGAGCGCCTGTGTGACTTGTACCACTGTGGACCCCTCCCCACCATGGGACAGCACCTGTGTCCCCAGGCTGGGGAAGATTTACCAAAATAGGTGTCACTGTGGCAAACTGGGGAGATTCAAAGGGCTCTGGTACTGTCACTCAACTGCCCTCTGCACTTCATCTCCCCTCAGAGTCTGTGTCTCAGCCCATTTATTCATTGCACTTCACTGGAAAAAAAGGAGAGACATCCCCTGGCCAGAGGGAAATGTCCCAATTAAAGAGCGAACGATGCAGTAAAACAGCAGAGCATTCTTGAGAGTAGCGGTAAAAGCAGCCACCTCTTGTCCTCAATTTATGCTGCTCCCATCACCCTGGGCATTATATTTGTGCTGACAAGGATCAGTTTAACCCCTGCCTGCAATCTAATAAAAAGCTGGCATGGTGCAAGCATACATAATCTTTCTTCGGTGTCCTAGGAATGGATGCAATAAAAAACTGCTGCTGCTGCTTGATGGCCACAGTCACTGCCTGGAATAAATAACTCCCTGTCCCATACAAGCAGTGGGAAGTGCTTTGGACCAGAGGCTTTTCAGACCCTCATCCCTTTATAGAATCTTATAATTATGGGGTTGTTTCAGTTGGAAAAAACCTCTTAGGTCATTGTGTTCAACTGTTCCCCTAGCTCTGCCCAGTCCTCCATTAAACCATGTCCCCAAGAGCCACATCTACATATCTTTTAAATCCCTCCAGGGATGGTGACTCAACCATTTCCCTGGGCAGCCTGTTCCAGGGCTTGACAACCCTTTTGGTGAAGAAATTGTTCCTAATATCTAATCTAAAACTCCCCCAGTTCATCTTGAGGCTATGTCCTCTTGTCTTGTCACTTGTTGCTTAGGAGAAGAGGCTGACCCCACCTGGCTACACTCTCCTTCCAGATAGCATAGAGAGCAATAAGGTTCCCCCTGAGCCTCCTTTTCCCCAAACTGAGCCCCCTCAGCTCCAGCTTAAAACTCCAGCTCATCTGTGAGTGCAGCACGTGGCTGGTGGCAGTCACCCACCACCCCTCAGTATATACCAGGGGCAAAGCAAAAGGAAAAGTCCCAAAGGCCCTGCCATAAGTAAACAACAGAATCTTTCCCCTCTCATCATTAATTGACCGAATCAGAGTTGCAGAGCTGGCATTACGCTCTGCTACCCTTTGTAATGAAATCACTGCCTGTGCATAAGAAACAAATTTAATGATATGATACTAATAGGGTCAGAAATTTCCCATGCAAATATTAATAATTTATATCTACATTCTTTTTTTTCATACTGCTTGCAGTCTGTAACAAGAAAATACTGAGATTCACCAGCCTCTCTCACAGATCTTGTCTGGGGAGGGCACAGGCGTTACCCAGCTGGAGGCACAGGCTCCCCAACACGATTTCACTGGAGGTGCAAATTAGCTCCGAAATCATGTCCTAGCCTGCAACCATGTTTCAAAAAAGAAATGATGCCTAAACATGAGCGCTGCTTGCATGGAGGAACCAGCAGCAGGGGACGGACGGTGAGCCTTGGTGCTGCCACAAGCAAACACCCACACCGAGAGCTGGGGCTGCTGATGGCTTCTGCAACATCCCAGGGTGGACTGAGCTGTGGCCCAGGAGTTCCAGAACAAACCAAGCACCCACCTGTGTCTTGAGGCAGCTGGCAGCAGAAGGAGCAACCTTTGGACTGTAAAGCCAGAGGGATCTGGGGACTGTAGGGTGCGGGTTGGGGAGGGCATTTTGTTGCAGAAGTAGAGAGAGATTTGTGTTAAATGCTCTTTTTTTTTTTTCAGCAGTAAAAAAGTCTCTTCAAGGAAGGGCAGTGACTGTGAACCTGCGGGGCTGAAAGAGAAGCTAATTCCCTCGGACAGGCATAATTGCTGCAATTCAGAATGGTAAAAATGTGAAATTAGGAATAATCAATGGCTGTTTATGATCTGTGTCTGTACTGTGAATTCAGCTAATACGGAGTAATTACACTGTGCTAATTCCTGGTATTTGTTATCGTTCTGTTGCAGAGGAGTCCTGCAAAACAATAAAAGCAGATTGGCTGCGCTGGGCCCGCAGACCAGGGGCTTAGCACTGCCCGAGCTAATTTCTCTTTTAATAGTAAAAGCGGTTATGATTTCCCTTCTTTATTTTTCTCTCCTGGCAGCGAAGCCGGCGGTGGGCTGTGCGCAGGATGCGCTGCACAACAGCACCCCCAATAGCCGGCACCGCCGAACACACCCTGCCTCCTCCGGTGAAACTGCGTCTTCACCTTCTCGTCCAATATTGTTATAACACCCCTCCTATCAGTTCTTCTCATCCGGCACGAGGTAACAAGTAAGCTGCCGGGTCTCACCCGGATGCTCAGTCGCTCCTGAAAGCTATGAGATGTGTTTCCCGGCAGTTTGCTGGCATGATTCACTCTTCGGGAAATGAAACGGTGCTGGTTATTGACTCTGCAAAAGTGGGAGAAGTAAGTCCAGCAACAGTATGGTTTATTGATGGGTGAATAACCCCCCACAGCAGCACAGGTGGGAGGTGTGAGCTGCAGGCACAACCCTGGCCGTCATCCAGCTCTGACACATGTTGTGCAGGAGGTGTAGATATGTTTAACAGTAAATAAACCCAGAAGATACAGTTAGTTTCCTTTCAAAGGTGCTACACTTAACATCTGCAGTACGGGGCTTAGGGCAGGAGCAATCTGAAAACACACACCCACAGTGCTTGTCAGGACAAAGTTTGCAAAGTGGCATGGCCAAACTTTTCCTGAGAGAATTTGTCATGACTTCATCCCAGAGAGCACATCCCTGAAAAGCAGCGTGTCCCTGGGCACTGCAGAGCCCCATAGATGAGGGATCTTTGGGGGAAGCCTCCTCCTGGTGCTGTGCTTTCATGCCCCTGGGGGTGACAGTCCTGCAGCCACTGGGGCTTTTTTACAGGAGCCACCAGTGCCCCAATGCTTCCCATAACCCTCTGAGGGGCCACACACCCAGCACTGACACATAGAGGGAGGAGGAGGAGAGCAGCTCCTCGCCCACCAGCTCAGGCCTGCCAATCCTACCAGGGTGCTTGTTGCAGTACAGTGACTTCACACCACAGACTATTCATTCCCCAGCCTGGCACCTTTTTGATATCACATCTATTATTTGTTCTTAATTTCTCTTTCTTTGTATCACACAGGACTCCCAGGGGGAGCCTGAGGATGAGTGGTGTGATTCTGTTGCATTGCACCAGTTAATTATTTGCTGTGTTGAGACCAAGCTGGTGCCCTGTTCCCAGCACTTGGCACTTTCACTAAAGTTAGGTGGCATTAAAAAAAGCCCCCATTTAAAAGTCCCCCTTGGTTGTGTGCCACAGTGGAGAGGCAAAACCTGGGCTACCGTAGGATGCAGGGATGGGACATGAGGACTCTCCGTGCCAGCACCAGCACTTGGCTGTGCCACCGTCACATCCCATGAGGAAATTGCACAGCTCCCCATCCTTTCCTGTGGTTTCAAGTAAATATCTTGGATGAAATTTGCAGTTCCAGAGAGCAGAGGCATTTCAAGCAAAATTTCTTTGTTGTGATGATGAGGCTCCCGGCTCTGGTGATGGTTTTTCTCATTTCTTCTGCAAGCAGCAGCAATGCCTCCATCTCCATAGAGGACTCAGAGGCCTCAGGTGCCTTGAAGCAGGAGGAGAAATTCATCATGTGACTGACCTCCCCCAGGGCACTACAATCCCCACACCGTGGGCCAGCTCCTGGATGGGTGGGAAGCGGGTGGATGGAGCAGGGACACGTGCTGTGGCACACCAGGGCTTGGGGCACTTGGTTATTGAGCTGAGCCGGTTATTGCCAGCAGCTAAACAAACTAATGGGAAGGATATTTCCCTGGAGAGGGAGAAGGTTTTTGATTTAGACTGTGCTGTTTAAGCTCAGACTCTCACCGCAGCTAAAATTTCCTTCTGAGGGCAATAATTATCCCAGTGCAGAGGCCAAGCATGTGTTTGCTTTTCTGCTCCTTGTCTGGAAGGGTTTGGTTTAGGGTCTTCGATTTCCCCTGGTGTTCAGCAGCCCCTGTATCCCTTACAGGGATCCCTCTGGTTCCCAGAGCTGGGGGGAAGCAAAGGAAAGCTCAGTGCACAGCTTTATGCAGAGATCACCCTCAGGTATTAAACTAATCACCAAGGAGAGGTGTTAGTCCCTCAGGGGCTCTGCTCCAGCCCTTGCAAGATGCAGTCCAAAGGCAGCGCTGTCACTGCCAGCCCTGCATCTCCTCCTCTGGTTCTGGAATGAAAATTGCTTTAAAAGCTCCAAGAGAAGCCATTTGGTTCTTCTAAGTAATGGAAATGGAAAAGAAAAAGGAAAGAAGGAATGGGAACACTTTTGTTCTTGCTGGCAGGTAAATGAGGTTCAGCTTTTGAAAATATATAGGGCCTCTAGTGCTAACTGCAGGGCTGGAGTCTCCAAGGAGTGATTTCTTCCTTCAGAACCATAATAATAACAATAAATGATTAAAAAGAAAACAGCCTAAAATCTATATCTGTAGTTAACTCGGGACTCCTTCAGTGTTCAGGCCTGTTGCTGAATAAATAAATGCTTACTTGAAAAAGGAACCTCCAGGCTCCTGCAAATGAGAGGAAGCAAAGAAGCACGCAGGGCCAGCCCTAACGTGTGCAGCACAGCCAGGGGGAAATCCTGCTAGATCAGGTTATTCTGGTTTTACCCCCGATTGGGGAACACCAGGCCTGGCTTCCTGCCCACCCGCTCCCGTTGCAGAACCCTCCATCAGCCACACTGCCCAGAGTGCTGGTTTGGTGCAAGAGCAGAGAGGCAGGCTGCTGACCGCCCTCAGAGAGGTTTTTCTCTTCTGATGTGCCAAAAAAGTGAGTGCCAAAGCAGAGAAAACCTCCAAAAGAAACGCGTGAGCTCATGGCCGCAGGAATTACTGTTCCCTCCCTCCCATGGAACAGCTGCTCCCAACCACTGCCGGTCACTGTGCCCCGTGGGCTGGCACGCCGGGGTGCCCAGCCCCACACCAGGCAGTGAGATAAGGCTCAGGGAGGTGTCGTGAGTCACAGAGGGCTGGGCAGACTTGGCAGCACATGGTGCCCCCGCTCCCTGAGACTCCCCGGCACCCAGACAGCCTGCAGAGAGGGACGGCACAGCCGGGACACTGAAAGGTACGGAGGCTTGTCCCACCCCTGATTGGGCAAATGTGGTTTCTAGAGCATGATTGAAATAATGCATTTCTTCTTAGTTGCTGGCAGGTTAGAAAGGTTGCATGGGGAAGGTTTTGGTTGTTCCTCCTTCCTATAGGCACGAGGTGAAGGGGGAGCCCCGTGCACTGGCATTCCTTCCATGAGGTGCAACTGTGCTGGTTTCATGGTCAGAACTAACAAACTACCCATGCTGACAGGGATCTGTGATGTGGTGGATCAGCTGTGTGATGTGGGGTCCAGGTCAAAGCCCTTTATCCGTCACGGCTATGGATGAATTTGCAGGGTGTTCACTGTGCAGAGTGTCCAAGATCAGGCTGCTGCTCAGGGTATCTTGGGATTTTTCTTGCACTGCTGAAAGAGACCCAGTCTTGCTGCCCACACAGCACCAATAGGGAGGGAATTATTTTCTTTAAAAAACTGATGGCATCATGTGGAGTTGAGAAACCAGATTAGATGGAAGGGAAGGAGGACATGAGTTGGCAAGTGCTTTCTGGTAGAAAGCAACAAACACTGGTCAACACCCTAGATAACTATTGGATTGGACTGGGGCAGATTTGCCATAAGATGTCCTCTCTAGCCATCTGATGGATCCAGCAGCTGGCCAAGCATTTTTATGAGCAGAGGAATTTATAAGCCCTCTGGCAAACAGCCTCCTCCAGTTGAGTAAATTGGCAAAACTCAAACTCCTTTTGAGACTGAAAATGGCACTGTAGCATCCTTCATTCTCCTGTGGTGGGATAAACCCTGAACACAGGGTGGATGTGCACCCACCCAACACCAGTCCCTCCTCTGCACCCCTGCATTCAGTTTTGCAGGAAAACCCTGACTCTTGGAGGGGTGACTCGATGGGTGTGGACAGACACCCTCTTTGGAGCCACAGCCCCACTCCATGCCAAAATGCTGGTGCTCGCGGTCAGGGACCTGCTGGGAAAGAGAGGGACATGTAGGGCTCAAAGGCAGAAGGACAAAAAAAAAATAGAAAAAAAAAAAAAAAAAAGCAGGAGTTTGTGGGGAAGCAAAGTAAAGTTTTCCTGCAGTGCCTGGAGGCAACAGAACATTCACCTGCTGAATCCTAAAAAACCTCCCTCAGTTTCTTCTTGACAGCAGTTAACTCAGCTGTGCTAAGTGGCACTTCCATCCAGAGCAGGCTTGGGTGGAGCCTTTGCTTTACAACACCATGAACTTCTTTAGCAGTATTTGTCCAAGAACTGTTTTGTTCCTGGAATGCTTTTTAAGTAAATAAGTTTCAGGTTTATTAGACAAATAACACTGTTTAACACACAACACAGTTCCTTCCTTTCTCCCTCTCCTGCCAGCAGGTCTCTGGCAGATGTCAGACCACAGGTGCCTTTTATTCTGGCACAACCCTAGGAAGAAAAAAAATAGTCAATGCAAACAATTATAAAATACTGTAATGTAAATGCCAGGACATGGTTACTCTTGTAATGAAATCGGGTTCCAGGATTTTCACCACCTAGGGACTGCACCCAATAAATTTTATCTGGGATTAAGCTGAAGATAAATAGCCCAAATAAATACATCACTTCCCTAAAGCACTGGCATTTATTGGTTTATTTTTCCATTTCTTTTCCTTTGCAATGAAATCAATATGTACATAGAAAACCCTCAAATTTGGTAAAGGAGAGAACTATGCAATGGGCCCCTGTGAGGCCAATGGTCGCTGTAGAGGTGGGGACCAAACAGGGAGGGTTTTGCAAACCCAGTGGAGTTTTGCTCTACTCACTGTGTCCAAATCACAGTCCAGGTCTCAATCCTTACCAGCTCCAGGCTCTGCTCATGGCATTTAGGGGGAAGTCAACAAGCTCCCGAAGCAAACCAACACCAATTTTGAAGTCCTTGTGTCTTACCGAGGGGGATTCTGAGGATTGCCCCATTTTCTGACCCCATCACTAGATCAGGCACTGGAATGGGGGAGCCAGGACTGGGAGAGGGTCCCTGTGCTTAACAAGCAAAACTCCATGCTGAAAGGAGCAAAAGGGAAGAGCCTGATACTGCTCCTCCAGATCCAGCCACAGGCAGTGTTCGTCCTCCAAAACTTTTAAACTGTTTTTAACTTTTTCAGTTCTGGCTCTTCTACCAGCTCAGTGAAATGGGCTTGTTAATGCCAGCTCCAACACAAGTTTTAAAATCTGTTTCAGAGATAACGTGCTGGGGGCTGGGATCGATCAGGACAAGGTTGTGTGGGGAAGGGCTGTGGGAATCACAGACTCCCCTAACACCTCCCACGGGGAGAGATTGCTGCTTACAAGCCCCTTCCTCTGGGAGGAATAGCTGCAGGGCAGAGAAGGGCGATGCTGCTGGGAAGCCAGCGAGCTCGGCTGATACACTATGAAAAAACACACTCTCATGATACACTAGGGTACAGAAATACCTTCCAAGGCCTCCTTTAAAATGCAGACAGGTCAGTCTCCCACGGGAAGCTGGCAATTCCCTGCTGGAGCAGCTCCAGCGTATCCTCCTTGCTGCAGTGTCCCAGCAGACGTGGGCACAGCAGAGGGGTTTCATGGGGGAGCAATGCCGGGCTCCAGACACTGAAACGTCACTGAGGGGCTGCCTAAAAGCCCCAGACAACAATGCTGCAACCTGCCCCTGGGTTTATGAAAAAAGGGGAGCATCATATCAGGGCACTGAGAGGGGATGCAGGTCCCTCCTGCCCAGGGCTCAAGGCAGAACATGCACCACAGCCACGGTCAGTAACACAGCAAGCCCTGGGAGGGGACCCAGAGCAGGGCTGGGCAGGAGGCAAAGCTCTTCTCTGCTTCCTCATGACGCAGCAGCCTGAAATCAACATTCAACCCAGCCCTGCTAAAACCCGTTGCTCCTTATTTACTCATCAAACAGGAAAAGCAACTCTCAGCACAGCCCTTTTACAAATTTTCTGTCAAAAGGCACTTATAGGGCTGTTCAGTTAACATCAGGCTCATTAACCAGGAGTGTTAGCACCCATCTCACCAGTGACAATTTGCCTTAGGACTGCAGAGTGGTTTCCAGGACAGACCTTCACCAGCCTGCCGCCCGGAATTTCAAAGGTAGGAGTGGGTCCCCAGCCCCTGGGAGCCCAGTGCGTGGGGTGGCGGGTGCCTGTCCCATCAGTCAGGGTGGCAGTGGGAGAGAGGGCAGCAGATGGATTTGCTCGGGTAGGAAACAGTTCATGCTCCAAATTACAACCACACCCCATCCCTGTGGGTGAAGTCGCTCCAAGATTTGGCTGAGTGGGAATATTTCTGGTTTTAAGTTGGGTGTCTGCAAAGCTGCCTGCTCTGCCCAGCACAGTGGTGCTGTCCTTCTTCCTTTCTCTGAGAACAAGCTTGGTCCCAGAGGTTCCCCTGACTGGGCAAGGCCAGATCCCACCTTGTCCTCCGACAGCATTTTGCAGGCCCTAATATTTAAAACCTGCTTTACATCATCCCAGAAGGAAATGCAGCAAAGCTGTGACTGAAAATACCCACCTCATCAGCAGAATAGGAAAGCCTGATCCATTACCAAGAACACAGCATGAAACAGGAGTGCAGGGGGCACCAGACAGACACAGGGAAGGGTTCTGAGGCTTCAGACGGATTCATCTCTATCAGTGCAGCCTCCTCCAGCATACAGAGCCAGGACTTATCAGGGTGGGACCAAGAACATGTGCCTGATAGGAGTTGATACATCTTTAATGACACCTTAGCTATTACAAATATGACTAAAAATAGCTATTATCTTTTCATCCAGAAAAGATGGCTTTGGTGGGTTACAGGTACTATTTATGGCATTGCCTTCTTTTCCTCAGGGTGACCTGTGACCATTGGCCACCCCCTCAGCTGTGCTCTCCCTCCCCAACACCATGCGAATATCAGGTGAGGTAGACATATTTACTTTTCTCTGTACATTTCCCTACAATTCTTTATGCCTCCTTCTTATTTACATGATGCCTTCCAAGCCCTGACCTTCCCCTGCCAGGCACATGGGAAAAGGCCTTTGTGTAAGCATCAGGTTTTTACAAGATTTGTGTAGATTTCAGCCTGTTGTATTTTTCCCACTGAAACCTTCCGTGTCTGGGAAGAGATGGCTATTGAGATGCTCCTGGTTCCATAAGAGCCATTCAGCTGCAATAAAAGTACATTTTTCTACTCTCTTTCCATGCAGGACTGGAACGTTTTGCTCTGATGAGCGCTGTTTTAAAGCCAAATGCCAATCACATTTGTATCAGCAGCTGCTCAGCTGTAGCAAGTGACTAATTGGGGGATAGCAGTCTTCCCTACACTGGGAACATAAGAAATATTTGGATTTACATAGCTCTCTGAGTAATTATCAGATTTACTTTAATGTAGAGAGAAATATGAATAGTGCCTCCCAGTAGAACGGTAATGCCTATCTGAGCATCACCACATACTCTAGAGATATTAATTAAGAGATCAGAATCCATTTAGATGTTGAAGGAGTGTTAGCTGCCTTCCCACACCGTGTAAGCACTGGCTGTCACCCTGAGCCTGGTAACCTTGGGACAGACAAACCAAGTCCCCAAGAAACCAGAGGGATGCCCCGGTCTCCGACCCAGCTGCGGCCACTGCTCTCACCTGGCTCCTCTCGCGCTCCTTGCAGGTGTGATCCGGTGCGTGGTGCTGCTCATCACACTGCTGGGCACATGGTTCATCATGCAGACGTACTTCCACCACAGCTGGAAAACCATCAGCCTGCGGAGCTGGCTCGGTGAGGCACCAACAGGGCTCCAGCCAGATTCAGAGGGAGGGTGCGAGAGATTCCATTGCAAGCCAGCCCCCAGAGCTGGATATGGTTACCACAAATATCTGCACTTGCAATCTCTGGCCAAGGCTATAGCCACTAGCTCTGACCACCAGGGCAGGGAGGGGACAGCATGGTGGGAAGCTGCACTGGGGCAGCGTGGGTCCAGGGATGCCTGCAGCCACAGGAACCAGTTTTGGGGAGCTGGTGCCTGAACAGCTGCTCCTGGCTTGGGGAAGAGCCAGCTGTTCTCTGGGGTCTCTAACCCTCCTGCTTGATACCCACAGGTGCCACGAACAAGCCCAGCAGTGAGTACCACTCTCAACTTCATCTCTGCCGCACAGCTCCGCTCCAGGGTTGAGGGTGATGGTAGATCCTTGATAGCTGCCCTCAGAGCCCCTTGCCCAAGGCAAAAATCCCACCCTCCCAAGCACAGGTGGATTTTGCTATTGCACACAGCAGCGTGGTTTTGGCGGGCTCTGCGAGCACACAAACCTTCATGCAATCGCCCTGCCCCAGCAGAAACACCCCAGGGCACAGAAGGAAGGTCACGGGTCCCAGCCAAGTGGGTCCCTCTGCCTTGGCAAAGAATGGGGAAGCTCTGGGCAGAAAAGCCCTGAGAGGCTGGCCTTGGATGCCAGCTCCAAATGTTCCTGGCACACACCCCTCTGACCCCTATGGTGTCAGCCGTGCCATCCCACTGCTCACACCCAGAGCAGCACCTGGCAGCACCAGCTCATACCTCCCACCCCAAGCCTCAGCACCATAAACCTCAAACATGAAGCTGTTCCCAGCACCAGGACAAGCCTCCTTCATGCAAGAAGCCGGTCCAGGTGTTGTGCCCTTAGTGGGCCACTGTCCCCAGTTCCAGCCCTGCTCAGCCGCTCAGGGGCACAGCCTGTGTCCCCCTGTGGGGCCAATGCCATGGCCTTGCAGCTCCGCTTCTCCCTTGCAGGTGAGAAGCTGCCCCGGCACAAGTGTGGGAACCAGAAGAGCTGCCCCCAGAATTATTTTGCCTTCAGGATCGTCAGTGGTGCCGCAAACGTGGTGGGACCCTCCATCTGCTTCGAAGACTTGGTGTAAGTAGCACAAGGCAGGAACAGAGCAGCCATGGCTGGCCTGGCCTTCAGTTTGGCCTCTGCCGAGCACTTCAGTGGCCGTCACAGTGTATTTGTGGTTTAAAAAAGTTCTGTAAATAGGTTTCTTTCTTACCACTTTTGGGGTATTTTACTGTCTCCAGCTTCTTTGCCCCATCACAGTTTCACTGGCATCAGCACCTCCAAGGCATCCCTGCACTCACTGTGCTCTCTGCTTTCCTTTCCAGCCTCATGAGCAGCATCAAAAACAACATTGGCAGAGGCCTGAACATCGCACTGGTGAACGGTGAGTTGGGTGGGCACTGACCCCCTTCTCCCCACGGCTGGGTTTCCTTCCTCCGCCAGGAGAGAACAGGCCACTGGGCACCCCATCCCAGGCACTGTGGCTGAGCCAAAAGCACATCCATCTGTTGTTGCATGGGGCAAACAGACACAGTTACAGTTGCATGCACTGCCAGTGAGAAGGGAACAAACTCACCTGGGTCATGCATGACAGTTCCACAAATTCCTCCAAGCAACACAGGAGATATGATACACTGAGGGAAGAGTAAAGCATTTGGAGCAAGAATCCCAGGTCCATGACCAGGCAAAGCCTCGAGACACCCCAATGCAAACTCACTGTGCTCTGTTTTCAATTTTAACCTTTCAGGAACAACTGGGCAGCTCCTGAAAACAGACTCATTCGACATGTACTCTGGAGGTGAGCACCATCACTCTGCTGCTTGGTGGTTCCCAGCCAGGGCTCACACCAACACTGCTGGCTGCTGGCTACTTCAGCTGCCCCTCTGTCATGTATTTAACCATAAATTTGAGTGGACTTTGACCAGAATTGTCAGCCTGGGTGGTAAAAGCCCAGTTTTCCCTGAGGCCATCAAGCCTGGAGTCCTCACAATGCATCTGCATGCAAGATTGGCCTCTCACTCCTTTTACATGCACCCAATAACCCGGAAAACATAAATTCACTAACCTGAATAGACCAGGGCACTTGAGATTTGAGAAAGGTACTTTCTGAGATCAGGTAGTTACACTAATCCTGATATTTTGCAACTTGCAGTTCAGTTTTTGAATGCTGGTGGTGGCTGAGCAGGAGTTTGTTTCCCTGCCTTTCGTGGAAGGATAAATGATGGAGCTCAGGGCATGGCAGGGAGACACGGTCCCCAGGCCCAGCAAGGCTGGGCACACGGAGCAGAGCCTGGTGGCAGCAAAGACCTATGCCTGCTGGCTTCAGACAATATTCCTAGCAGCAAATAGATGCCCCAAGCCAGGGCAGCACCCGGCTGACACTGACATGCTGGATGCTGAAAATCCCATTGCTGTTGCAAAGCTGTTACCAAATCGCTCCACAGTTTTGGCAGGACTCATCAAAAACCACATGTTAAAATCACCCTTGTAGTCCTTTCGATTTTCTCTTTTCTGTTCAAGCCTTCCCTAGAGATCAGTCCTCCATTATGCTCCTTGGTTTTGCAACTTATTTTTGATAACTCTGGATTTTTAAGGAGAATCGCCAATATAATGGTATTTCCATCTGAGTTTGTGAGTAAGATGCTCATTAGGAGAGGTACTGGGAACGAGAAGGCAGTCAGCTCCTGTGCCACTAGATGGAGCATTGGATTCAAGCATCCCGCGGATACAGGATGAGGAATCATTCCCTCAATACAGCCATGATTGCAGGGCAGGCAGCTCTGTGCCTGGGCAGGTCCATTTCTTGTGTCAGGAAGTAAATTCATGTAACTAGATTTCACAGTTAGTGAGCAAAGTTTAGAAGCAATTCCCCCTCCTGCAGTTATAGTGAGAGGAGGACATCAGTCCTGGGCACTGTGGGAAACCCCAGGTAGGAATGTAGGATAGGGAATGCAGCATCTGGGAGCCCACCCTTCCCCAAGTCCATGGCCCCAAATCCTGGCTAGCACCAGCGTTTTCCCACTGACCCAGGGGAGGCTCCCCCAGCTACCACACAGCAGTCCCTGCTAAATCCCCTCTTCTCTAATGCTCTTCTCTCCCAGACATTAAAAATCTGGAAAACTTCCTCCAAGGGATCAAGCGTGGCACCCTCGTGCTGACAGCAAGCTACGATGATCCTGCCACAAAGTGAGTTTGCCCATGGGGGCAACACTGGGCTCCCCAAAAACCTGCAGCTGGGGAAGCTGCAGCAGCAGAGAGGGACAGGAGGGGATACCCACATGGCACACTGCCACCCTCTCACCCTCTTTCAGGATGACTGACAACGTACGGGCGCGTTTCGTGGAGCTGGGCAGCAGCCACGTGAGCGAGCTGGGCTTCCGGGACAACTGGGTCTTCTTGGGAGCAAAAGGGCTGATGAACAAGACGCCCTTTGAAAAGGTATGTGGTCCTCTCCTGACACCAGCTCTGGAGGCTCCATCCACTTCATAGCACCTCCCAAGCTACATCTCACCTACCTGTCTGCAGAAGACAAGGGCCAGTGGCGTTATCCTCCACGACAAGCCAAGCTGCAACTTCTGCCACGTTGCAAACTTGCACTATGCCACCAACCTCCTCATTCATTTTCTCTCTCTCTTTTTTCCTGCAGCACATCAAAAATGATAAGGAGACAAATAAATATGACGGCTGGCCTGAGATGCTGGAGATGGAGGGCTGTGCCCCCAGGAAGATGGATTAGCATCAAGCTCCAGCCTGCCACACAGGACAGCTGCCACCCGTTACACAGGGACACCAGCTCCATCGTGGGGATCCCAACCCCTCCACTTCCCGGTCACACAGCCCAGCAGCTGCTGCCTGCTCCCAGGAACCAGCTGTTTCACAGCAGGAACTGTGCAGGGTTTGGAGAAGAGCTGCACGAGTGCCTGGACAGCCTGAGCAAACACCTGGCCAGTTTTCAGCCAAGCTGTCCTCCTCTAGGGGTCAATTTGGGGTATTTTATTTTTCTGTCTTTAAACTAAAAACTTTGTGAATGTTTTTTTAAATTTCTTAAATGAGATTTCTAACTATAAAACATTACCTTCTCATTTCCATTTTCAAGCATAATCCACACTTTCCCCCACAGGCACAGCATGCCAGGTCCTCTGCCACCAGTCGAGCACCACCATCACCCACTGCATAGCCCTGCACATGGGTGCAACCCCTCCCCACATGGCACAGGGTACAGTCACCCCAAGCTCAGACCTTGGTGGTTTTCCCCTGGAGCTCTTGCCAATGCCCCAGGGTCTTCTACAGCCACAATAAGGCCAGAAGTCCACAGGGATGACATGCAGCAATGTAGGTTAATATCTGCAGACCAAAGCATTTTCCCCACCTGGTTGCATCTTTCCTGGGTTAAATCCAAGATAAATCTTATGTGACACATCCCCACCAGGATAATGCCAGGGATGTGCCAACCTGACTTTGGCCTCAGAGGTGGATGGATGAATGTGCAGGTGTCTAGAGTAGCTGAAGTTGTGCAGCATAACCAATAGGTGGGAGCCTTTTACCGGGAGAGCCAGAGCCAACATCACTCCGGAGCAATATAATGCACCTGGGCTGGCACCCCCTGCAGGCACCCACACACCTGCTTTGCTCCAGGAACTGCACCCCAACCTGGGGCCAGCCAACACTACCAGGAGGGGAAAGGCAGGCTGGAAAAGCCACACAGACCTTCTCCTAGAGTGGTTCCTAGGCTGCTGCCCAACTCCGAGCAGATCCTGGGGGATCATCTGCCCTCACTCAAGTCTGGATGCATCACCCAAGCACAGTCTGTTCCCAAACCCTCCCTGAGCACCAGCACTGCTGAGATCAGAGGAGCTGTGCCAGTGACAGACGGGCTTATCTGTCATCACCGACGACAGGGATGAATTTGCATCATGTACAGACTTTAATTTCCGATGATTGTATCTGTTTTTTCCCCATTCTTTGAAGCAGACCAGCAGTTTTGCATAACGTGATGGTGGAGCATTTCTGCTGGAGCACTTGGAGCTGCATGGGGTAGCAGGATGCCCTCTGTGGCCTTCTCTGCCTCTAACAGCCTCAGCACAGCTCCTGACAGGCAGTTCACAAAGTCATCCAAGCCCTCAGGTCACCACAGAGCAACAGAAGTGAGGAGCATTGGCAGGATAAGGCCAGGAAAGGGCACAGCCTGTCCTGTGTTGGCCACCTGAGCAATGAAACCCTTGATCCAAAACCCAACGCCAACAATCCGTTGGTTTCCCCTAAACAAGGAAAAATTCCCAAATAAATTGTCTGACACCTATAAGAACTTCCAAAGGCAAAACTGAAATAAAACCCCAAAACAATTACCAGAGGAATCCCCCAAGAGGTGTAGTATTTTATCCCAGCTTATCCTCCCACGGTCTTAACACACACCTGATGGCACGGAGGGAAGCCTCTGCCATAAATCGATCCCTAAATCTGCTGCAACAACAGTGGTTAATCCCAAGCGCTGAATCATCCCTACCCGTGGCAGCAGTGAGAAATAACACGAGGCAGCAGACACAACAGCCCTCACATCACACAGCCCCGCCGTGCTGCCAGCATAAATATGCCAACTATTTTAAGCCCCCTCAAAGGATCTAGATTCACTCATAAACTAAACTCAAAACAGCCCAAGAGCTCTAAAGGCGGCTGCATGGGGTAAACCAGAGCACAGCGTCAACTACAGCCCTGAAAACAACCAGCCCCTTTCAGCTGCAGGAAACTCTTCCTACCCCTTCGCAATGCACATTAGAAATCTGGTTTAGAGCCAAAATAAAGGAAATTTATGTTTCGGCACACTGCAGCCAGTTAAAACCAGCTCTGAATCCATCACGGAGCAGTTCCTGAGGTACATCACTGTTTTCAAGAAATAGAGAGAGCTAAAAGTACAACTCCTGTACAGGGATCTTCAGTATCAGCCAGTGTTTTGAAGAGCCATTCCTGCCAAAGTGCCTGTGTCCTGATAAATAAATCACTGCTTTTCAAATATGCAGAAACTGGGAGGCAGAGTACAAATACAGATTCAGGAGTCAAATTGAACTTGCTATTTTTTTTAGAAGATCTGAAAAGGACAGTGGGTGCAGGGACAGCAATCCTCAAATGAGGTTTCCCTGTGCCTTGGTATAGTGAAAGCTGTATTACTGAGGGGACAGTCACCTACCTGGCTGATTTTCACTGTGCCACATCCCCCAGAGTCTTCACCAAACACAAGCCTGATCTGCCCAGCCTCTCAGAATGCAGCTTCAGGTAATCTGGCTCACCTGAGGTCACAGCAGGCTCCAACACTTCAGCAGCAAAGAGGCAGCCTGGGGTGTTTGCAGGAGCAAAGTTTGCAAAATCCAGTGCTGCAACAGGAGCCAAGAGCCAGGATGCAGACACATAACAGAGGGATAATCCTCCTTTATTTTTTGGTGTTCATTTCAGCAAAGCACCAAAGGAGCATCGAGGAAAGATGCCACAGGCAAGGACCTGCGGGTGCCGGGCCCGCAGCTGGGCGAATCCGCATCCTGTGACATCTTGCCCTGTCAAGTGCAATTACTGTAATCTTCCACAGCCTCTCAAAATACGGATCCCGGCTTAGAAACCGGGCATCCACAGCATGAAAGCTGCCTTTGTGCCCGGGCAGAGCCTGGGTGCGAGCCAGCCTTTAGGTGCATGAAGAAAATGAGTTCTCCACGTGCTGGAAGAAGGGAGGAAAAGCAAGCTTTCCCGCCCGACCCCACCACAGACAGGCTGGATTTCACCCACGTCTCCCCGCAGCAGCCGCCGAGGGGCCGGGAGCTGCCCGGCTGCCTATCCCCCCGGGAGTAACGGAGCCGTGACCACAGAGAGCTGGCCAGTCCCACACCCCGGAGAGTGGAGCACAGCCAACACATCCGACCATGGGGGCGTCTCACGGCAAAAAGGTAACGGGGCAGTTTTATTCAGGGCTGTGGTGGCGGGAGGATGGAGAAGGCACCATCTGCTCACGTGGGGCTTGTTTTGCCCCGCGCGTGCTAAGGCGGCTGATGGCAGCGAGGGATTAGAGGGGAAGGGACCCGCTCCTGGGTGTGGGTGCCACTCGTCAGGGCCGGATTAAGTAATTCCATCTAATGGGCTCAGCACTAGGGCCTGCTGGGCTTTTCAGGACAGTGAGGAGGGGCTCAGAGCATTGCAATAGGACAGACAAAGTTTGACTTTTCTGGGGAGAAACAGCAGGTTCGTTCCGAGTGTGTTAGGCAACTTCCAGGCTGTCTCCCACAGGTGCAGTACAGAACAAGCCCTGAGTGTTTCTTGGCCTGGGAATTGCTGCCAGCTCCCTCCCAGGACAGGGAGGAGCTGGGTCAGGTCCCACAGCACCCACATGTATCTCCCTCTCCTCCAAATCCCCTGGGGAGAGCGGTCAAACAGCCCCAAATAGAGACAGAGTTTTATGAAGTCAGAGCTCTGTGAAGGCAACTAGAGATGGTTGTGCTGAGGATGCTGTTAGATGTCATTTTGCTTTCATGGCTGATGACATCAGTGCCTAGAGACACGTCATCGCCATTCAGTTGTGATGCCCTGACCTGGAATTAGACTCTTGTAGCTCATCTCCCAGCTCTAAGAGAAACACACTTGTGCACCACACTAGGTCAGTAACTTCTACTGGAATAGGGACAGCAGTGGCCCTCTGCTGCAGGAGGGACCTTTCACGCTCAGCTGAGCATGGCTCTGGCCTTCAGAGGTGTGGGTACCTCCAAATCAGATGCCTTGCAGAATTTTGCAAACTTGCTGGACTTTCTTCCAAAACTAGAGATAGATACTCTTGCAGGGAAAACACGCAAAAAAGCAGCCCACTGGCCAGTGTGGCCAACACCCAGAAGGAAAATCAGAGGTGAAGTGGGACTAGTAAACATTGACCTATTTTTCTGGACTTACAAGAAGTGCCGGGTACAGGCGGTGCCGCTCCCAGCCAGCTCCCTGCCTCTCCAACGCCCATCCAAGGTGCCAATGCCGCACTGACTCCAGCACACAGGGGAGCCATGGTCGTTCCCGGGGCTCAGGGCTACAACAACACACCCAGGAGGAGCCATGCTCTTCCCACAGCTAATCCCTAGACCCCTGCTCACGTGGCTGTGACCTTCAGGCCCCAGCGCATTTGTACAGGCATTACTGGAAGCAGGGAAATAAGCTGGTTAGGTCAGGCTTGGCTCAGCGCCACCTGGTTAAGCCCTGCTGCATACAAAGCAGTCCATGCCAGCCTCCTGACCACCAGACCAGACGGCTTTTGGACAGCATTCCCGACTGTTCCCTCTTTTTGAAACACCCTGATCCCACTGCAGCCCGGCACTGAATGGCCTGGCTTTGAAACACTGCCGGGACCTCGGGCTCTCCTGTCACACCAGCTTGCTGGAAGCTCCAAAAAGCTCTGAGACAGTTTTATTTTCACGGGTACCAAAAGGTCAGAGATGTCACTCCCGTTTCAGCCTCTCAAATGTTGCCTGGGTTGACAAAAGCCTGTGCCACTGCCCAGCTGGCACCAAGCAGGGATGTCTGACTGGCAGCTCCTGGGTCGGTGCTTTACCCTTAGGCTGATGCTGATGGGGAATGAAAACAAGACAGCTCCTTCTGCTCCCTTTCCAGGGTGGGCATGAAAGCAGGATCCAGCCCTTCTGAGGACCAGCTTGGGTCCGGGTGACAGGCAGAAAAACTCTCCTTCCCCCAGCCCTTGCAGAACCAGCACAGCTCAGGACACAGGGACCTGACAGGCATGACCCCATCCATCAGTTACAGCTCAGAGAGGACCTGCAGGGGAGCACGAAGCAGGATGAAAGCTCTGCACCCCTCGCCAGCACCGCCTGCATTAGCAGTCTCAGCTGCACCCCTTTTAAGCTTAAAACAGAACAGGACTCCAAGGGGATTACAGTAGTGGATTGTGGAGTGCAACGCAATCCCCAGCTCCACAACAAAAGGCACCGGAAAGGCTGCCAGCATGGCTCCAAGGACATTTCTACTTTCAAAGGCTGCATCTACTCCCAGAAAACCTGTTCTGGTATCACCAGTGTCCTGCGGGCCCAAGCCAACAGCAGGACTCCATCAAGACACAGACCCTTGCCGGGATACCCTTCGCTTGAAGTGAAGGCAAGGACTTTGCTGGGGGCTGGTTCAGGGGTGCTGCAGAGCTGGTGCTGATTCCCTGCCAGTTCCTCTGCTCTGCAGGGCATCAAACCCACTGGGGACAAGAGTGTGGCTGACATCCCTCTAACCTCAGCAAATCCCCTTCAAATCATCCTGCAAGTGCAGCCTCCCCGGCAGCAGCTCCCCGGGGTGCCAGGGCAGATGCTCCCAGCCCCCCCGGCAGTGGAGGAGGTTGTTTCCAGGCACCTGCACCTCTCTGCTGCTTTTCTCCACTGTTTCTCAAGGCAGGGTTTGCATAGTGGCTGTTTCCCCAGGGAAAGTTTTCTGTCCCCAAATTCCCAAGAGTGTCAGTTTACACTAATGTCAGATGAGCCCAGATTAGCCCTGCTGCTGAGCGGGGAGCTTTGCTCTGCGGCTGGTTTAGAACAACAAGAGGCAGCACGCCAGTGCCAGGGAGAGAGGCTCTGCTTGTTCAGGCAACCACAGTGCCTGGCTGCCCGTGCTGAAAACAGGGCTTTGAGAACATCCTTTAAAACTGCTCTATCTGAGCATTGCAAGACTGGACAAGCATTTCAGGGAGATGCTGGTGGGATTTCCACACAAACACAACTTACCCCACCCCTCTTTTCAGGGCACAAGGGAGGTGGCACAGGCCATGCACCATGTCCCTCAGCCACCCCAGCACTGCTGGTCCAGAGCAGAGCCCCTTTTCAGAGCAACTTTGTCTTCTGGCAGGCTGCTCCACCAACACACCTAATTACACTTCAGGACTTTTTCTCACCAGTGATCACACATATTATTCACACACAATAAGGGAGGTGAAGGCTACAAAAATCAACCCCTCGGATCCAGAGTGAAAAGTAAGCCCTAAAAAATTCCTTTGCAAAAAGATGGATGATGGGAGGCAGAATAATTGCTCTGCCCCTCATTAGCAGGAGGCTCTCAAATAGGCAAATAAGTGCTACTGCCATTCCAGCAGCTCTGCTGTGGGCAATAACAGGGTCATGTTCCTACTAAGTATCTGTGTAGAAGTCAGTAATCTTGTCAGTCAGAATGGCCTGTCTTAAAAAAGCATCTGACTGCTCCCACCACAGGGCAGGGAGAGAAGAAGAAGTTGTGACTTTCAGGGTTTTCCACCCATCCTAAAGGAGGCAGGAAGCAGCATTTGCATTTTTTCAACATCACATCACACTGGGTAAGGGTCCCTTCCTCAACCCCCCCGCAACAAGTGAACACCCAAAAGCAAGCATTCCTCCTGTGGGACTAGCCCTGAATTCAGCTCAGCACCCACATATCCAGCTTGGCATCACCCAAGCACCAGGCCCAGCAGGTAACTCCAGCTACATCTCAGGACCATCACTTTTCTTGACTAGCACTGGCTGCAAAAATCACGGGGAAATTTGAAAAAGTGCATATTATTATTAAAAGAAAGACCAAGATTGACCGAAAAGCTGGTTCTCACCATTCAAGAACTTAGAAACTCTAGTCTTGACAACAAAAATCCTGGACCTTTGGTCTGGAAAGCACAGGAGTGACCAAGGCAATCCAGAGGAGTGGTGTCTGCAGCTGGCAGAGGAGAGATTTGTAATGAGGAAAAATAAAGGGCTGTTTCCTGCTGATGCAGCAGAGCACAGGGAAGAAGCTGCCATGAAGGGACCAGCATGGTGGCTGTTCTGGTACAGGGACATCGATCACACAGGACCAAAGGACGTGGTCCAAGACCCATCATCCCCAGCATCTTCCCTTCAGCTACCAGTGTGGGCAGAAGCTGGAATTGAAACTGATTCAAAAGCAAAATGAGGAATAAGACCCAAATTGCTCCCAGGAAGGATGGAAAAGCTCAACCCCAGAAAGACAAAGAGCCCTAAAATGAAGCAGTTTGTGACACACCAGAAAGGCTCCATGGCCCAGCAGTCCCTCTCCAGCAGGAAGGGAACATTACAGGGATGGAGCCCTCCAAGGCTGGAACGCTGCTGCCACATCATGCTCCACAGACCAGTGGGCAGAGTGGAGTTTTCCAGGCTCTCCCAGACAAGTATTTCAGAAAGCCAGTAGCCAGTGTCCCTGCCAGCTCTTTCAAAGCATCCCAGTGCCTGGGCAGCATGAGAGCCCTCCAAGGGACCCTGCCTGCTCTGACACTGCAGCCCCAGCCATCCCCCCTCACCGCCCAGCGCTGCTGCTCTGCTGTCAGCAAGAGGGGCTGCAGGTGCCAAGGCCCCTGAGTAGCTGAATGCCACCAGCTGTTTGGTGGCACTGGCCTCGGGAGCAAATCCAAAACCCAGATGGCAGCTAGGAACCACAACATTTCAGTGTCCTGGGGTATTGTGCTGCTCGGGCAGAAGGGTTTGCTGACTGCAACAAGCCTTTCTTAGAGAGGCAGGAATAAGAGCTGCAGAAGCACAGCAGTAACATCCCAAAGTGCCTCAAGACTGGAAAGATTATTGATAAAAAGCCCATTTCTGGGCAAAAATAACATACACACAGAAAATAACAGCTCAGGTCAGTAAGTAAGTCCTTTCATCTGTCTGACATAGCACACAGTTCACAGTGGAAGAGCTGGGTCAGGACTAGTCCCGAAACCTCCATAGGAGCTCTCTTAGGTGACTTGAACCTGCTTCTTGCCTTCCTCTTCTTCAACCCTTTGAAATCCCACAGGTGGCAATGTGAGGACTCTAAGCAGAGACACTGATCTGGGCTTTTGTAGCTTTCAAAGTAAAATAAAATGCTGTAGCATCCCAGACCTCAGAAGCCAGATTTGTTATACTGGGGCTGCTCTAGCTCCTGAAATGAGATCACAGCTTTATTTCTTACCTGTCCACCCCAAGTATCCAGACAGCACTACTAAACCACCTCCAACACCTAACATAACCCACTCTCTGCCTCCAGAAAGGCTGACATTTCATTCCTGAGAGAGCTTATATGGGTTCAGTGCAGACAGGGAACTAATTTGGACACAGTGAGCCTTCCCCAACCTGCTCTGCTGCCTGTGCAGCTGCGCTGGGTCAGCAGCCAGTGTGCTGCACCCTCAGCACAAGGTCAGCTCCTTGGTACCCACACCAGCTCTAGCAGCTGACTGCCCTGCAGCAGCGTGGGGATGCACATCAGTGAGGGACATGCAGCCTCCGTGCCAGTAAGGCCACCAAGCACATCTCACCAGTCCATGCATGACAAGCTGTGGCACAGGGGTTTGATCTGTGGGTGAGGGTGCTGGGCAGGATGTAGAGGAGCGTGCTGCCAGCCCCTGCAGAGCAAAGACAGAGGTTATCTGGCAATGCCCAATGCTGCCTGTTTCAAGGGAGCCATGGAGAGGGCTCAAACTGAAGGGAGGTGCACAGTGTGCTCATGGGGAGACCAAGATCACTGCATGGGAAATGCTGCAGCTGCTGGCTCTGGGACGGCTCAGCAGTCCACAAATAAAAATGGATTAAAGTAATTAAAGGCTTCACTGCTTCACTCTGCTCCTGGGGGTCTTGTTTAAGTGGCATCTGCTGCCTCCTCATGAACCCTGCAATAACAGGGATGCTTCACCTCTTCCTTCGCTGCCTTCTCCATTTGCCGCCCATGGTGGCATTTTCAGCCTGGAAGATGGCATCTTGTCCCAGACAACTGACAAACCTCCTCCCTTTTGACCTCTTTCCTTTGGGGTTTCCTCTGCATGGGACCCAGGTGGCACATGCAGCCCGCAGGGAACAGACCACACCACTCTGCCCCAACAGCTTGTTAGCAGCAGTGCCTTGGGCTGATGGGGCATTTCTGCCCTTACTTTTCACAAATCCCATTTTTACAAGCTAAGGACCTATTCTAGTAACCCTGGGCAGGTAAAGAGCTCAGTAAGATGCTGTCAGAAGAGCAGATTGCTAATGGCAGCCCTATCCTTGGCCACTAACATATGGTCTCGAGTTGTGAAATGGAGTGATGATGCCCCTGCAGGCTGGCAGCTCTAGGACAGCATGACACTGTACCAGAAACATTGTCCCTATTAATCATGTGACAAAAGCCTCAATTTTTGCAAAACAACATTCTTCAGGGCACTTTAGGAATGTCTTAATGGTCTCTCTGCAACATGACAACAATTCACTCCAAAGCTGCTGGAGCCCTTTTGTGCCAGTGACGGATGCTCTTCCCCTGCTGTCAGCAGCATCCCCAGAAACAGTGGAGCAGTCCCTCACTTTCATCAGTGGTACCACATCTCCAGCACAGGATAAGAATAATCTCCTGAGACAGGTAAAGAATGATTTATCCATAGCAACAGCTTAACTGCTGCTGACAACATGGAGGTGGGAGATACAGGTATTGCCAACAGAGAGCAGGGCAGCAATTTGGCTTTGCCCTGGCATGCAGAGGTGTTGTGTGCTCCATACTTTGCAGAAGGGACCAGGTTAAAATGCACTGAACTGCAGGTGAGGATTTCCTTAGGAGCACAGGAGAAGAGCAGGTCCATCGGCACCACACCGACGGACGTACGTGCTGCTCCGGTTTGTGCCCAGAGCCTCCCCGTGCCCTTCGCAGGGGAATGTTGGGCTTTGCAGTCAGCTTGAATGCTGACAAATGAACCTTGTGCAACGGCTGCCGTGGGGCTGAGCCCTGCCACTGATTGCTCTCATTAATCTGCAGGACATTTTTTGCTGAGCTCTGGTGTGTTGTATTGCACCTCCCCAGACGTGCACTGGGGAGCAGCTGGGGAGCACCATTTGCTCAGCCACAGTGGGGAGTTCAGTGAGGCTCCCTGCCCCAGGGCTGCCAGCTCCAGCAAGCCCCCATTCCCATGCTGCTGCCTCCCTGCTTTAGTTTATTTTGTCCTTTTTTCTGGACAGTCAGTGAAATGGGACTCAATCTGCCAGCTTTCACGGCCACAGGAGGGCTGTGCTTCTCTTCTGGGGCCACAGGGATTTGGGAGGGAAGTGGCACTGGTGACAAAGACAGACAGAGGTCAGTACGGTGCTCATCTGTGTCAAATTGTGTTTTCTTTATGAATAAAATAACACTAAGCACTATTTGAAGCATTTGCAATTTTCTACTCGACTAGGCAGCAAAGTGGCCACCTGGCTGGTGCTCCCCAAGAGCAGTGTGGGAGCTGCAGGAATGTCAGCCTGGCCCCATAGCCAGACTGAGAGCCCCCTCTCCTTCTGTAAGCCTAAATTTACAAACTGATGTAGTCCAAAAAATCCTTGAAGCTGCTGATTGCTCTTGTGAGAGTGGCCACCAGAATCTGCCCTCAGTTTCACTTCAGTCTGAGACAGGCTGCAGACTTGTAGAGGTCAAAAGACCAGTAATGAAACGTTACACCAATAACTTGATATTTCTTAGAGTCCTTTGCAATACAATAGTGAAATCAGCCATGGTTGTGGCCAGGAAACAGGAGTAATACAAGCTCACAGCTTCACTTGAAAAACCAGCTCCCCCCAGGGCAGGTGTGCACGGAGGGCTGGACACGGGTGGCTGAGCATCCAGAACCCAGGACAGGGAGCAGTGGGGCTGGCCTGAGGCGAGTACTGGATGCTGTGGTGGTTCAGAGACCCTGCCAAGACCCTTCCCATGACAAGGGCAGCACTGTGGCAGCAGATTTCATAGCTGCTGGCTCAGGAATGCTGGGATGTGCCTGGACACTGACTCCTGGGTGCCTGCCAGTCCTGATTGTGAAACCTGCCAAAATAACAGTGTCCCATAATGAGCCGGGAGAGAGGAATGTGCACAGTCAAGCTCCTCACCAGGGAGTAACCCTCCCAAACAGCATTGCTCTGCCTCTGCAAAGAGAGGAAGAGGCAGTTTCTCACAACAGCCCTGACAGCAGCTATGTCATGACCTCCACAAGGAAGACAAGGTCCAGTCTGGACCATCAGTCTGGCCACCTCTGGAGGGAGCAGGGTGTTATACTGCCTCTCCTAGCCCTCAAGAAATTCTGGAAATCCATCCAAACTGCAGCACTTCATTTGGCCAAGGCCATCAGGGAATCAGCAGCAGGATGAGGTGTTGGGGCATGCTGGCGATTTTCTCTGTTTGTCCTTGACAAAAAGACGGTGTCATCCCGGCAAACATGTGCACCAGCTTGCTGAATCAAATAAACCTCAACACCTCACATGGCAGGACTTTGCAGCAAAACAATTAAGCCACCAGATTTTTGCTCTTTGACATCACAGATGGGAAAAAGTCTTACTAATCCTCCAAAGTTCCTTCCAGTGGATGATTTCACTGAAGTCTCTGGATCAGTCCCAGCTGCTGCAAATGAGCACAGATAGACCAGAATTCAGTAATAACACAGGAAATTTGACCAACAGCTTAGATGGTATCTCAGCATCCAGGAGCATATAAGAGACATTTTCATACAGAGCACCAGAAGCAGCAAGAGGGTATTTGGGGCTAATTGAAAACAGAGGTAGAGTACAATTGGGATAACCTGTAAATCACATGTTGTGGCTTCATCACACACAGAAATGCTGGCTTCGATCTGCCAACCATCAATGCCTTGTTCTGGGTCGTGACAACTCCTTTCAAAGCCTCTGGGTTAAGCAATAAGACTATTTTAATCAATGGATGTGTTCGTTCACTGCACACCGATGTCAGCAGCTGCTACAGCACCTTAGGGACAAAGCAGCTCTTTGAGCCCATCTACTCCTAAATAGGTTGAGCAACTTCCAACCCTGCTAATGGCATCTCCCTCCCAAAACCAGGTCTGTGGGAGAGTCACATCAGTTCCCAGCCTGGGTGGCATTTTGCCCGCTTTAATACCTCTTTATCACCGTGATCTGATTGCCGCAATTTCTTGCCTAATTCATTTGCTCAGACTTTGGCTACAGATACAGTATAGATGCTCTGATACTGCACCTTAATGGCACCTGTATTGATCTGAAACTGGCAGGAGCCATCCTCATCACCCCTTCCATGGCTCATGCTCTGACCACACCGATGGCTCATTTCCCTGCTTTCATCAGAACACAAACATGGTTCAAAATTACTATCAATTGTGCTGCAAGTAAATATTAGAGCACCCACACGTGGGACGCGTAACACTGATTAATAGTTTACACAGGGCGTTTGGCTTTAAGTTGCAGTAAGAGCATTGCACCCCCTGAGCAGTGAGCCAGGGATGAGGATGGTGGTTAGGACTAGTGGTTCAAAGCAGCCTACACCTCTGAAACTACCTCCAGACATTTGCTGCAGGAGCTCTTTGCTGTGCATCAGAGTCAGGACCAGAAAGAGTCCTGCTGGGATACAGTGGTGTCCAGGATGTTTGGGAGTAACACAGAACAGTGTTACTGTGTTACTTTAGAAGTAAAATATGGGACTACTTACTATATATACACTTTGTGTTGCTTTGTGGCATTTAACCCGTTTAATCACCAGGCTAATTCCAGCTCAAGTGGTGATTATCCTCACTGACAGGGTCAAAGCAGGATGGGGATCCCACGCAGGAGGATCTTGGCTGCAGGCTGGAAGTGATACCTGCTCCCAACAGCAGTGACTCCAGAACTGTCCTGCAGAGGGGCACAGTGTTACCATCTGATGCTAGATTTTATTATTCCTTCTTACTCCTTGCAAGATGCAGTCACACCACACAGAAGTGATTTTCACATGGAAACAGGAGGTTTGGGGAAATAGCAGGCATTTTCTGCCTGTTTACTGCAACACCCTCCCCATCTGAGCCCTCACTGTGTCAAATTTAGCCTTCTGACTCCTGTGGTACCTGTTCCCCTGCCCAGCTGTCTGGGGACAGAGTCCCACACCCCGCTTTGTCCCATGGGGAGCAGTCAAAAGTCTCCATCATCTGGGCAATCATTAACTGCCCCTGTGAGCCTGGGAGGTGCAAGGAGCCGTCCTGTTCTGCAAACACACTAATGGCTCAAGTGGAGATTAGCAGGAGTTGTCATCAGACACACTGTGCTACAGAGGTGACACAATATCAGAGACCCAGCATAGCTCTGACCAGCCTACACAACCACTGCCTAGGCTTGGCCACCACCAAGGTCACCACCACAGTGCAACCAGCACGACTTCTTAGGTTGCAGTGGGATTGCATGGAGTTTGTGTTGGAGACCGAGGCACACAGGGTGGGAGGGAATGTTGGGCTGACCAGCCAGTTCCCACTACCACAAGCAGCACCTCAGCCAACATCTAGCATTAACCCAGCAGAGGAAATGTTTAACCAGCCTCCAGAACCTCCCTGCAGCAGGAGGTAAAACACTGTCTGCCTCAAGTCCAGCCCTGGATGACTTTAGCAGAGCCAAAATTTTGCCTGCAGATCAGGAGCCTGACTGGCAGCAATGCTGCACTCCCAACCCTGTGCTGAGTGTGGAGATTTAATAAAGATCCAGGCAGGAAGGACGAGGCAGAGCTGTCTGCTCTGTCACTCACAGGGGCACTGAGGCCCCTCAGTCAGGCAGACAGCGAGCCCATCCCAGCGGCAGCGTTATCTCACTGTCTTTGTATTTGCATCAGCATTACACATCCCTGGAAGAGCCAGTGTTGGTGTTGGGCACTCACTTGACACGTCTGGGCTGTTTTAATACAGAGATGTGTCCACACCATAAAGCTCCTGGCTAAAGGGACGACAGCCAGCAGCCAACATCCCTAGCACAGTAACTCAGCAGCTAAAAGTCAATCCAGTGTACAGCCCCAGTACCAAGGGCCCTGCTATGGTCTTTCCTCTTCCCAGCACTCATTAGAAACACGGGGGCAGTTGGTGACTGACGCAACTCCTTGTCTGCAGGAGCCACTCCAAGCAAATATCACCCAGCAATCAACCGCCCTCACACAGTAACCTTCAGGGAGCTACGGGGGCAATACAAAGGCTTTTTGTTAATCCCAAAGACACAGGAGCACAGGGTGAGATTGCTAACTAATTCAGATAGTAAAGATAATTGTTCTGCAAGGAGCTCCCAGAAAAAGAGCTTTGCCATGAAAAGTCCTTTGCTTTAGGACAGAAGGTCCTCAACACCCCACAAACTCACCTTCCTGCAGAGAGGAGCAGATCAGACAGAAATATATCCAGAAAATTTAGCTTGCCTTTTTCTGATTTGTTTTACTCAGTCAAGAGCAGGTGTTGATGGTTTCCATTCCCACATCCACCAGCAATAACCACACTTACCTGGGAGCTCAAAGCAGGTTTAGATTGATGCTCTTTTCCCTTTTTGACACATCTCCAGTGAACTCACAGAACCAAAGCCTGTTCAAAGATGATCCAAGGAGATTAGTACAGATGTGCATCGATTTCTTTTTCCATTCAAAATGCCAGATGGTATTTTTGGAGTGTGCAATGAGCAGCCAGGCCATGGGGCAATAGGTGACATGAAGGGAGTCTGCTTGGCCGTGGAAAGCTTTTGGGGCACACATGGGCTGCGAGGCAGGCTGCTGTTTGGGCAGAAAAACTGCACAACCTCCCCACTTAAAGGTCTCTCCTTCATCACAGGTTTGGTTTAGGGGCAAAAACTGTGTGGGGTCTTCCAAACCCTGCCCCTGTTTAACCCATGGCTGGACAGGTCTGGCTGACTCTGCTCACACAAGCACAGGGACACACACCACACACAGTGGAATGTGGACCTGCCTGCCTCTTGTCTCCTACATCTAATGCCCCATGTCAATTAAATTTAACATCTCCTGCTCAGGAGGTTAAAAAGAATAATAATTTTTTTAGTCTCTAGTAGCAAAGGACCAGCAAGACCTCCTATGTTTCATCTCCTGTAATAGAGCAATATCTGTACAGTCTTTTCCCACCCCTCTCTTGTCTTTTCTTCCAGAAAGAATATTCCCTTCAGTCCAAGAGTCCAAGTGGAAGCAAGAAGCCAGGGAGTGGAGGTTCAGGTGAGTGCCAGCAGCCTGTGCTGCCCCATAAAGAGTTTTGGAGGTGAACTGGGAGAGACTGTGACGCTTGGTTTTGCTGAGCTCTTTGCTGAGAAACATGGCTGGAATGGGGGAAAATGCTGGGACATAAAGAGGAACAAATTGTGGAGATGTGAAAATAAGTAAAAGAGTACCCCTATGGTCCAATGGCATCCTGGCCTCTTTCTCCAGTCTTTCTTGGGGCCAGGAGCGTCAGGCCAGGACATGGTCAAGACAGACCACAGTGTGTGAAGGTGCCTGGGCACCTCAGCAGTGCCTCCCAGCTTTCCTTATGCCTTCCTCTGGCTGTGCTCCATCCCTGACCCTCCTGGGACTGGGACACTGGGCATCTGCAGACTGGCACTGGGCAATCTGGGCAGAACTGGACCACAGCATCCACCTAAGAGCCAAAAGGACTTGCTGGGATGGTTGCTTCACCTCCCCCAGCTTTGCAGCCTCTGGTTTCCCAGGCTGTGGCAATTCACAGCCACCATGGTACCTCCAGCCACAGCGAGGATGGGAACAAGAAGCCCAATTCAGGCAGGGGCTGCATCTCAGCTGGACGAGACCTGGGGCAGTGATGGTGTGGCATCACACAGCTCTGATGCCATCAGGATACCCACAGCCCCACATAGGGGCTGCTTCTCCCTCTTGCAGCTCCTACCCCTGGGGTGCAGCAGCTGCTCCCCTGGGCCGTGCAGCAGTTGGTTGATGACAGGGTGTTGCAACATGCCAGGGAATAATCACGATAACTCGAGCGGTTGCCCTGGTGCCGGCTTGGCTGTTGCAGTGGTTGCTAAAGAGAGTGGGCGTGCGGCTTCCTCTGGGGCGATCTGATTTCTCCAGGAGAGTGGTTAAGGCACGTTGAGGAGGAGAAATCGTCCTCCGTGGAGCAGGGACACGACCTCTCCACCAGCAGCAGCGGCTGTGCCGAGCGGGCAGCTCGGGTGCCTGGGCACGCACGGAGCTGTTTGCTTTGAGGAGAAAGAGTGATTAGCTTGTTCATCCGTCCTGGGAAAACATCATCTGGCAACAAAGAGCAAAGGGAACAAGTTTGCAGGGCGGCAGAGGGACCTCTGGGACCAGCACTGAGGAGTGAAGCAAGGCCACCGGCTGCTGCCAGCTGAGCTCCAGTCCTCAGTGGGGTTCTTGAGAGGTGGCAAGAGCAGCGAGGAGGGAGCACCGGTGCAGCAGCCACCTCCACGTGACCTCCCATCCAGGCTCCCACTGCAGAGACCTGGCAGGAGCCAGGCAGCTTCGCCAGACCAGGCCAAAAGTCACGTAGGCACAAGAGCAGCCAGGCAGCAGCGGCAGCCTCAGCCCCCACAGCCCCATGTCGTGGGGTGCGGGGCATCACCTGCCCCCTGGGCTCCCCAGGGCCACGCTGCGGAAATCAGGTAAGCTCAGGGTCCCCCGAACTGCCCCGGGGGATCCCCGCTTCTCTGCCGCTCCCTCCTGTGGGATGGGCTGCTGAGTCCCAGGGGATTGCTCTACACTGCATACATGTCTACGCACAGGTGACTTTGGACCCTGTTTTAATTTTATTTGAGATATCATGTTACTTTAATACTTCAGCAGCTGGAGAAGCTGCACCTTTTGCTTGTGCCTTTCCAGACATATCCTGCAAGAAATTCCCTTTGTAAACCCATGCTGCAATTCAAACCTTCTTCTTGGAGAGGCATTGGGCTGGATGGGGGGCTACTACAATGCCTGCAAATCAGCATGGGAGGATTTTCTCTGTATTTAACAAAATACCTTTGAACTACCTTAAAGTATTCATTACTGATTGGTGTGCATCTCTGTCATGCATCTCTGTCAAAGGCAGGCAAATGACAGAGCAAATATTTGATGAGAGATTAAAAGTAAGTTTATGATTGTCAAGAAGGACTGCTGAGCATCTGCCACTGCCTAACAAAACTAAACAAGTGCTCCACATGCTGCTTGGAAAAGGCATGGGGTGTCTTGGTGATTGCTAACAGTGAGATCTCAACCTTGCCTTCTTTGCTTATCACAGTCCAAGGTAATTAAATGAAATGATTAACCGGCACAGACAGTCCTGCCTGACAGCAAAGGGGCACTCGCTGCTGCTTGACAGCACAAGCATTTCTAGCCAGTAACTTCTACACCCCAGACAGCTCAGCAAGCCTCAAATCTGATGAGATTTTTCTCTTCCAAATACACGTGCTTGAATGCAAATCTTCGTGACCTTGATGGCATCCAGAGTCCTTTACCTTTGGGGTGACTGCAGGTGGTGACACAGGGGCAGCCTGGGCTGAGCCCAGTGCCTGCTCTGTGCCCCCTGGTGCTGGTGAAATGGGGGACCCCGGCCCTGGGGTCTGCAGTGCTGGCACGGGACTCTGCAAGGGTAAGAAGGACTAGGGGCATTGGCTGAACTGGGGAGACTGGCTGTAACAGTGGGAGAACACTGGCTGTCCTGGTGGGAAGCTCAGGCTGTACTGGTGAGCAGCATGGGCTTTACTGGTGGGGAGCACTGGCTGTACTGGTGAGAAGCCTCATCCCCAGCATGCACTCAGAAGACAGGCAGAGGTAGGAACGGTGTTGACATTTGACAGTGGTGCCGGGAGCTGCAGGGATGTGTTCCCCCAGCCCTGTTTTATATTTCCATTAGGGTTTTCTCTCCCTTTCTGACCCCGTGACCTTGTGGGGTTTATTCCTGACCGTCAGGGCTGAGTGAAGGTGAGGGGACCCGGGCTGTGCACGCCTGCTGCCCTGAGGCAGCCACCTGATAGCTGGGAACTGCTTCCCACGGCGGCCACATCGAGTTACACTCACCCTATTGCATTATAAATACCAGAATTAGCCTTGCTTAATTATTTAAAACTATAGATTAAAAGCAGACAAAGGCTCTTTGCCTCCTTTCCAGAGCACGCGTATCATTTATCGGCGATGCGGTCGCCCGGTGACAAGCAGGGGGGAGCGTGCCAGGTCCATCAGTATGAGGTGCTCCCGAGCTGCCAGCACAGCAGGAGCAGAGGAAAATCACGGTGAGGATGGGAGCTGGTGCCATCTCACCCAGGGAGGGTAGTGGTTAACATCTGCCAATCTTGAGGATCACATTATTATCATTATTATTATTATCATTATAATAACTATTAACCTCATCATCATCCATCAGCAGGGCAGTAAGCCACAGCAGTCATTAAGCTAATGTGAATTACAGGTATTTTGTTCTGGGATCGGCTGTGTAACAGCAACACATGGATTAGCTGAGGTGATAGGGCATATTTTGGGGGCTCAGATGTAGGGACTCACCCACCAAAGGATGTCCAGACACTGTGAGTCTCCCTGTCAGGCAGCACATACATCTGACTCACCCAAGTTGGCACCTGGGTGCCTCACTATGCCCTGAACCCACTGACCATGCAGATAAACACCTGAAAGGTGCTTTCAACACACAAAGCTTTGGGGCTTTCAGGGACCAACACACAATTCTTTCCCTGCCCCACGTTGCCAACCCAGCTATTCTGTGTTTCTAAAATACAATTAACTAACACTAGAAAAATCTTGCAAATCAGAAAATGTCATCAACTGAAGAATCCAAAACAAAAGACAAACTTTTAGCTTCGTTCTTTGGAGGACTTAACACACAGCATGACTTTGTCTGACATTACACTCTCACAGGAAAAGGTGTAGAGCCAAACTCTGGCTCCGCTTCAGACATTGGAAATGCATTGACAAACACACTGACATACCCTAAAATGAAAGAAAATGTGAATGTCTGGTTAACAGGTAGAAGTGTGCCAATGTTTAAAAGTAACAGAGGCCAGTTTAAAGATCCCACACACCTCCACCTGCACGTGAAACCATTGCAAGGAGTGAGGACAGGCCCCACTTCTCTCAGCCTTCCCAAGAGGGCTGTGAGGGATGGCACCCTCACCACAGGGAGCCAATGCTATCAGGGTCTGTAGCCCAGAAAAGGGAAGGTTTCCTCCCCGTGAACTGCAGTTAAAAGTTTGTTAACTTTTAAAAGTGTCAGAAACTCACATTATTTCCCAGCCTCGGGTTACTTGTGTAAATAGCTTTAAACCTGCTCTGCTGACCCGTCCTGATGTGTTGGTTTTGCAGCCACCTGACTTGCAGGACGTGTATGACCAGCTGCTTTCAGCAGCACTTCATTAATCTCTTGGTCCTTTAAAAAAGACACATTCATTAATAAATACCAGGCATCCAGAAAACCAGAGGTTCTTCCCCACAACCACAGTTTTAAGTGATCATTTCTGCCCAGCAAGCAGTCCTTGGGTCAGTGGTTTTACAAACCCAGATCCAGGGCTCTGACCCTGGACATCCCTGAGGTTTTTGCCCAGTCTCATCCCTTCTACCAAGTAACAGGGTCTCACAGAATTACAGACAGCAATGTCCTATGAGTATGGAACCCATTCCCAAAATAATGCCTTCTGACTTCTGGAATAATTCAAGGAATGTCTTCTTTTGCATTGAGAAGAAGACAAAGAAAAATGAGAATATAAAGATATCGGTGCACCTGAAACACAACTTGGGGTTATGCTGGGAGTAAGGACAGGGCATCCTTTCTCCTGTAGCCGGCAAGTAGGGACCCAGTGGAAAATGTTTCTCAGGGAGTAGATCTATCATCTTCAAGACCTGATGTAATTCATGTCCGTGTAAGGGGAGACAGACTGCTATCATGCTGCTTTTGTCATTATTTATGGTGCTGGAGGTGTAAATCAAGCCAGGTCCCTGCAGTGGATTTACAGCAGGGTGTCTGTTTTTGCATGATTCAGATGTAGATCAATGAACAAGGCTCTGCTCTGGCACTCCCTGGCCACCATCATAAATCAGCAAAAGGT
>JAWWES010000024.1:8702754-8743807 GCA_035583135.1 Lophotriccus pileatus
GCATGATTCAGATGTAGATCAATGAACAAGGCTCTGCTCTGGCACTCCCTGGCCACCATCATAAATCAGCAAAAGGTATTGGACACTTTCGTATTGTTCTTGGCAAGATATAACCAAAAAAATACATGTGGATGTTAATATCTTCTGCTGTGCTCAGAAAGACAGTGTGACCTTTTAAATAGGTCTGCTTTGGAGTGTTGCTTATAAAAAGTAGCTCTGTTTTCTTTGACACACTCAGTCTTTTGCTTACTTTTAGATATTTTCCCTTCCCTCATTTCTAGAAGCCTGAGGCTTTCTAGAGAAGGTGCATTTCCAGATGCTTTTCTGTTAGTAAAAAGTAAGACTGCCAGGAGGAGGATGCCAGGGACCCTGGCAGATACTTAAACTTCACATGTGGAGTTACAGTTGGAGTCCTCTCTCAACTGTATCTGTGAAATGAGCTCCCAGTCTTGATTAGTTTTTTAGGAAACCCCATAGGGAATTTTCAGCATCTTTGACATGGTCCAGAGACCAGCCACCCTCCTGTCCCAGGGTGTGGGACTGGCTGGAGGACAAAACCAATGTTTTAATACCTTGGTCTGTTCTGACCTAAAGCAAAGCCCAAATTCCTGCTCAGACTGCCTGGAAATGCTTATAAATCCCGCAATTCCTGGGAAAGTTGCACTAAAGTCATCAGTCTGAAATCCTGGGGCAAATTGTTTTCATTTGTCTTTATGCTCAGCCCTAACCTTTTTGAGGAACAGGATACCAGGCAGCTTTGGTGCAACACTAAATGCCTTTGAATTTTGCAAATATATATTAAATATGCTCTACTAGGACCATAACACGAGATGTGTTTCTTGGGGTGCTGAGTGATTTTTGGGCGGCCCAGGGCAAAGAGAGAGGTTTTAGCCTGCTCCTGGAAAGGAGGAGGAGGAAGAGAAGTGGAGGACTGGCTCATGCCCAGGGTTTGGCCTGGCCAGAGTTGAGCTACACTTCCCTTTGTAGCTGCTGCTTTTTGGTTTTCCCTGACTTGGAGGAGATGCCCTTCACAGAGCATTTATCTGGGATTAAGCAACTTGTCTCTCAGTGGTGGGTTGCCCTCTGCATCAGGACCATGTGCTGCTCCCTGCGCTGCCTCTGGCAGCCCGCTCTACCGTCCTGCCGGGATGGAAATAATCCCCAGGAATGTTAAGAGGATTAAAGTCCTGGAAAGGGCAGGTAACCTAAGGGGTGCAGCTCTGCTTACCGCTGTCTACATGGCTACAGCTGTTCTTTACAAGGGGAAAACCTTCAGAGGCTGGAAACAAAATTAATCCATAACTGTTCAGTTTAGAAAGCTGTAGGGTGGAGGTCTGGGCTCCTGCCCAGCACCTCTTTACTTGCACCTGTATAGGACAGTGGATGGTACAGCAGGACACCAGCTGCTTTTTGCAGGTTTTCATGTGAAATGCCTTCTCTCTCTGACTTCTGTTTTGCCAAGCTCTCCTTGACATCCTGCCTCCTGTGACATGCTCACTTTTACTCTGCACATCCCTCCACATTTGTCCATTCCACCTGCATCCTTAACCTGCAAAGCTCTCAGTGCTGCTTTTGCAGCATAGGTCAGTGTTCAGCTTTGGCTGAAATCTAGAAAGCAAACATAGCTCACAGTGTTTTATTTCTGCTGTCTGTGTCATTTGAGAACTGATTTTCCAATTAGAGCATCTCAGGAGAGGTTTGCCAGTGGGGCCAGATGATGACCAACTGCTCTTGTCATATGAACATCCCTTTCTGGGCAGAGAATGGGCCTCTGTGAAATGCCACCCCCATTAAAACATATCTTCTCTGATCATCCTGGGTGTCTGGGGAAAACATCACAAGATCAGACTGAAGGGCTGGATGACACTGTGCTATGGGGCTGTACACTGCTGGGTGTTAGACCTATGTGGGTATGGGGCAGCCTACCCCAAGTGAATCATCCGGGATCTGGATTTTGGGATAGGGGAGAATGGACTCCCACTCCTGAGCTGCAAAAGGAAACCCAAACTCCACTCATGAAGCCAGGGGGAAAAGAGTACTTTGTAAGTACTTTATAAGAAAAGGCGCTGCCCCAGTGCCCCAAGAGCTGGCACAAGCTTAGCAACAGGACACGAGAGCTGCTCAGTCCAGAAAACAATACCAAAGTCACTCGAGTTTCAGCCATTTACAGCATCCAGGCTGGTCCTTCAGGCTTGGTTGGCTGCATAACCCTTCCACGCTTGCTGCTTGCTGCATTATCCCCTAGCAAAGAACAAGAGGTGGATTTCACATGGACAAATCCAAAATGGATATGCCTCAGCCCTTCTCCTGACATGTGTCAGGATTTGGTACTCAGCACACAAGCCAGTGTGGGCATCTGTGTCACTGGAGGCAGCTCCGGACTAAACAACAACGCAGGAACAGCCGGAAAGGGCAATGGGGTGACACAGTGGCATTGAGGTTAGTCCGTTAGTATAGCTGTCCAAAAACAGTGTTTCCATTAAAAACACCTGGCATTTTATTTAAGTTACTCCACGGAGAGATTTTTTTGTTTGAAGAATGAAGACATAGCTTTGCCATTTGAAATAGGAGCTCAACCATTTCATTCATGCCAAAACAAACCTTTGCTTTTGTACCTTCCTTCCTTGTCTTTTGACTGCCCCTCTTCTTCTGTCAGGAAAAAAAAAAAAAAAAAAGGGGGAGAAGTACAAGAAAAAAACAAAGCAATTTTATCCCAGTGAAAATCTGATATGTTTTTCTCATTGTTCAAAACCTGGCTTTCATCTAACAAGAATTAGCCATGAAATTGCGCTGCCTTAACCCTTGGCTGTTCTTCAGTCTTTGCATCTCTCTGGAAGGCAACGCTGAGCCCCCAGTTTCAGCCTAAGGAGCCTGGCCCTGCAGGGGTTTCAGTCAGCCTGGCACTTGCCACCACACATCAAGCCATGCCACCTTCCCTTCTGCCAGCAGTGATGTGTGATCCTAGAGGAAAATAGTTTGATACAAAAATAATCACTGGTCCCAGCTTCCAAACGCACTTTAAATATGTACCGAACTATTCACCCCAATTACACTTCTGTAATGAGCTCTGATTTGTTTTCTTTTGTTCCCAAAGCAGTAGGGCACTGGCCACAATGAGAAGTTGTTTGATATTGAATCATTTCTTCAGCAGTATTATTCCTTACACAATCCCGTTTGATTGCAATCCACTTCACATTTGATAAGTACTTACTGACTATGAAAGAATGACCTAGCCTGCTTTCTCTTGCCTTTTTTTATTGATTTCTCTTTTAAAAAGGTTTTATTCCTTTTATATATGAGATTGAAATACGAGAAAGCGGCAGCATTACTGTTTTCCTTGCAGCTCCATCAACCCATATAACTTCACCCCAGGCCCCAAAAAAGAACTTTAATAATGAGACATTTAAAGACCTGAAGCTGCCTACACCCTTTTCCTGGGACTTTTTGTTCCTACTGGTAAACTTCCAAATTGTTCAAGTGAATAGTCAGGAATAAACTGCTCTTTCTGAGCCCTTGATTAGACCGTACACTGAATAATTGGAGGCAGATCTACTGTGCTCTGCATTTAAAGACACAGCCCACCACATGCAGTTTGTCTTATGACGTGTGCTTTGCACTCACTTTGTATAGGGTTTATCATAAAGAGAAAATGTTGAGGACTTGGAAAACACCAACAGTGAGCATGCCCTGCGGTTTGCCTGAAATCCAAGCTGCCATCCCTTCCAAAACAGTAGGCTCCTGTTCTTACATCCAACATACAAATTATTACAGCATGATGCCAGACTGCAGGGGTGAATGGTGCTTTTCTTGGCACGGGGCTCGATCTTGATGAATAGGTCAGCAGGATATCAGCAAAATCTTTCCTTGTCAAGAGGTTTCAGATACAGCAGCACTTCCTCAAGCCAGTGTTTCAGAAACCCTTTAAATCCCACAGCATCCCCTTGTGTCAAGGGACTGACGGCCTCGGCCAGGACACCCAAAGCAGCAGCTCAGCACAGTCCACATCCATGGTTGCTTCCAGTTTTAGTCAGACCTATCTTGCATTAATTAATCCTTGGCACTAAATGCTGCAGCCACTGAAGCGAGTGGCTGGCAAGTAATTTAAGTGATCTAATTAATATGTTTCTTATGAACAACACAAAGGGAATATTTTTTAAAGCCTCAAAAAAAACCCGTGCCAGCACACGAAGGCACGTGCGCTCAGACACTGACACGGTGTCAAAGCAGCTGGAGCAGGCACCATCTCTTCTCTCTCTTGCCCAGGGGAGAAGAGCTCCAGTGGGTTCCCACACCAAGCAGGGTGAGACTTCTCATGCAAACACCTCTTTTTTCTTCCAGCATCGATGTACACTGAAATTCAACGGGAGCGACCAGATGGTGGAAATATCCTGACTCATCCAGATTACATAGATGGAAACCCAGACCTCATCAAACCTAAAAAGCTCCTAAATCCTGTAAAAGCCTCGAAGAGCCATCAAGAGCTGCACAGAGAGCTGCTGATGAACCACAAAAGGTAAGATGAGGTAACAGCCTGCCACTGGAACAGTCCAAGAGGTGCTGAGCCATCGGAGCTCAGGAGCTGAGGCACAGGTGCACAGGGAAAGATAAATCCCTTCACTTATAAACATAAAACTTTCTGTAGACCTTTCCTCTTTTCCCTGATGTGACAGTCTCTTTTAAAACAAAAGCAGAACAAAAAAACCCTGCTCTGCCATCCTGAAGCATCAGCTGGCACTTTTCACAGCCACAGACACAGGAAGATGCAAGGCATCCCTAGAGCCCCACTGTTGGTGTCACATGAAGGTTTTCTGGTTTTTCTATCTCCACCACTGACTTGCAAAGTTCCCAGCAATGCACATCATTCCTGTGTGCTTGAAGTCAACCCAGAGGCAGGAAGAAGTGCAGGCTGGATGGAGCCATTGAAAGCTGGGGGAGCACTGGGGTGAGATCATCTGTATAAGGAGAAGGCTAATCACTGATTGCCTAAATAACAAATGGGTAAAATCAGGCTAGAATTCATATTCCTGACTTCCTACCCCATCACTGCAATTTAACTTTTTGGGGGTACAGCTGCAACATCAGGAAAATCACACCAATGACTGAGAACCTACAACCATACCATTCCTTTAAGGCAACTGTCTGAACATCAGTGCAATAAAATCATATTCAGCTCAGAGGCTTTTAAGCACAGCAAGAAAACTTCTGGCTTTATATTGACATTTTTCGAATGCCCTGAAATACCCTGACACAAGAGCTCTTTGGCCGCCTAATTAAAAGGAGCACAGCCTCTGTTCTGAAAGACTGCAGTCATCTTGAGAACCAGACACGTATATTAATTCAGGGAACAATCAAGCCTGCCAGTGGGGTGCATTAATCAATACTGGCTCTGGCTGGGCTTGGGTTTGATTTGATTTTCCCAGAATCAGAAGAATTACAGGGACCATTCTCTGGCATCAAGGCAGAGGTAACTATACCAGCCAGATATTTTTAAAACTCTCTGCCTTGAGAGTGACCATCTCCTCCCTAGTGATACTGCTCAGTGTAAAGGGTCACCCACCAGCACTGGCTTTGATCTCAAAGAACATTATTCCAGTCTAACCATGATGGAACAAAGAAACAAGAAATCCCTGCAACAGAAGCAGCAGAGGTGAGTGGCAGCAGACGGGGTGCAGACCCCACGGCATCAGACTGAGCTGGACTTCACACTGGCAAAACACAAGGTACATCCTCTCTCTTTATTATTACAGTTCTGTGCCTGCCACTGTTACATCCTCATGTCATACCAGGTACCGCCAGGAGGCAGCTCCACTGCAGCCATCCTGCACCCTCTGACCCCCCTCATGCCTCGGTTTAAAACTGATTTGGCTTTGACCTCCCAGCTATTTTTCAGCAAGTACATGAAACCCTACTGCAAACAATAACCCATCGCTGCTGGTTTCCTGCCACTCTCAAATCCACCAGTTTTGCTTCCTGCTACATGTTACTATAGAGGGAGAGTGGGGAGAAGGAGGGAGAGAGGGATCTATGACTCGCTCCTGATTGTTTTTTTCCCCTCAAGCAGCAGGGAGAACCAAGTCAAATCAGCAGCTTGTGTAACAAAATCCTTATCTTAGTCAACACCTCTGGGCACTAACAACACCAGCTGATTAAATCAAAGAATAGTAACAAATCCACAGGCAACACTGCACGCTGCGTCTCCAGCAAGCCAAGGCAGGTTTGCCTTCTCTCAAGCCTTGGGAAAAGCAATTTTGCAGCATCCAAGCTGCTCCTTCCTTGAAAAACCATCGTGAAAGCTCTGGGGACAAGGCCAGGGCTGCCTTCACTGATGTTGTTGTGACGTTTGTCCTGTCATAGAGCAAAAGAAATTACAATCAGAAGTATCATTAAACCTGGCACTGGAAGGATGCAAGCACTGGTCCCCAGCCACATTGTGACAGAACAGAGGTCTGGTTTGCTGCATCTGGAGAGAGTTTCTCTCTCCTGCGTGTCAGTTCAGTTTCTCGTGCTGTGAGGTACCACCAAGCACCTGCCAAGAAATCTGTAGCCCACAAGGTTTGATGTCTCTGCTTTCAAATGACGTCAGCTGAAACCAATCAGCCTTTGGTCAGCTGAGCCCCCCCGCCCCTGGGGGCTGAGAAGGAGCTGTGCACTGATAGCACTCCCCAAGCTGTCATGCCCTGGGCAAACCCTTAGCACAGGCATGGGGAGGTCCCTCCTCAGCTCAAAACACACCTTCACCCACAGGAACACCAAACGCCATCCACAACTACACACATGCTTCCAGTGGGGAAGAAGCCAGTGGGAAAGCGGCCAGGGTCAGCTGCAGGAGGTAAATCTGAGTGTCTAAATTCAGGCATGGTAATATAAAAAGTGTGAGGTTTCTGAAATTCGTTCAGAGAATTTCTATCATCTCTTTACCATGTATTTATGCCCTGCCTGCATGGCCTTGCTGTGTCTCCTTTTCCATGATTCTACCCCTGACAGAACAGAGATTCACCTGAGATGGTTCAGGCAGACAAAGGGGAGCCAGACACCTGCACCATCAGCAAACCTTCTAGCTTCCAGAAGAAAAAGACTTTTAATTTTGGCCTCTTGACCCAAACTATCCATGTCAACAGGAGCATTGCCAGCCCTCAGCTCCGAAGCAAGGCTTCAAATGAAGCGAAGCTTCAGATGGGATGCGCGGGGAGGAAAGGAGCTGCCAGGACAATTACTGCAGACCAATGACTACCCCTGCTGGTGGGAAAAAAATCGTCATTATTTCAAATGTCTTCAACGCAGCTGAATCCGTACCTGACACCACTAAAACCAGCAACAGCAGGAGCCAGTGGAAGGTCTCATTTCCACATCTGACACAAAAAGCTGTAGTGCCCTGGTGTAATGGGATCCACTGAACTTCCAGCACCACACATGCCATACAGGGACAGCAAACTGTGCCCACCCCACACAGGCAGCCCAAGGCACCATCCCTGCAGTGTTGTAACACCCTCAAACCTTGTGGATGGATCTGTGGACCAGGGCTGGTTTGTGGACCAAGTCTCACATGTTTCCAATTAGGAACAAGAAGAGCTTTGGGATTGCCAGGCTGGCATTTGGTCACACCCCAGGGTGTAGGCACTCTGACCCTGATTTATCTGCATTTTATCCACAGAGGTTTGGGCGTGGACAGCAAGCCAGAGCTGCAGCGGGTGCTTGAGCACCGACGGCGAGACCTGCTCATCAAACAGAAGAAGGAAGAGGAAGAGGCAAAGAAATTGCAGTCTCCTTTTGAAAAAGAGCTATTAAAGAGGCACCAGAGGCTGGATCAGGTAGAACTAAGCTTTCAGCCATCCCTGGGTTATCCTAACCACCCAATACAAGGTACAGGGGAGATGGGTTGGCTGAGGCTCAACCCAAGGTATAGTGTTGCTACTCCTCCATAAAACCAGGAGCCACAGTACATCCTCCACTGCTGCCCCAGGCAGCTGCAGCACCCTCCACCATGTTTGTACCACCCCACCCGAAACCCCTGCCACACACCACTGGCCCTGGATTTCCTCTGGGTCCTGCTCAGTGTCCCTGGGGTGTGTTTTCCAGTTCAAAGCACCCTAAATAGCATGGAAACCATTGCAACATCCACCTCAGAACCCTGAGGTGTAGTGTGAGAGGCTGCAGAAGTGCTGGAAGAAACATTGCTGCAATCTCACTTAAACTGGTTTTGGGTGCAGCTCCTGACACGTACCCTGGCCAAAAACATGCCTGGGGAAGGCAATATTCCCTGCACTTGTCAGCAGCACAGCCAGGCCCCAGGTGCTCCATGCCTGCCCTCTCACCCAAACCACTGCAAATCAGGGAGCAGATTCATTACCACTGAAAGTAAAGTCATTCTGTCCTGCTTGCCAGTATTTGCACTGCAAATGGATGAAACCAGTTTATTTAATTAACAATACAATAAAAATGTCAGTCAAGCCGTGATCACTTGAAAATCAAGGTCTGGCACTCTCAGAGAAGAACCAGGAATATGAAACAAGGCAGCTTGGGGGCAGATCCATAAAGACTTTGCATTTAAAAGTGAGGCAGTACAATGACTTACCCTGCCTTAGACAGAAACAACTGCTGAGAGCTTTTCCCAGGCTCACAGGCCTCTTTTGCTGGGAAGGATTAAAACCTCCTCCTCCCTCCCCCATGCCAGGTCTGAAGTGAACCCCTCCCCTGCTTTTCTGATGGAGATGTCCCTTCCTAAAGGGAAAAAAAAAAAAAGAAATTAATGTTTCATCAGGACACACAAAGAGACTAAGGGAGAATATAGGTCTGGTGTGACGATTTGGAAAAAGAGAGCCCCAACATGTACACTACACACTCATTCAACTTTGGGCAATAATAACTGAACCCACCAATAATGAAGCCCCCTGTTTTAATTAACATGATACCCTTTTGTCCTTTCTTGTGCATAGTGACTCTTCTTTCTTACAGCTGGAGAAAGAGCAGGAGAAGCAGGAAGACCACGCCCCAGAATTCATTAAAGTCAAGGAAAACCTGAGAAGAACATCAACAGTGACAGGGGATGAGAAAGCAGCATAGCTTCTGCCAAAACTCAAGAGGGATCCTACCAAGGCCAGTGCTAACACACACCCGCTGACATCTCTGTACATGGTGCACATTCACAGCCACATCGTCGGGGCTACTTATGGTTATTAACACTTGCTCCAGTAGAAGGCACAGAAAAGGTTTTCCCAGACCAGGAGGGAATCACTGTGGAAAAAGTGCAGTATTCACTGAAGAAGTACTCACACAAGTGGATGCAGAGATAATGATGTTATTCCCCCCCCAGACCATGGGTGCACTCTAACCACCAGCTAACTCTTGTTAAACTCTAGGGACATAGCAAATATTTAAGCCAGGGAAGTCTGTGGAGGCTTGGGGGACCCCTGCTTCTTCCTGGAGGCAGGCACAAGGTGACAAGAGGGCAGCTGCAGAGAACCTCCTGGGAACCTGGCATGGTAACTAAAAGGGACAACCTGTGTATTGCTGAATACAACCTAGATGACCGTCATGGCTTTCCCAAGGGTCACTGGTATTGCACCAGTTGTGTCAAGCCTGGCTGAGGCTGTATGTCCCAGCAGCACACCCATGCTATCAGAAAAACCAACCTCTGTGTGCCCGTATCAGTGCAGCACAGGCAGGTGCAACTGTCCTTCACAAGCACCTTTAAACTGCATTTCAACTCTGTTTGAAAGTGGCTATTTAGGCAGTTCCACGCTCAGGCAGAAAATACACTGGACTGTTCCACCAACACCCCAAATGGGAGGCAAATGCTCTGTGCAGAAAGCAAAGGCTGGGTGTTTCCAGCATGGCTGTCCATGGAAGCATGCAGTGACCGGGCAGAAGATCCCTGAGGATGCAGCAGAAAGACAAACTGCTTCTTGACCCTGGACTACTGAGCTTCAGCCCCTCACCCAGCAGCCAGATATGTGCTACCATAGGGACCTACAGAAGGAGTCCTGGGATGGAGAGGGGGTGATGTGGTGATGTCACACCGGTGTCAGGCTGTCCTGTTAACCACCCTGCATGCAGGGGATACAGGGGAACAGAGGTCCTGATGCAAAACTATTTATCAGTGCTTCGAATCCCCTTTTCCAGAGGTCAGAGCTGCCTCATTGCAGTTGCCACCTTGCAAAGCTGAAACTCTTCTTGTTCCTGCTATAGTCAAGCTGAGGTGGACGGTGCATTTGCACCATGTACAGGCAGAGCCTGCCATACTTTTATGGTGGATACCCCTGATGCCCTGGGGTATCCACATCCAGAGCTAAAATTGTGCTTTCAGGAATATCTCAGCTTCTTGCTTCTCACATCAGCCCTGATACAAAGCCTGAACAGCATAACTGACTGACTGCTTTTGGACACTGGCCCTTGAACAGCCTCAGTGGACCTCGTCAGCTGGGAAGGTAATACCTGGTTAAACATCATCTACTATACACGTCTTCAGTGGATCCATACATAAATTAAGGGAAACTGGGCACTTATCACATATTTATTAAAAAGTTGCTAATCCATTCCCTAGTCTCCCTGATCCAGTGGGGTGTTTCATTTCAGAGGGCTGTTTCTCAGCTTGACAGCTTGGGTAAAACATCTGAGCCACATCACATGTCAAGAGCAGTGATACAGGTAGGGAGTTTCCGTGACAGACTGGACTACAAAAGCCCTTAACTCAGCTTCAGTCCTTGAGCACCCCATGTCAAGGCACTGTCTCTGCTGTAGTTTTTAAGCCCCTTGCTCATATGCTTATTCTAAACACGGTTTTGTTTCAGAAATCCAGTGCATATTGTCACTATGGCTCACACAAGACCTGAAAGGCTTTATTACGGAAGATTTTCATTTAGGTGATGATTAAAATCATAAGGAAGAAGCAACATCAACCATTTTTTAAGAGGGGGGGGAAGCCAAATTTCTCTGAGGATAAAAAGGTGTTGTTAAGGATGCTTGTACATAGCTGTAAAGAATGCTGCATGATACTCCAGAGAGAACATCGGTGTAAGCAGCAAGCCAAAATTACTGTGCTGGAGTTTTGTGGGGAGTTACGGCACAGATTAAGTAACCTTGATCAAAGAGCTCCAAAAAATGCAGCAAATTAATTTGTAATTTTGCCACAGATGGAAATGCACTCCAGGAGAGGCAATCTGTCACTCCATATGCACCAGTGAAATCAGTGTTATCAGCTCACCCGGGCTGGGACAGGGGTATTTATGCAAGTCCTTGGGTGGGAGCCATCCAGTAAGGTCAGCAATGAAAAGGATGAAACCATTTTTTCGACTGCTCTTCTTAAGCATGCAAATAATTACCTGGGGGGTAAAATAAATCAAGGTGTCTCCCTTTGATGTGGTGTCCAGCAAGCACAGAGTGCGGCTGCACACAGCATGGTCCATGGTGGCTAAGGGGTGTCTGGGTCATTTCCAGCAGGTGTCCAGAAGGGAAAGGGAAGGCCAGGTCAGACTGTCCTAACTCAGGCTGAGCAAGCAGAACCACAAGAAAACCTTCCAGCAGTGGAGAGACAGCAGAAAGCCCTGACACAGCTGCCCACCAGGACCCCATACTGTGGGGTATCTTTCTGTCTCTATTTCTTTTACATTAATTCCTCCCTATGTCCCTAAAACACATTCCTGAATAAACATGGTGTATTCAGAAGATCATATAATCAGAGTGTTGATGGAAGACAATTTTTTGCACTGTGTATGTTGCTTATGTGGTATATAGTCTATATTCTGTGTTGATGTTTATACATTTATATGAAACTATACATTTATATGTCTTGCACCTCTACTGAATTAACTCACTATTTAATGTGGACAATTCTGAAGAAATAAACTAAACAATGATTGTATATTTTGCTCTTTTCCACAAGGAACTGAAAAAGCTCCAAGGATTCAAGCAGACAACAGCCAAATAAACTTAATGAACATACAAACCAGTGAAGTCTGACACCAATTCCTTTGTTAGTGCTGTGTTAACTTGCTCATCAATCAGCCCTTTTTGTCATCTGCACCCAAGACTGAATCCAGTGCTTATCCCCAGACTTCTTCTCAATTTGATGAAAGTTTAAGGGCCATAAAAATTGTGACATCAGGCCTTGTGTTCTGAAACTGATTTCCAACTGGACATGGACGCCCACTTACCTGGCAGGGTAAGACCCACAAAGCCAGGGAAATGTGTCCTTGGATTTAATTTAAAAACTCAGCTTTGAACTTACAGGTAATTCTCACACTAATGAGCTTTCTTCATTATTTTTAAGTATTTTCTTAAGTTCCTTAGCAGCAACCAAAGACAGATAAGAAACAAACAGATAAGAAACAGAGAGGGTGCTTTACACAGACAAGTCACACACACCATGGTCCCTGAGAGCCAGGATAGAACCGAATGCAGCAAAGCAAATGAAAAGGACTCTTCTGTCTCTTTACTGATATTGGCACAGATGACAACATCCCACTCAGAACGGGGCAGAGATGGTGCTTGGATGCATTTCTGTGGCACCAGGTGTTTACTGGAGTTGCCACACTGGGAGGTACGTTTTGTTCCAACCTTCCACACCCTGTGGCACTGGTGTGGCCAGTCAGCTCATCCCTGGGGGTGAGGGCTCATTCACTAAACTTGTTCTTCAGGTCAGATTTCCAACACACCTTCCCACCTTTTTGCTGCTTATAACAACATCTCCCTTGCTATCCTACCATGGCAGGTTGTGTACTTAATTTCCTGGAATAAACCACCCAAAGGAACAATTCTTCTCTGGGAACTGAGGCCTTTGGTGTGACATGAGACCAGGGGACTTGGGCAGCGTTTCGTAAAATACTTTATCAACCTCTTCCAGCCCCAAGCAGTAAGGTTTTGATGGGCTATGTCCCAAAACTTACACTGATCACACACCTCCTTCCACACATGGATGCCAAAAGCAGTTGTTTATACCATGACAGTTCCTCTTCTGTGCAAGAGAGTAAGAAACAATCATTTCTGCTCTTAAAAGACACCTGCCTTTTAGCTACACTCAAACTGCTCCATTGCCTGGATTTCTCTTACTGACAGAGCTTTTAATACCAGCTTTGCTCGTTATCCAGGTCATGCTGAGATTTCTTTCCTGTGCACTCACTCCTGAAGTGCTCCTAGATAGTTTGCTGCAGTGGTATTTCCTGCCAAGGAACACTTATATTTTGATGCCTGATATATTCCTCATTACTGCCTCAAAAATGGCAAATTCTGGTTTTCTTCCTCAAGCTAGTGGTACCCTCTGACCAACCCTCCAGCTCCCGTCATTAGAGACCCGGACAGCCTGCAGCAGGGACAGATTCAGGACCGCCGGGGATGAAGGCAGCACACACCCTCGGGCAGGACCCAGCCTGTGAGGCACATCGCCGGTGTCCAGACTTGCACCCCAAACTGCGGGAAGGGCTGAGCGCAGAGCCATGACTGTGCTGGGAAAACCCTGAGCGAGTCAAACACACAGGCAAGGAGCAGTGCGAGCCCGAGGGATGCTCTCCCGCACCCGGAGCAGGCTGCAAAAACAATACATCACATTTAAAAACACCAGAAGAAGGGCACGGTGTCACTCGGGTTACGGAGCTGGAAGCGCAGCCTCCAACGCGCAAATCGGCTGAAGCGCGATCAGAAAGAGTCATGTTTTTAAGCGCAGAGCCCTTTCAGCGCTGGGATCGGTGGGATTTTCCTGCCTGCAGAGGTCAGCACACGCAGGAACACCCACGGCCAGCGGCGCTGGGCCCGGGGACAAGGGGCACAGGAACACAGGGACGCCGGGAGCCGCGGCCCAGCCGGGAGGCAGCAGCCGGACGGCTCCCGAGGGACGCGTGGGACAAGGTACGTGGGACAAGGTACGTGGGACAAGGTACGTGGGGGTTCGCGTTCGCACGGAGCGAAGGGGAACGCGGATTTTCCTTCGGCAGCCCCGCGGAAGAGGGAGCGTCCCGGGCTCCGAGCGCCGCTTCCCGGGACGGCTCAAGGGCAGCGCTGGGCGACTCCAACCCTGTGTACCCAGCACCCTGCCCCGGCCCTCTCCTCTCTCCCGAGGCAATAAGGCACTTTGAATGAAAGGCCCGAATATCAGGAAAGCAGGAATTAATAACACATTTGCAAGAGGTTCCAGAGTTTACGTTTCTCAAGGTAATATAATGTTCGTGAAGGCAGCAGCCTCTTCGAGGGAAAAATCTGGTTTGTTTTCCACACACCACACCTTTCTTTTTACTCTCATCCTGCGATAAATCCTGCTAGCATGGCGGTTACAAGGTTAGGAGTTAACGTAAATAAAGCTGAGCCCCATGGCAGGACAGAGGGAGCACAAGAAGTGCCTGTGACCCCCAAGCCAGACACTCCCTTAATTATTAACACATAGTTGTGGGATATTCACGCACTAACTGATAAAATACTGCGGACAGATTGGGGAAAGAAAAATATTCTATGTTTAAAAATGTATCATAAAACCTGAAGTTTAAGTCCTTAAAAGCACCATAAATCTCCGTTGTCCATATCACTGCAATGAGGAAAGGCAGTGCCTAAATATTCTCACAACCCCCGTGCAGGTACAGCATCTTGGCCAACCTACCGAAACCACTCCTGGCTGTGCCAACACCTCCATCAGGCATCCACTGACGGGGTGCCAGCGCCAGACGAGCCCCGTCCCTTCCCAGAGCAGGCTCCAGGATGGCTCTGCTGGAGACCAGCAAGTACTCGCAGGGCTCGGTGCTCGGCAGCGTGAATCCCGACCTGGCCAGCGAGAGGCAAACCGCCTCCTTCTGCGTGGAAAAGCTCACGGCCCTGCTGGATGGTGGCGCAGAGCAGACTCGGATACGGAGGGCGGTGGGTGAGTGAGCCCTACAAGGCCCTGCTGGGGGCTGGCACGGGCCATGCCTGTGTTTCCCTGCTGTTCTACTCCTCCTTTGCAGCACGGTGGGGTTTGCACTTCTGGGCATTTGCTTATCACCCATCTCTTAATAAAGTGGGAGCGTGGAGCTGGAGTCTTCTCTTAGTATAAATCAACACGACTCCTCCGCAGCCACTCCTGCTGTCTGAAGTTTTTCCTCCTCCCTGCTCCTATCCCGTGTCTCTGGCAGGACTGGTTAAACTGGAATACAGGAACTGAGGGTTGAGTGTCCCTGTGTGAGCGGGATGTGTGCAGGGGCTTAGTGCTGCTGTTCAGCAGTGCACACCACGTGTGAGCCACCGCCAGCAACCCTCCTTGGCACATCAGGCTCAGCCAGGTGGGGAATGTCTTGCGTGGGTTGCTCAGCCAGGCTGAGCTGCTCTCACTTGTCGTAAGTATGCCAAAAACTGACTATATGCTCAGAAGGAACAGAGGAACCCTCTCTTTTGTCTCTGTAACTACTTCCGTATTATACACTTAACCAAACAAGAACGGCACAGGCCGCTGGGATCACACACTTCACGGTGCCACTGGAGTTCAGTGCAATCTTACATGTGAATAGACAAAGCAAAATGGAACAGGGGCAGTTTTCAGACTGACACAGAAAAAGTGACTCTGAGTTGCTTTGCAACACTGCCATGGGCTGGTAACATCCCAAACCAGAGCACTGGTGCTGAGCAAGACACCCAGCAGGCTCCAGCCATTAGCCACCCTCAGGGCAAAATCCAGCTAACCACAGCCCTTGCTGGAACAAGCATGGGAGCAGCAACTGGAGGCAGAGGGATCCATGGCATCTTGAGACTAGCTCAGTTGGTAAAAGCATGGTGCTAATAATGCCAAGGTTGCGGGTTAGATTCCCATTTGGGCCATTCACTTAAGAATTGGACTTGATGATCCTTGTAAGTCCCTTCCAACTTAGAATATTCTGTGATTTTGCCATAGAGTCACCCCTTACTCCGTGAACAGCGATGGTACCTTACCCTGCAGGGTCACAATTTCCACTCAACAGACCCTTCAGGCCCACCCAGTTCCCCTCCTCCTTCCCCAAACCCACTGCTTTTCAGAGTTAGATGTGACAACGCTGGGAGCAAAATAAAACCTGCCTACAGGCAGGTGCTAATAAGTCACAGCATCAGTATCCAAGGTTCGAGTCCTGCCCGTTCCTTCCAAGTAGGGCTCGAGGCATTGCCTGCACCTCACCAGCCCCAGGAGAACCAACTCTTCCGTTGTTGCCTTGCAGTGGAAGCTATCCAATCCGACCCTGTATTTAGCAGAGAAAACCAGTATTTCCAGACCCAGAATGAGAGGTACGAAGCAGCAGTCAGGAAAGCTGTTCATCTCCAGAAAAAGATGCACGAGATGGGATGGACTGAGAATGGACCTGAATATAAGTACATTTACAGGTGACTTCTCTTTATTTTTTGTTATTGTACAACTAATTTTTTCAAAGTTTTGGATGCCTACAAGAATCAGCTTTAGCAAAGGCTGGGAGAGACCAATAGCTGACAGAACAGCTTTGGATAAAAACATCATGCAGGTTTTTATTTTAGCAGCAGACTTGGGAAAAGGGAAAATGGAAAACGGCAGGGAAGTTCTGAGAGAGCAGCACATGGGTACAGCGTGATAGATCACAGCAGTTCACAGCCACAACATGATATTTCCACTTCAGCAAGCTCCCTACTTGTGCTACAGCTCTCATACCACCCCTCAGACATTTTTAAATGTATAACCGGTATTTAAGTGGTGCTGTTTCAGTCACATTACTGACTTCCAACTAATTAAAGATGACATTTTGTCCATCTAGAAAACCTACATTATACTAAAGGGGGGAAAAAAAAGGAAAGAAAGAAAGAAAAAACTCACCTTAGTTTTTCAGTAAATGGGAATAAAATATTTTCACAATCCTTTCCTTATAAAGTTTTCTTAACACTTTGTGTGGGGTTGAGCTCCACAATTCAGTCACTTGCCCCTCCTTCTTTCTCCCTTTGCTAAATAAATTCCTGGCTCGCTGTTGCCTGGTGCACTCTCTTTGGTGGGGTCACATCCCCAGTAGGAAGATGCAAGTTCAGAAGCATCACCAGAGGGGCAAAGCCCTTACACTTCACCACTGACACTCAGAGCCACTTTCCAGTATTTCATAGAATCCTAGCACAGTTTGGGAGGACTTTAAAAGTCCTCTAGTTCAACACTCTGCAATGAGCAAGGACATCTTCATCTAGATCGGAATGCTTAGAGCCCCCTCCAGCCTGACCTGGAATGTTTGCAGGGATGGGGCATCCACCGCTGCTCTGGACAAGTTGTTCCAGTGTTTCGCCACCCTCACTGAGAAAGAATTCTTCCTTATATCTAGTTTAAATATACTTTCTTTTAGTTTAAAACCATTACCTCTTGCCCTATGGTAACAGGCCCTGCAAAATGGTTTGTCTCCATCTGTAATTTTTTATGCTAAACTCTTCACCACCTACAGGGAGCGGGACTAATGAAGGGGGAACTCTTCCATCAAGAGCTCTTGGACCTGATCATTATATTCCTATTTAAAAGCATCTCTCCACTCCTCCCTCAGAAGAAAAAAGAAATCCCAGCAGATTTTAAAAACCTGATGAAATTCCACCCCCTCTCCCATCCAGGTGTGCTTTTATCAGGCCCCCTGATGCTGAGGGCTGTGGCAGGGCCAGCCCTGTGTTGTCCCATTTTGCTGGATTAGGAGCAGAGCTGCCTGGCAGGGCAGCTCTTGCCTGATGAAACACCAGGTGAGCACCAAGCTCTTATGACAAACTCCTGGTGCTCCCAGTGCCAGGCACAGTGAATCACTCGCACAATTTAAAATTGAGCTTTTCAAATTGCAGCTAAAGGAACGTTATTTCTGGACAGGCTGCCAAGGATTCATTAAGTCATTTTCTGTTAATCAAAGCAATTTCCTTTTAACTTCTTTGTTCATATTTTTCCCCCCACTGTTTCAGCATGGTTGATTCTCTCTCGGGGCCAGTATAAAAGAAAGGTCAGTCATTTGTTAACAATAAAAGGTATCTGTGTGGAAGGAGATGCTCACTAGAGCATTGCAGTAAAGCAATGTGCTAACAGCCACCCAGCTACTGAGAACAGCACAGCCACTTACTTGTACATGTACCTACATCTGTGAGGTGATTCAACCATATTTGAGGAATCCCAGGAAGAGGGACTATATTCCTCATGTTTTGTTAGGATTTTTCACACACATAAGAAGCTTAAAACGGATTAATTTCTGATTTGCACCATGGAAATGGCTGTACCCAAGTTCCCATACACAGCTTCTGGAATAGTGCTTTTTAGGATGTATGCAGAGGGTGATGGCAAAGGGCCTGACCAGACAATAAACCAGGTGTTATACAGATGTATTTGAATTTTCCCACAAGAAAACAACATGTCAAGTGAGGCCAAATCTCCATGAACCCCAATATTGTTCACTGACAGCAACAGAAAGCAAACACACAGCAAAAAGTACAGAAACAAGCCCAACATACCAATCTATTTCCTCAGAATGGGAAGGCTCAAAAAATCCAGATACCTACATGTGTAATTCAATCTAATGTGCCCCACAGTGAATTGCCAGGATTTGGGGTTTTTAAAGTAGGGTGTTTTTGGTTTTTGGGGGGTTTTTTGACTTCTTTAGTTCAGCCGCAAAATATGACTTAAATAATCAGGAAATAAAATAAAGATATGAAGAGCTCACAGGCCTCAGAGCCACAGGAGCTTTGGAGCCAGGCTGTGTTTTTACCTGAGCATCTGCTACTCAGAGCAGATAATTCCTCCAAGAGCAACTGAAATAATGAGCGAGCAACACTTAAGCAAACTGCTATGAAAGAAGGAACAAAAGCAGCTTGGAAGAGCTCTTTTCCTGCGACACTGTGCTGCTGCTGGCTGCTGGATAAAGTATGACAAGGCAGAAATCAAAAGGCAGCAGGTGGTACTGTCTGGTGACCACTACAGGGCCACTGTCTCATTCATTCATCACATGCCTGGAACTTCATCCTTTTAAAAATACCCCTTGTGCCTTCTCCACAGGGCGCTGTCAGGGGACGTCGCGTTTCTCCTTCACCGTGTCTTCATGAGAAGTATTTCGGTGCTGGGCTCTGACAAGCAGATTGTCAAGTGGATTCCTCTCGCCACCCAGCTCCGGCTCATTGGAAGCTACGCCCAGACTGAACTGGGACATGGTAAGGCTGCAGGGAAAACACAGAGTTTCCTTAGGACAAAAGGCTGCAGTCAAATTCTCATGGAATCATGGAAATTTGAGTCCAAACTGTCCATCCTTCCCTGGGGACAGGGGTGGCTGGGTGGAAATGCCTTCTGCGTGTTAGAGGTCGATGTCTTCAGCGTTCCTGTGCAAGCTGGAGATGCACTGGCTTTGGTTTTGTCAATATGGAAAAATTAACAAGAGTGAGGGTGAAAGCCCATGGTTAGACAGCAGGGGAGGGGGTCAGCCAGGCATCTTGCCCAGATGATGGCTGTCACCAGGAGCCAGGCAGATGCCCAAGTTCCACAGCACTCAAGAGATTTGTGCAAGAAAGGGTGTGAGATCATTGCAAACATTGTCCCATGGTTCTTTTCAGAAGGGCAAACCACAAAACCCTGATAATGCCCACACCAGCCCCCAGGGACCCTTAACTCACTCCATCCTTGTGTTAAAACAGAAGACAGATTTTTTTTTACATTTCTTTTTTTTAAAGGCACTTATCTTCAGGGTTTGGAAACAACAGCAGTCTTTGATATTGCTACTCAGGAGTTTATTCTGAACACACCAAAGATCTCTGCCATGAAGTGGTGGCCTGGAGACAGTAAGTACCACACAAAATACTTTGGGTTTCCTCATTTGCCTCCTTCACTTACTCCACCTACCCTGCTTAAGCTCCATGTTTGAGGGCACAGGTGCTAGCAGAGGACTTCTGTAAGAGATGCACTCATTGAGAGGCAGAAAAGGGGTTTGTCCAGGTTCAAAGGCCAGAAGGGAGCCACCATCGTCTATCAAAACCCCTTGGATGGCAGGGCTGGAGAACTTCACTCAGGCAAACTCCTGCCTCTGCAGGAATAAATCTTCTCTTTCTAAATAATACTCAGGCAACCAAAAACTGCTAGGGAGGTCATCAGCATAAAGGATTTAAGTCATTAGACATTCTCAGCATAAAGGATTCAAGTGTGAAATTCTTGGCTCCCCTCAGGAAGGTATTTCACAGAAAATAACTGGAGTCATTGCAACAGCCACAGCACTTTCCACTTTCTCAGCACTGCATGAACTTTAACTGCTTATTTTTTCTCATATTCTGATGCAAAACTATTAATCCAAGCCTCATGGGCAGCAGCAGTAGCAGAATGATGGTGTAGCTTCTGAGAGCCAAGAGCAGGCTCAGTTTTAGGCTTCCACCACCTGTGCTGACCCTTATCTTAGTGGGACCTAACACACAATTACACCGACCGCTGTTAACTGTGGAAGTGTTTGTGCTGTACCTTGTCTTAAGGGAATGGGGCTGTTTTCCTTCTTGCAGTGGGACGATCAGCGACCCACACAGTGGTCTTTGCTCAGCTGTACATCCACGGGAAGTGCTATGGCATCCACCCCTTCATCGTGCAGATACGCAGCCTTCAGGACCACTCACTCTGCCCAGGTAAACGACCACAGACACCTCAGCACTTGTGCAGGTGGTCTGCCTATTTTGCCCTTAAATGTTTTCTAAAACATTTGGCCCAGGGAGAGTTAAAATTACCAAAACCAAGCCAAGACAGATACCCAAGGCGTAGTTATCATTAACCTCAACCTTCTTATCTAAAGGGAAATCTAACATATCCTCAGGCACGTTCAGACCAAGCTCTCATCTTAACCAGAAGCCTGGCCTGCTCTGAGCACCTCTCCATTAACATCTCAGTTCTGGCCCCAGCCAACACAGATCCATCTGTTGATGGATCATGGAAACAAACTACCACAAGGCATTCAAATGCCTGTTTCACCCCTCAGGCAAGATCTTCCATGCTGGATAAAAAGCAGGGCTTTACATGGCCTTCCCTTGAGATCCCCAGCCTGACACAAAATGGGGAGAAAAAAGTTCAAGTGGAAGTAAGCAAGCTCTGTTTTCTCCTACTGCAGGCATAACTGCAGGAGACATCGGTCCCAAAATGAATTTTGAGGCCATTGACAATGGCTACCTCATGCTGAAGAACGTGCGCATCCCCCGGGAGAACATGCTGAGCAAGTTTTGTGAGGTATGTGTGGACTCACATCACAGACTTGCCCGTCAAACTCTCATTGCACAACCAGAGAGACAACAGGGACCTGCCTAAATTTAGGACAAAAATCTTCCTTTGAGGTGCCTGCAAGTCTCTGAGGTTTTATCAAGGGCAGAAGTTACCTGAATCCTAAAAGAAACTCAGTGTCAAGAATTCCACATTCAGAGGCTGGGGATAACAGGGCTGGCAGAACCTATCTCAGCCAGAAGCAGTAAGAGTTTGTCTCTTTAAACAGATACCTTCCATCCATCACACACAAAAACAGTTTGCATTCAGCGAAGGATTTTTATGTCCATTTTACTCCATGCTTGGTGATTACACAGCCACCTTAGTATTGTAGAAGGCGGCATCTAACACCCTCTCCCTACTCCAGGTTCGACCAGACGGCACCTACATAAGACAGGGGTCGCAGAAGATTAATTATTTCACCATGACTACAGTGCGCATTTCCCTCATTTCAGACGAGGTTCTGACCCCCCTCATGAAAGCCTGCACCATCGCCATCCGGTACTCCGTGGTTCGCCGGCAGTCCAAGCTAAAGCCTGGGTAATGCCACACAGCCTGCAGCAGTGGGATGGGGACTACACACCACCTTCCCCTGCACCAGTTTGTGTTTCTGCTTTTCATCTTATCTTTCAGCCCATCACTGGCTGATTTCCTGGCCCAGACAGGGCATGACGAACATGCTCCCCCGTTATTTACATTAACGAGCTTCAGTCAAAGTACAAGAGAATGTTTACAGTTCTTTCCAAGATAAGTTTCATAGTTTGAATAGCTCAGCAGGTCACACAGGCAACTTATTTTTTTATAACTGGCCTTCTCCTAATGAAATCCCATAACTCAGCAGAATCCAGACAAAGCGGACAAATCGCTGAGTTCTTATTCCATAGCATCCTACTAGTGGGTGCAACGTTAAAATACCTTCCAACATCCAGAAATCCAATTTCCACACTTTACAACACCAAATTGTATAAATCTGGTAAGAATCCCTATTATTTTTAATTTGAATGGATTACAAAGATTTCCATTTAGACCTCCTGTCAAAAGCAGAAGGATCCTACTGAGAACATGGTTTGGTTCAAACACAAACCAAACAGAAGAGTGCAGCATGCTGAACAATTGTAATAACCAATTCCAACGATTCAAGCCCTGAGTGTACTAACCACAGAAAAAGAGGTAAAGAATATCCAAAGAAAGCTCAAAATAATTTAGATATTTTCAGAGGAACCTATCTACACCCAGGGCCACAAAGATTCTGTTTGAAAAGCAGTTTTTCAGGGTGTAGTGACACCGTCTCCCCTGGAACAACTTGCTGTCCTTGAAGTCATCATCCTTTTCCTCTCTCACAGTTCCTGTTCCCCCTCTGCACTGAGCCTTTTCTGTGCTGTTAGGCTGGCTCATCAAAACAGCAGAAAAATCCCTTTTTTTTTTCCTCAAAGGGTTTGTTTCTCCAACAGCTCAGCTAGCTGGGCAGGTTTGCTGCCACACCATCAGCTCAGTCCTGTTCACACACTGCTTTTTGGTAATGAAAAAATGCCGCTTTTCATTCTGCAGCTGTAACAATAGCTATGCCTGTGTCCACACTTTCCCTACTTCATCAGCTGTCTTCCAACAGGGAACAAGAAGCAAAAATCCTTGACTACCAGACTCAGCAAGAGAAACTGCTGCCCCAGTTGGCAGCAGCCTATGCCTTTCACTTCATCAACGACTACCTGCAGGAGCTGTTTGACAGGGGGTACAGAGAGATCCAGAGGAAGAACTTTGACATGCTGCCAGAGGTGAGCTGCAGCAGGATTAGCTCATACAGCACTTTTCATCTCTGGATATCACAGGATTTTAGCAAACTGGACAAGCATTCCTCTTGCTAGAGAACTGGAGAAAGAGGAAGCACTAGGAGATCAAATGATGTGTCCCAGGTCCACAACCAGTCAAGCAACAGCCTTCACTCTACCACCCTATATTTTTTGTTTTAGGCAGTATTGCAGAGTGAAAAGTCCTTGAAAAGCATGTCCGTTTGCTAAAAACCTCGTTCCAAGTGGCTGGTGGCACAAAGTGTTATTTCACAACTTCATCTACAAATGCTCATGCCAATACTCACTTCTGAGCCAAAACCAAAAATGTGACTTTTTAGATGGAACAGAAGATTTTGCAATTGGGTGCCTGAAATGAAAACACACTCTGAACAAAGGTGGCTGAAGCCTCAGCTGGTTGGTAGAAACCCAAAAATGAATAAACTGACTGCAGTGTGCCCAGCAGGAGGGTGTGCAGCATCCCAGGCAGACACCAAAGTCCAGGCTCAGGGAGCTGGGTGCTACCAGCATGCAAAGGGGGACCCGGCAGGGATTTCGTGTCCAGAGATCACACAAGATTAAAAAAGGAAATTTATTCTAAGGATTGTTTTAGAACACTTCCACCAGTAACACTCTGCTTTTGGTTTTTTGTTTGTTTGTTTGTTTGTTTTTAACAGCTCCATGCATTGTCTTCAGGCTTTAAAGCCGTGATCACTCACCACTGCACTGCAGCAGTGGAGATCTGCCTCCGGGCCTGTGGTGGACACGGCTACTCCCTGCTGAGTGGACTCCCTTCCTTGTATACCAAAATACTTGCCTCTTGTATTTATGAAGGGGAAAACACCATTTTGCTCCTGCAAACTGCCAGGTAACAATTCAAATGCGTCCATCTAAAAGCCTGTCCCCTCATTTATTCAGCCTCTACCACTTCTTCTCCAAAACCAGTAAAACCAGCTACTCCTTTCTCACAGCACCTTCTAAAAATACAGCTCAGGACATAAACTATTCATGTCTTCTGTCTAACAGGCATGGAAGTTGTGTGGGAATTGGATTATCTCTTCTATTTTTGGTTTGGGGACGTATGCAGGTGCTGTTCTGCATAACCTCATTTTCCTCTTTGCCTCCTAGCACAGCAAACACATTGCTATACAAGTCATGTGGTTTATTTTTTAAGCAACCAGTGTAACACTGGTATAATGCAACACAATATTGGTAAAAGTGAGGCCAGAATACAATATTGGTAAAGTGAGATTCAGAGAAAACAAAGTTGTTGGATAATGAAAGTAGATGGATGAGTCATACTCCAAGAACACCATTCTCCTCGGAACAAGCAGACTGATGTTTATCCAGAGTACATGAAATACAGGAGAAAAACTACAGCTGCTTGAACTTTTAATAATGTGTGTTTTTACTAGAAGGAGAAAACCAGTGCACTTCCCAGGGACAGAGCAACCACATAGCTCTGTGCTTGCATGCAGACACTTCTGCATCATTACTGCTTCTCCAAGAAGCAAGATCAACAGCAAGGTCAAGAGAAATGCTGTAACTTTTTAATTCCAGACCGGGTCAGTCTAGCTCATAGCAGAGGTGCCAAAAAATAAGGGAGTGGGGAATTCTGCTTGTACACAAACTCTGACAGAGGGTCTCATATCTGTTAACATAATGTGACTCCGTGTTGGGGATCACAGAGGGTGAGACCAAACCACCAGTAAGATTCCCAGAGCATTAAGACTCAGGTTGCAAAGTTGATAATGTATCTAATCACCATGCTGCTGACACTGCTAATAGCCACAGCAAGTTTCTGCTGAAAAACCCATCACTACAGGCTGCTGTAGCATTAAACACAGTAGACAGGCTACCCCTGAGAGCCACCAGAGATTAGTTGACTGCGAGTAACATGCAAAACAAAAGGTCATTACTTGTTCAAGTCCATTCTGGACCACTGCAGCACCTTGCTGCTCCTTACCTGCTCCCACTTTACTTTTTGCATGACTATTTGCTGTGTGCAGATCACCACCATACCCTGCTCTGACTTTGCTCTCTTCCCAGGTTCCTGATTAAGTGCTTCATGGCAGCCAGTGCTGGCCAGCCTGTTCCACCATCTGTCACTTATCTGGCTGCAGTGAAACCTGGGAAGTGTCCAGCCAAGAACAAGTCGGATTTTCTCCGTCCAGATATTTACACTGAGGCCTATCAACACGTGGCAGTCAGGTCAGTACAGGGGACAGGAGACATCAGAAATCTGTTCAGAGCTCAGCTTCTTCCTTCATTTCACGGGAGGTAAAATAAGTTACACAAGGATTGGCACCATCGATTTGTGAAAGAGAAAAGGAAGACTACACAGGATTAACAGCCATGTCAGGTGTTCAGTATGGAGCTTCTTCACACTCAGAAGTTCTTAAGCCACGTGCTACCAAACAACTACGTCCATAGAGTTGGTGGCACCATTTAAGTAAATCCCAGACCACATCACTGAATTGCCATCCAGTAAAACCTTTAGGCAACTGGATCCTGAACAATTTTATACAGAATGTTAAAATTTCACATACCTGAGAAAGGGATGTTTGTTTTCAATTAACAGCACAGCAAACACACAGCCTCTCATTCTGTCTGTAGCCTTTCAACTACACAATCAGCCACTCAACACAAATAATAATAATGGTACCGTGAGTGGTCTCATTGGAATTTCGTGCACAGTTATGGGCTGTATAGGTGTCATCTCTGAAAACCAGGTAAACAGACAACCCTGCTGTCACTGAAACCAGTGTAAAAACAGAGCCACCCTTGCAAAATCAATGGGAGCAGGATCTGAATCCCTGTGTAGAAAAGGAGAAACATAATGTAAGAGCAGTCCAGTATTACTATTTGTATTGCGAACTCTCCTTACAAACACGGTCCAGGAAAAGCTCAGCCAACCCCTTGGTAAACTACCCTGGAAGCTGAGAAGGCAGAAATCCTCCAATACCAGGATGGTCTGGGTGCTTCCCCAGTTTGTACTCAGATTTTGTGTGATCCAAGTTCACTCACACTCAGTGTAGATGACTCCAGATGTCAGAAATGCCAGTTTGCCATTCAAGCACACACAACTCCAAATGAGAACCACATGCACGTGGGCTGCTCCATCCACAAACAACATGCCTTATGCCTTTTCAATGTTCCAGGCTCATAAGCAGCACAGCAGCTAAACTACAGGATTTGATTCAGTCTGGAGCCAAGAAGTACGATGCGTGGAACCAGTGCACGGTGCAGCTGGTGCAGGCTGCAAAGGTGAGCAAAATTTACCTGCTTATTTGGTGTTTGTCTTTATGATACAATATGCAAAGAAATGGCAGGATTAGCTTAGAGCCTCAGTGCTGTTTATTGTTTTCTGTTGGCATCTAAGGGACACCACAAAGACCATCACTGTGATCTGCATGGTGGAAAAATCATAGCAAGAAGCAATTCCTGATCTGAAAAATTTGCTCTCTGAATAGGTCAGGTAGAAAAGACTAGGAGGAGGAGAAATGAAAGGGAGAAAAGTACCTTCACAGTTATGCTACCACTGCTAGCACAATCAGGCATCCCATATCCTGAAACAAGAACCCACCATCTCCAGCCAACATTCATCTTTTTATAAGAATCCAACACTTCTGGTTCCCAGAAAGCAGAAAACAAAGCAGGAGGGGAGAAAATTCATAAATTTTAATGAAAACTAAACCTGTCAGTATTTCTGTTTCTCAAAAAAATAAATTTTCTTTTAATATGCAATTAAGTGCAATTCCTCTACAATTACAGTGAAGGTCTTCCGTCCTTCCTTCCTTCCTTCCTTCTTTTGCTGAGGAAAGGAAGGTTTTGAAACAGATCCATGATTTTAACTTCACTAAATTTTTAATGAAAAACATCTTGTTGTAATCTACCATTCAGCCAGACTGAAATGGACTCAGCAAGAAGCCCCTGACAGGGAAAAAGGAACCCTACACATACCTGGCAGGGGTGATCACCACCATGGTGGTAGTTTCAGAGCAGGGACCAGCCCCCTTGTAGGCAGTCAATTAGATGAAGTCCTTGATGAGTCAAACCTTTCTCGGCAACAGCCGAGATCCTTTCAAAACCATGGGAAGCGTTGATATAAGCATAGATACAAATCCTTCAAAACAAGAACTCACTGAGTAAGGGAGCAAAGACCTGACCTCAGCAGCCGCATTTTTGTGGTCACCTGTCCACCAGGCATCACCCCACATTTTCAAATAGACAGACTCACTGCAAGCAGCAAATATTCAATGCTGTAACCATGAAAATAAGCAGAGAAGCTGTGTACTTGCCTCAAAAACAAAGGAAACCTCCCATGAACGAAGTGACATTTAAAAATTACCTTCCCAATAATTGTTTAAATGTAAATATATTTTTAGGGGTGTGAAATGGAAGCAAAATGTTCCTGTTCAAGATTACCTTTAGAAAAAGCTCTGACCAGCACTCCCTGCATACAAACCTGAACAAGCTCTTTCCTCCTGCACCTACTCAAATGGGTGGCCAAGGTCTCTGGACTTTAGAGGAGGGGAGATCATATGTCAGAGGAGCTAGAATCCAACTCTCTCTGAGAAGCAAGGAGGAGAATGAACCTAGACATGGGACTAGTCAGAAATAAACCATTTCTGAAGAGCCTAACATATGCAGAGGACTGGCTGTGGTATTGTCAGCGGTGACTGTGCTACTAGACTCTTCAGAAAATGAGATCTGGGCCCCCAAAGTTTCTTAAATAATTTAGGGACAGGAAGAGTCACCCAAAACCCTTGGGTTTGCCCCATATCTTTATAATCTTGATATACTGCTGCCTTCTTGGAGCACTTCTGTATTTACTTCTTATCCCCCACTTTCGCTGGAGACTCACCCACACAACTGGCATAGCAGCTCTATGAACTGATGCCTGCCAGCTCCCAGCTGAGTAGCTCAGACACTGGGCAGACTCCCCACACCTTAATTGCTTGAGTAGACACTCGGCTTCTCAGGCAGGTTCTGCAGTCCCTGCTGCTCCACCGTGCCAGCAGGAAGAGCTTCAGTGCAGGTGTGCCACGCTTACACCCACAGCTGGGAGGAGAACTGTGCAGTGGGGGAGTGGAGCCACACAGATCCCAACACCAACCACCCACAGCAGTGTCAGCATAGCAAGAGTCACCCCACGGACAGGTGGAGTCAACCTGCTTCATTAGCTCTGGACCTCAGCTATTATTAATGTAATTGGGCAGTCAGGGACTCTACCTGTGTCTGACCCAGAAATTACCAGTTTCCTTAAAACCACAAAAGCGGGAGGTAAGTTTGGTTGTTCTTCTGTGACAACGGTGTTTCCAGAGCCGAAAGCCTGTAAACACCGATCCCAAAGTACCCTGAGCCCAAGGTCTTCAACTAAACTTCTGTTGATGTACAATCAAGATTCACTTGCTGGGGGTCAACACAAGTACATTCCAATGGTTTCCTTCACACAAACTCCTTGGGATATTAATCAGAAATATTTAGTGTAGGTACTAACATGATTTCTAAAGCAGTTTTCTAGAGTTTACAAATCCCACAGTGTTGACTGTTTACAAGCCTAATTCTGTTGTCTGCTGTCGCTGTAAGACATGAATGCAAAAGGCCTGGTCACCCAGCAAACAAAGGATACAGACTGGAGAAGTGCCAGGGAAATGAAAAGGTTTTATATTCTTTGCAAGAACATTTGAGTCACTTGGCCTACTAAGAGTGTTTTGAGGTGCATTCACTGTTGATTGCGTTTGTTTTCCAGGCTCACTGCCACTACATCGCAGTGAAAAACTTTGCAGAAACTGTGGAAAAACTCGAGACCAAGGCTGGCATCCAGAGGATTATGAAACATCTCTGTGACCTCTTTGCACTACACGGGATCTTCTCGAATACAGGAGCCTTCCTGCATGATGGGTACATATCTGCAGCGCAGATGGACATGGTCACAGCATCCTACCTGGACCTCCTGGCTGTCATTCGGTGAGCTGCTCCGGCAGGAGACACACAGCTATTCAGTTTGTCCCTGTAACAGATACAAAATGGTGCTACTGTACCTATGGCAACATCTCCACAGTCAATTCACCTCATTCAGTTTTTATTTTCATTGCCTGGCAGCACTATAAATTGATTGAAACATCTATACAGAGCTTGTTTTCATGGTAAAACAGACCATGACAAGTGTCCAGCTCCTCTGCAATCTCTGAAAGTTCTGTAACATGAAATCTTAAATTATAAATGAAGAAGTCCTGAACACTTTATACCATTTTCAGTAGAGTGAAAACAGGAAAATACGTAGTCAGAGCAGCACTGGCAGGAGGCAGCCACAGCAACCCATCACACACTGCAGAGTGTGCTCAAGCTGCAGCTAATACAGCCCACTCTGTTGCCATGGCTGAGCTGCAACTGGTACCCAAACAATCCTGCCTACAGCTACTTCAGATGCATCTGCTCGACACCATTTGTCACTAACTCTGTGAATTCTGAGTTATGTTAAGGTTTTCACTTACCACAGCACTCACAAAGGCCTTTTGACAAAGCATTCATCTTTCACTACTCAGTGCTGTTTATTTAGAACAGATTATGGTGCAGAGAAGTGGGTTTTATGTAAAATTCCACTTAAGCACCTGGAGAGAAACAAGAAGACACCACAAGCAAGGGCTGAATGGGGCTGAGCCAAAGAACAAGGCTTTTCAGAACTGATCATAGAATCTGAGTTAAGTGATGAGCATAACATTTGCAAAAGACTAACATGTTGTCACCTCTGGAATTCATTGCAACTTCTGTGTTAGTCCATGCCTTGTTAACAGGATTCAAGAATGAAGTGAATATTTACATATTTACAATTAGTAGAAAGAATACAAACACTTCCTGGTCTGTAGCAAAATCTCAGCCTTTCCCAAACCCCCAACCAGCCCTTCCTCAAAAGGAACTGCAAGATGCAAATGCCAATATTGAACAAAACATTTTGCATCCCAGTACCTTGGGTGTGAGGTACAGCCAGCACGACTTCCTACACCCAGGACAATGGGAGGACAAGGAAAGAGAAACCATCTCCTGCTTAGAAGAAGCTGCCTATGCTGTAGCTCTCAGTTGCTGTCAGACTGGCCCCTGTTGTGGGTCAGGGTTGCTTTGCTCTTACAGCCACAGAGAGAATAAAAGACCTCAACACCTCATGATGAGGTAATAGAAATTATTACCTCCAGATGGAGGCTGGAGATCAGCAAAGCACTTCACATCAATCCAATAGCAACCTTATTCCATTTTGTAAGACAAATACACACAGTGTGAGAAAAATAAAACAAGACAAAAAATCAAAAGAAAGAACTGGCAGAGACTGCTGAGAAAATATCTGACATGAGATTGAGTCCTGAATTAGGGACAGAGCCCAGATGATTCCAAGACCCTGCAACACCCATTCAACAGTGCAGACAACTCAGGGCATTAGCAGAACATCACAGAATTGTTAAGGTTGGAAGGGATCTCTGGAGATTATCTAGTTCAACTCCCCTGCCAAGGCAGGATCAGCTAGAGATGCCTCTGAGGAATCAAAACAAGCAGGCTTTTCCCCCCAGTATAGACAAGGAAGAAGAGGCACAGACCTTCTAGGCTGAGGAACCTGGACAACTGACTTCCAAGTTTACCTTTGATTTCTCTTCCCACCTTACAAAGCAGTAGCTGCTTCAGTAACACAACTGTCACTGCTCTGGCCGCAGGAAGGACGCCGTTCCACTGGTGGATGCCTTTGACTTCACAGACAAGAGCCTGAACTCCGCGCTGGGCAGTTACGACGGGCAGGTCTATCAGCGGCTTTATGAGTGGGCTCAGAAGTCCCCCACCAACAAGGTATGGATGGGTTACAGCCAGACAACTTCCCCATTAGCCAGGGGAGAAAATGTTTGCTTTTCCTTCTAATGAAAGTAATACAGATAAAAGACATGAGCTTTTAATTTGTTGTATCTCACTCTGAACAATGACCTGTGACGCTCCAATCGTGCCACCCATAGTCTGAGCTCAGACATTTAACCTAAAAATGAGTTAGAGCCTGCAGAGTACTAGAGCCTGTGCCAGGGAGCTGGGCTGTCATGTGCCACCCATGTGGTTTTGGTTTTTAAATTTGTATCACTGAGGTTACATTGTACAAAATAAGCTAAAATAAGTCTGTTTACTTGTTATGAAACAGCACTAAATGCAGGGTATTTTATATACACTGATACCAGTGCAAAACTTGAGTTTTTTAATAATATGTTTAACCAGAATGAGTATAAATTTTAAACAAGGCAATTTCATCCTTCATGGTCTTTAGAACTTTACTTCTTAATTCATCCATACTGTGGTGTAATGTAAAATTCTGCATGATGTAAATATGCATTGCTCTGTTTGAAAACTCATTTTGCCCTGAGTGAGATTTTTACTGTGGTAATCAGCAGCCCTTTGAAATCCTACAGCTGAACACAAAATTTGCCTTCAGCAAACATTCAAGTCCAAGCATATTTTTTGAAGCTAAATAGTATGCTGTCCCATTTGGGATGAGCTGTGTGCTGGTTATGAAGGACAGCACATACTATAGGGAACGAGATCTTGCACATAGTTGAAATAGCTGGTGGTTTGTTGTTTGCTTTTTTTTTTTAATAGTCTGGCTTTCTGTATTTCAGAGATGGTTCTTAAGAAAAAAATTATAGCCTTTCCGTTCTTAATTGCCATTAATTCCCTTCCACATTCTCTTTCTGAACAGATGAGCCCAGCCTACGAGAGGTATTTGAAGCCACTTCTTCACAACACGCTATCGAAATTATAAAGAATGTGTTCCAAGTGAAGGACACACATTTCCTCCTGTTCTTTGTGCAGCAGTACATTTATGAAGCATCAGTAATGACTAATCAGAATTAATAATCAGTTGCTTTCTTGCAGTTACAACAAGTAGGAAAGATTCTCAGTGAGCCATTTGCAATTAGACAGACACCAAGCAGCGCTGAGTGGTATCTGCTGTGATGAGACAGTCCAGGAACAGTCCAGGGTTCACTGTTTTCTAACCTGAAATGTCCTGACAGCATCAAAACAAACAGCTTCCTTATTCTTTTTCTAAATCCACTATATGATGATTAAGGAAGGAAAAAAACCCCACCGCCACATTATGAACCCCCTCTTAGGGTGTTGGAACTATACAGTGCCTTCAAAAAAACCCCAAAACAACCAACTGTACTGAAAAATCCAGTGAAGGTAAAATTATGATCCTTGGTTTCTAAGAACAACTTGTTCCTTTAGATCAAAGAGTATATTAGAAAGTACATCTGCTTGGACAATTAAAATAGCTCTTGACTTGCTCAGCAGTGGAATATTCCTGCCTAATGAAGATTCAGACAAAGCTGATGCCAGTTTCAGTCTGCAGAATTTACCTTCCCATTAATAGGGCCGCTTATACTGTCTTTCTATAAATCTTGGTCTCCAGTAAAGTGTATTATTTGCAATACTGCTTATCTAATTATTATACTTCATAATTATGGAAAGGGCAGGCTGATCCAGGCCAGTCATTAATTTGCTAGTAAATGAAGTGTTGCAAAGAACATCTTGTGATTATAATTCAATGCCAGTTAACACAGATATTTTTTACCACGTGTTGCAAGAGACAACCACTTTTCCTGAGCTTCATCAGTTCTGCTTCTCTTCCCTCCCTGATAAGAAGTATAAAGCTCTTGCTGCTGCCTCTTATTACATAAGTCAAAAACCTGCAATGTATAAACAGGGAAAGACAAAATATGATAGACAAATACACCCCCGAGACAGGCCTTTAGAGCGAGAGATGGAATGTAAAGTTCCCACCTACTTGTGACAAGAACTTCATGGGAGAACAGGATCCACTCCACAAAACAGGTATCAACTCTCTTACTCCCAGCAGCATTCAAGTTAGAGCATAACCAGAAATTCTATTCATAACTATGACAAAGTGCCCAGGATAAGCAGAAATGTTGATGTGAAATGGAGTAAAGCCAAAGAACTTGATTATCACCAGAAACAGCACTCTGCAGTTAAAATTATATATATAAAGTTACTAGATATAGTCCTGATGAACCAGATAACACTATTTACCAGCTACACTATTGAGGCTCTGTGTTCCCTCCATCCCTATCCCTTTAGCCAGTGCAAATACTTGCCATCCTTCTATCAGTCTAAAGCAGTTTTCAGAACACAAGCTTCATCTATAATGAAGACATTTGACTCAACTGATTAACAGAGAAAGGAACAAATTTTATCATTAACGGTGGAAAACTGAGCCCTACCAGAGCACCCAACTCTGCAGCACAGAAAAACAGAGTTTGGGTGTTTTTTTCATTTGGTTGGGTTTGTTTCTTTAAGTATGAGAGTTCTGAAAGACAAAAAGAAAATACAAAACAGCATTCTGTATTTCACATTTTTATTAGCTTCTTGCTGGCAGGCATTACACTTGGGAATAATATTGCACCAGGCATTAAAAATATGAATTCTACCACAGGGACATTTTGTATTTGGAATCCAATATAAATATTTCTAATCATATTTCCATGGCTACAGATAATATTTGGTTGCTTGATTTATATGCATAGAAAGAAACAGTTGTCATAACTGTAAGAAACTGTACTTATCAAGTACTTTTAAAGGGTGGGATTTGTTTTCCTAGAATATTACAATACTGTTTATTGATTTAGAAACTAAATTAGTCTACACAATAGCAGCTTCTCCCCAACTGCATTTTAAATTCTTTTTGTTTCTTGCTCCCAGTGTCATAGCATTAGATGGATTAGAAACCATTTAAACAGAGGTAATTTTAGCACTTTTGAGTCGAGTCAGAGAATTGTGTTAATGACACAAAATACCCTATTGTACTAATTCCTTGGACTCCCTCTTTCAAACAAAAAGGTGTCTTGACTGAACAGGCACATGCACGGTTTTTTTCTGATCAGGACAAAAGAACAGAGCTGCTAGAGAACGAAACTCCTCCAGTCCTTACTGATAAACAATAAATAGTCGTATAAAAAAAGCCCACATTGTTGCTTTAGTCAAAATCCAGACTCTCTTGGGTTTACTGTCCAATTAAGTTGCTAATCACTGAAGTGGCTCCTGTGGAGTCAGAATCAGTCATCTGTTTTCCGTGCCAGTCTACAGAAAGTCCAGTTATGCTCCACTGTGTTTTCATTGGCACGCTCGCTCATGTGATGAACTCTGGTGTTCCTGATCGTGAAGCCTTGCTTTGTGATGTACTCCATCAGATGGACTCGGAGCGACACTTCCTGGTGGTAGTCGCATGGCCCAAAAGTGAAGGAAACCTGGCAGTCCCTGGTGTCCATCATGTGCTTGTTCCACTTTGTGAAGTGGTTTGAAATGCCTTCCAGTAGCGCGTGGACTTTCGTCGTGATCGTGAGCTGTGTGATGATGACGGCCACTGGGTTGGAGTACTTGGAAAGCTTCCGGGTGCTGGACAGCTCCACCACCTCCTCAAAGGTATCCACAGGATACAGTGGCTTGGGGTCATTAAGACACTGAATTAGAGGCTCAATCTGATAGAAGTCCGCTTCCTTCCGGAGGAGGTCGAACTCCTTGAAGTCCAGTGGCAAAGTGAGCTCTGAGGTCCTTAAAAAGTTAAGAACATAACGGAAAAGTGGTCCATCTCTGTCAATAAAGTAATTGCCCTGAGAGTCCCTGGCAGTGGGGAAGTCTCCCCTGAACATGGCCCCGAGCATTGAGTCAGGATATCTCGTTAGAGTTGTGAGGGAGGTCGTATACATGTGTCCACCCACATTTAGCGTGACTGGATCAGTCATCTAGAAAGAGAGAAATTGCAGAGTTTATCAAGCCACCACACAAGATTCAATCACCTCGCTGACACACATGGCAAATACTGTTGGAAAACTGGGAGAGAATCACGGTCCTCCCGCTCAAAGCCTTTAATGGGTGTTTAAACCTGGACAAATCCAAGCCACCTGGCAACAAGGCACAACTGGCAACTAAACAGGATGATACTTAACATGCAGAACGCACATTTCCAGAATGCTTTAGAAATCTGAACAACTGAGCTACTGTCAGAGAAGCAAGTTTTGCATTTGGGCAACAAGTTTTTTCCAATTCTACAAATGGGGAAATGAGAACAGAGAGATTTCCTGATGAACAAGTTAGTCTGAATGAGGCCCAGCAGCGTTCCTTACTTTCACAATCTGTCTCTCATTCCAGAACAAAACCAAATAAAAAAAAAAAAAAAAAAGGAAAGAAAAAAAATCAACCAAACAAGTCTTAAGCCTCTTTTTCTCCCTCAAAAGAGGAAGGCAGTGCAACTTGAGACACAGGACCAAGAGCTCACAATCAAAATAATCCATGCCCTGGTTCAGAGGCATCATTAAAACAAGCAAAGAAAAAAAAGAACTTTCAGCTTTTAACTCTAAAAATAAGTATTTATTAACAAATTAGCATGTTGCACAGAAGAGGGGGGCAGAGCACAAACCCGTCTGCATCAGCTTCCAGATAGCTCATGAGGAAGCAAGAGAGAAAGGAACATAAATCCCATCTGGCCACCAACCCTAACAACCAGGACTGTGGCCAGCCAGAGAAAAGAGACATATGCATGGCAGCAGAATGAGAAGGGGAGAAAAATAAGATGCATTTGTCTAGTTTGTGACAAGGTTTACAAGGAAAAATACTTTCCTTTATAAATAAAATTATAAAGTCCTCAAAATTATATGCAGGAAGCACAAACTATTTTCAGCTTGTGTGTTAAGAAATCAGTCACAGTGAGCCCCAGGCATTAGTTCAGTTCTGGCTAATTGTCCCTTTGAAAAATGAACCTGGGTGCTCCCCACAAGCTGCAGGCGAGGTGCAGCACTCCAGAGAAGGTAAGTAAGCTGTTGTAAAGCTGGTGTAACATGCACATTTTTCCTTCTCACATGACCAAAGCTCTGGAGCTACACAAGACAGATCTGGAAGTATTCTTGCTGCAAGGCCTCAAAAGCCCAGCTGTAGCACACAGCACACACTTGCACAGGCTCACTCACCATATATCCCCAGTCTCCATTATCCATCTGTTCAATTGCTTGAACTGTGGTATTCCAAGTTTAACAGAAGGCTGCTGAAAGGATACGCGATTCACCTCCTCTTATCTCCCTGCAGGAAAAAGCACACACAAACAGAGAACAAAACATGGCAGACCATCAGTACCTACAAGAACACCAAGGGGAATGCTTTCCAATCAAAGGCAGGCTCTCTGCCAGAACAGCCACAAAGGCACATTAGCAGGAGAATCTGCAAACCCGCTTTTCCCTCCTTCTCCCTTCATGCTACCCACAGGACTGTCTCCGGAGCACACGGGTAATCACTCCAGTGGCTGCCTGAACATCCCAGTTTTGTTGAATAACAAGCAATGTGTCTCTGAGGATAATACACATTCACAAACTACCTTTCACCTGGGAAACTCTGAGTACTTTGAAAGACAGATGTCATTTTCCCACTCAGCCACCACTGAGGTCACACATGTGATCCCTTACTATTAGTCAACATTCCCATGCTCCAGTTTCAAACTGCTCAGAAGAATAAATCAAGCATGAAAGTCAATGAATAGTAAGAAGAAAAAAAACTCTCACTGCAGAATTAATAATTCAGCAGTGGAGAGCTGTAAGTGATAGGAAGAACATTAATCTACAGACAAAGAGTACAAATGGACTTCCCAGAGACCTACTCTTGAAAGCAATCTCTGTAGGGACAAGCCAGAGGACACCAAACATGTTTTCAGCACACTCCAACAAAAGCAATTTGAGAAGAGGTTCGTGCCGTGACTTCCCAGAGGATGCTGAACTGTTGACTTGCATAACAAGGGGACTGTCCACAAGAGCACAAGGCAAATCCACAGCGAGGGTTGTGCAACTCGGGGAGGGGGGGAAGTGAATGACCTCAGACCCCAGTGTTGATTTTCCAGTGGTGGCCTGTCAACCATGTCAAGTGATGCAAGGACGGGGAAGCCAGTTGTCAGTAAGGCTTTATCCCTACCCAGAGCCTGCCTCTCTGCTAGAATTGCTGAAAATTTAGGTCAGCCTGTTTTAAGTAGGGTACAGCTTCTCAGCTTTGTTTATTTTTACATCTTAAAGACCACACAGTTCCCAAGACTCCTGCTCCCATCCTCTTTACTAACAAACTTCAACAGTCACTCAGCTAAAGGCAGATAAAGATTTAGCCAAGCCAGAGCCCCACATGCCAAAACAACAGCCACAGTTAATTCCCAGCCAAAAGGCTGCCCTTCTCTTTCCTTGCAAATAAAGTTGCTCTCATTCAACACAGAAGCGGGCAGCATATCCCACCTCTCTGGGGTCTGCTTTCCTGCCCAAACCCACAGACTGGGCACAACAGTGTCCAGCACGTCAGGTCTTCCTGTGCCAGCAGCACAGGCACAGCCCCAGCTGCCTCTCAGACAGATTAAAGAGTACAAAAAGCAAAATCAGTGTATGAAAATTGTGAGGCCAGACAACAGAAGACTAAGGAATACTAAGATACAAAACTAGTCATACCAGGATCCTATTTTTACAAATTAGAGACGGAGTATGCTTCAAGAAAGTACATTAAAGCACAACCCCTGACAGCAGATAAACCTGGAACGCTCGTTTGCCCACCTCTGTAACTATTTTTTTTTAAATTCTCACAAATCAAGAAGTGAACTCATTCAGGTTTTCTTTATTTGGAATTGTCACTCATTAACTTTTACCAATAGCCCAGGTCTTTTAAATTCCAGCACTTGAAGGTGTTAATTCTGGTCAAGTACAAGACCAGGAGAACATGCAGATGTCTTAAAATCATATGAGACTGGTACAGCTTTCTGATATTCAAGGAAGACACTCACTTGAAAGTGAAATGATGCAGCCAGACAGAAACCTCACTAGTAATCATGGCAGAACAGATCTGCAGTCTTAATAAAATTAACTGGAATTACACATTCAGAATATTTCAAAGACAGAGAGATGTCCATCAGCGTGATTTTAACTGGTGGATATGATGTTACTTTGGTCAGCATCTAAGTCCACACTACAGATGAATCAAGACTTTACAAGGGAGAGAAAGAGATGACACTGCATGCCTGTGCAAAGGCATGAACTAATCTCTGATCACAGCACTGCTGTGTAACACCAGAGTGAATAATTCACGAGAGCAATTATCCAAAACAAGCTCAGCCCTTAACATAGAAGTGGAATCGAGAAATCTCATTGACCTTTGTGTAAGGACCCAGAACCACAAGGCACACACAAACCTCCCTGGCAAATCAGCGCTGGAGCAAGATGTGCAACACAAAGGGAAGACACCGGGAGGCCATCCTAAAATTATGCCTGAGTGTGATCCTAACTATCCGCTGCTTCCCTCGTTGGCCTGGGAGCTCTGAATTTCCGGACAATTTCACAGGCTAAAGTAGCTCCGTTTGGGTACAACCTGACTTAAGGACTAGCAAGGCTGAGGATGTATGCCCTTCATGACACATGCCTTTTCAAGGATGCTTTAAAATCTTTCTGAATGGAATACAGTGATCATCAGTGGGGTTGGGCAGACACTCCAGCCATACCCCAGGACAGGCAGCCAGCTCCGGTCCCTCTCACACAACAACGATCCGCACACAGGGCCAGCCTCACCAACACAGCTACTCCCGTCCAGGCAGCACCTAACAGATGACATCCTTTGATAACCATCAGCCTACCTTTGATAAGCACAAGAAATACTCATTTAAGATGACATTCAGACAGACAAAGTGCTGACACCGTTTAAGTTAAATGGGATGTCCCTCTTTGGTGGGAGCAGAAGTGCCCGGACGGTGTCAGGCCACAGTCCTGCCGTCATTGCGCTGTTCTGCGCACAGGGAGGAGACACGCAGCAGTGACCTGGTCATTGTGGCTCCTGCCACAGCCCAGCACAAACACAGCCAAAACTGGAAAGGCACAGTGAGAACCAACAAAAGCACTCAGGTCATCATTTTATACTCGACACACCAAATTGGGTACCTGCATTTATAAAATGCTCGCTCTTACTTCACGTATTATGACTCAGAGGATTACAGGGCTGTTTATCAGCAGCGCTGCTGCAACAGGTAGTGCCACTAACTTCAGCAGGGCTTCTCCCAGAACAGAGCTGCCAGCCCACAACCCTTCTGCAAGCTGAAATTCAGAGAAAGCAAGTAAGAGTCAGGTGAATGTCTGCATCTGTGAACACACACACGGGCTCAGGCCAGGCCATGGGATGCCAACAGCACTGCAGGCATTTGCACTGCTGAGACTACAGGCACTGAATCAGGTTGAGGCCACAGGCTACAAACCACTGCACTGATGTCACACACAGTTACTCAAAGGAGGAGCAGAAATACACCCAGCAGTTTTAAGTCAAGAGGCACAGACCACCTGATTTGCTCTGAATGTTCTTCACCTATCTCTTCCAACAAAAAAATTAAAGGATTTATTTGTGGCAATAATCTTTCGTGAGCAGTTTGGTATCACTATTACAGCATGAGCAGCTTAACCTCAAGAATAACCTTTGATTTCTAGGTCAATATAGAGCTGGCAGGAAATCTACCAATGGCAGCTTAAAAAAGAAAGAAAGCAAGCTAAGACTCCACTTATACAGACACGTACACTTGGCATTTAATTTACTCATCCCTTCTTGAGCTCCCTGCCTCGCAGACTTAGGTCTCCAAAGATGAGAAGAAACTCCAGCCCCAGCACAGTTATGCAGTACATAGACAACATCCCTGTTCCCAAGCCAGTCAGAACATTTGAAAGGCAAGTTCTTACTGTAAATTATTGGTGACTCACCTGAACTGACAAACTCCGAGCAGCAGCAGCACTGACTGTACTCCACCAAACTACAGCAAGAAAACGCTCTGCAGAGCAAACCCTGAGCTCCAGTTCTGTGCCACCCTGTTAACCAGGGGAGCAAGGAGGAGGAGAGCTCTCAAAACAACCAGTCACCCAAATCTTCTGGCAATTCAGATCACCTTCACTAAAGAAAGCATCTACCACCTTCTACACCTGTCAGGTTTATAATGACTAATGCAGTTTATTAAATGTTAACTTGATTTTCTTGAGTTGTTTTTTTACTCATACTCAGTCTGCACCTCAGGCAGGACGGAAAAACGCTCATGCCAGCCACTCAGCATTTTCACTCCTTTATGTTTAATTGCTTCACTATAAATTCCAAGCTCCTGAAGTTTCCTTCCCTCCCCCGAGGAGCTCCATGACATCCTGTTTCAAGCCCAGATTCCAAACTTTCCTTTTAATTGCTTCTTGTTGGAAGAGCCCACATTCCAGTATGACTTTGGCTCTCCTCTCAGAGAGCCAAGGAAGACTCTTATATCCAGTCTGGTCCTGCTGAAGCAACCCAAAGCACCCACGCTTCCAGGACCTGTGACAATAATTGAGTTTTACCCACATATATTGGTTCCATGACACTAATCAGTGTTGTTCCCATGTGAAAACATGTCTCCAAACAGTTTTGGAAGAGGACAGGTGTGAGAAACACCGAGCATTCCTGCACACACCGATGGGGCTCAGCTCACGCACAGACAACAACACGGGGAAGAAAACCCCCTGAGAGGGGCCCAGGGCTGCAGCAGGAGCCGAGAAGTGCCCGTTTCCATCACAGAGGAACCAGCGAGCTCATGGTAGCAGAACTCTCTCCAGGATCAGAGTGATTCAGCAAAGACGCTGCAAATGAACCCAGACATTTCGCATCTCCCTCCCGCAAGTGACCCAAGAGCCCACGGCCTCACCCCCATCCCAAAACAGAGCCCCAGCCCTGGCACCTCTCTCCCCGTGGCGCAGGAGAATCCACTGCCCTCCCTGCCCGGAGCAAAGCCCACGGATCCCTGACCATCCTCACCGGAGATCCCCGCCGGGCACCGCGGCTCCCGCCAGGGCATCCCCCCGCTCCGCCCTCAGCCCAACCGCGAACGGGACCCGGGCAGCACCTGTCCCATCCCCGCCCGAGCACCGCGGCCGCGGCTCCCCGTTCCCGGCCCGAGGGAGCCCCGGGGGCCGGGCCCCGCACCTGCCCCGCACCCGCCCCGGGACGCGCCCGTCCCGCCCCAGCGCTCCCGCCGCGGGCGCGGCCCCCGCCCCGCAGGGCCCCGCGGCTCCCC
>JAWWES010000024.1:8744152-8789571 GCA_035583135.1 Lophotriccus pileatus
TGGCGCCAAAAGACCGCGCGCCCCGCTCGGCCTCTTCGCGCGCGCCGCGGCGTTCTCGCGAGAGCGCGCGCGGGAGGCGGGGCCCGGCGGCCGCAGGGCGAGAGGACACGGGCAAGATGGCGGCGGCTGCGGCGGCTCTGCGGCACCTGGCCAGGGGCGCCCGCCTCGCCCCGCGGGGCCGCGCCGGGGGGATGCTGCCCCCGCCCCTGCAGCAGCTGCAGCAGCGCAGGGGCTTCCGGGTCTCCGCGCCCGCCGCCATACAGGTATCGGGAAGGGCTGTCCCCGGAGAGGGGCTCGCGCCCCTCAGGGCAGGGTCCGGCCCCCGGGCGGGCGGGCGGCGCGGCGACTCCGTCCCCGGGCTGAGGGATCTCCCGGCGTGCGGGGAGCCCGGCCGTGCCCCCGCCCAGCCCGGCTGCCGCTGTCTCGCAGGTAACGGTGCGGGACGCGCTAAACCAGGCGCTGGATGAGGAGCTGGAGCGGGACGAGCGCGTCTTCCTGCTGGGCGAGGAGGTGGCTCAGTACGATGGCGCCTACAAGGTTTGTGGAGGCCGTTGGCGGGCCGGGAAAGGGCCTCAGGCGGGCCGTGACTCCTGTCTCCTGCCCTGCAGATCTCCAGGGGCCTCTGGAAGAAGTACGGGGACAAGAGAGTGATCGACACCCCGATATCCGAGGTGAGGCTGCCCTGTCTGCAACCCCGGTGACCTCTCCATCATCTGCTCCCTGCTCCTTACCCCTTGGTTTCCTTCTTTTTCAGATGGGCTTCGCAGGAATCGCTGTCGGAGCTGCTATGGTTTGTACACTTGCATTCTTCCTCTCCTGGTTTTAAAAATTAAACTATTTTTAGGTAAAAACACGCTAATACATTTTAACGTATTTAACAGGCAGGGTTGAGACCAGTGTGTGAATTCATGACGTTCAACTTCTCCATGCAAGCCATTGACCAGGTCATAAACTCTGCTGCCAAGACCTGTTACATGTCAGCGGGATCCATCGCTGTTCCCATCGTGTTCCGGGGCCCCAACGGAGCATCAGCCGGAGTGGCTGCCCAGCACTCCCAGTGCTTCGCAGCCTGGTACGGGCACTGCCCTGGGCTCAAGGTCGTCAGTCCCTGGAGCGCAGAGGATGCCAAGGGTTTGCTGAAAGCGTCCATCCGGGATGACAATCCAGGTGAGCACGGGCAGATCACGGCAATACCTGGCGCTCGCTCCTAAGGAATGGCTGTTTTCTCCTCCTGCGCCATTTAAAAGATACCACAAAAAAATTGTTAAACCCTAAAGCACTCATGTTTTTTTTTACTGCAGCTCTAGGGTACTTACAGAGACAGAGGGGTTTATCCTAACAGTCCCCTGCCTTGCTAACAGCAGACTGATTTTGTGCTGTTGCCCAGGTACACGGTTTTAGTGTGAGTTTGGTTCCAACCAGGAAACCTGGAAGCATTTATATATCTATCATAAAGGGATTAAAAAGGATGAAGATGAGTCAGGAGGTCTTCCTGCATATACAATGCCCCAAAGTAACTCATTTTTACAGATCATGAAATTCAAATGATAAATTCAGAATGTCATTTATTTTCTTTATTTTTCACAAATGTGAATGAAAAGTGGGAGACCTTTCAAAAAGTGGTGATCATATCATGTACTGAAAGTAAAATACCTGATCTCCTTTCAGACTAGCTGTAGACAGCTTTCTAAATGCTTCAACATTGAAGTAATGATGCTGATTTACTTTTTTTTTTAATTGCTTCTGCAAACATGCTCCTCACTCCCTTGTTGCCTGGATGGGTTTAGTGTATTGAGCTGCTGCAGGACTGCTAATGGTGAGTGCAGCCCTGTGCCTGCAGAGATACACATTAATCCAAGTATGTTTTCTCCTAGTTGTGGTGCTGGAAAGTGAATTACTATATGGTGTTCCCTTTGAAATGTCTGAACAGGCACAGTCAAAGGAATTTGTTATTCCAATTGGAAAAGCTAAGATAGAAAGGCAAGGTAAGCTGAGTATATGTTTGTTTGTTTGTTTCTGTATTAACTGACTTGGTTGGGGACTTCTTTTAACCTCAGCTGTTCAGGGTACTGCTGTCACAGGACACGGAAAAGTATTTCAAATGTCAAGTGTTCAAATGTTCTTCTATCCAGTTTCATGTTCTCTTGCCTTTTTAGGGAAACATCACCTGGTTATCCAGATCTCAACTAAAACAATACCCTTCTAAAGGATTTGTTCCATAGTGTAGAGATAAAGCAGGTGGTGGCTGAAACACTTCTTTTCCTCACCTAAGTATATAATTTTTGTCAAAAATGCAAAAAGAGATCACTGTAGTGTTTCACCCCACCTGTTCGTAATTTACCACTGAATTATAAGCATGTATGAAAAGGATAACATTGTAATTATATTAAATATCTCTTTAGTTCCCTGAATTCAAGGGTAAAGTTTGTGTCTTAGCATAGGTCTTTCTCTCTTCCTGCTATGTCTGGGCCTAGCATCTCAAATAAACATAAGGAACTTAAATTTACCAGTGAATCTTAATGTTAGCTTGACAGGAGCCTGAGGTCTAGGAAAAAAAGCTTTAAATCTTAAGGGTTTTTTTTCTATTTTAACACTTGTTTCTCTTCTAGGAACTCATGTTACATTAGTGTCACACTCAAGACCTGTTGGCCATTGTATGGAAGCAGCTTCTGTACTTGCTAAAGAAGGTGTAGAGTGTGAAGTGAGTGGAGTTTCTGTTGCCTTTCTCTTTCCCTCAAGGCGGGGGAGAAAAGCAGAGTGTCTCACAGCAAAGCTCTCATTATCCCTTTTCCCCCCAGGTTATAAACCTGAGAACCATTCGACCAATGGATATCGAAACAGTGGAAGCCAGCGTGGTAAAGACAAACCATCTCGTCACTGTAGAAGGAGGTTGGCCCCAGTTTGGAGTAGGAGCAGAAATCTGTGCTAGGATCATGGAAGGTACCGAGTTTTGCAGTACATGTCTTGGTCTCAATCCCTACTCTAAATCCTGATGACTTCTTGATAAAGCCTGGCAAAGGCAGAGTTAGGGGTTATATCTGAGGAGCTGGAGCCTGGCTGCCTTGCTCTAGAGGTTTTTACAGGGTGGGTGCAAAAACCACAGTGCATGAAGATAAACAAGCAGGAACAGCACTCTCTGGAATATTAGAGCTACAGGAACAAAACTTTAAAATAGAATGAAATCCAAAAATCAAGAGAAAACCACAGTACATGGCAACCTGACACTGTCTTCTGTTTCAGGACCTGCCTTTAACTACTTGGATGCTCCAGCTGTGCGTGTTACCGGTGCCGATGTCCCCATGCCTTACGCAAAGATCTTAGAGGATAACTGCATACCTCAAGTGAAGGATATAGTATTTGCAGTGAAGAAAGCTTTGAATATATAAGTTGTAAATACATGTTTTAAAGTACCTGCTTTACAAAGCATTATTGGTGTTGGGCAAGTTGTATCCATAACTTATGTTGTATAAGCTACATGAACTTTTGTACAGTGGGGAAAGTATAGTGACCTCCCAGAATATTTATATATGGGGTTACACCCCCTAAGCCACACTTCATATATGCAATAATGTGGTAATGCTTGTTTGTTGAACAGTACAGTTGGGCTAGTGCTACTGTTTGTGGAGAAATCCCGTTCCAAATTCAGAGTGAGGAAAAAATGCTCCATTTTTGCTTGGCTTTAAGTACCAGAGGAACTGTGTCAAACCCGCTGGAGCGGTGGTTTAGTGCAGAACTGCAGAGAGCAAGAGCAGGCCCCCAGTGCTGTACAGCTGCAGGAGCCCATGGTCACAAGGCCTATTGGAAGGGAATGACCAGACTGGATGGGTGAAGCCCTGCCTGCCAGGGCAGCTCTGCACAGAGGCTGTGGCAGCCCATGGTGTGGGTTAGGAGGTGGTGACCCTGTTTGGTTTGAAGAGAGCTCCACACATGCAGAAAGGCTTCTGCACAAGAGCTTAAATAAAGATCCTGACCCTCTTCAGTATGTGATGGGAAACACTACCTAACTTAACTACCTGTCATATAGAGTGATAAAAAAATGCATGTCCAGATGCTTGGCTTTTATGGCTCAGCTCCATGTGGGTGTCTGTACCTCCTTGCCTGGGCTGATAACAGCATGTTCCCACTGTAGGTCTTGCAGTGCAAAATGAGTTCCTTTACTCAGCCACCCTGAGCCCGAGTCTGAAGCAGCAGTTGTGCAGACTGTGTGAAGAACTGGGGAGCAGTCAAGGCAGCCTTTTGGCAGAGCACCACAGCCCAGCATTTGGCTGAAGGCTAGTCCTGCCAGGCAGGGATGCTCTGCCAGACTTCCCTCAGCAGCTTCTGGTACAGAGGGAAAGCTGCCCTGAGGGGCCTGTGCAGCAGGGCCTGCTCTGCACCCCAGGTCAGTGGCTTCCCAGGGAACAGGTGGAGAGGACATGCCTCTGTAAACAGCCAGAAGAGGTCGGGTCCTGTTTCAGGAATACCTTTTGGGGTATTTCTTTTAGCAGAGGTGCTGTTAGGTTCTTAGGAAGTGTGGCTTGCAGGTGCCAATCCCAGCTGAACATACCCACCACACACTGCTGAAGGAATTCCATTAACATTTTAATAAAAATGACTGGATATCACAGGTTACATGAAACTTTGTACAGACATTCTCTGCATAGTAACAAACACTGATGTACTTGAATTTAAAAAAATGGATTATCTATAATCCTTTAAAGTGCAATTTGTTTAAGGTTTTAAATCAAAAAGGATCTTTCAATAAAGTTTAAACTGTAGAATTAACTTGAAATAACTTTGCATTTAACTAAATCAAGAATAACATCCCCATGCCCTATTAACTCCCATTTCAACCATTTCCTCATTTAAAAACACTTTCCCTTGGAGTGGCAGGTAGGATGTCCATTTAAACAAGCTTGATGAGACAGCATTTTAACTCCACCAGCAAATATGGTGGGAATAAGATTTAATTCTCCAGTTCCCTCACCTGTGCAGTATGCTTTAAAGGTTGGATTATCTAAAACAAAACTTGTTGATTCAATGCAGCAAGAATTACAATGAGTTACAAGTGCATGGAAAGAGTTGAAAAACCGAGCAGACTAAAACTACATCCCTGTAACTTCAAAAAAGGGGTGGAATAGAATTGGGAAAAAATGCATTAAGTCACCATCATCATGGTCATTCCTATTTTCAGGTTTTTATTCAGCTATATAGAAGCTGCTGTACCCTTGCAACTGTAGCCAGAGAACACAATTGAAACCCAAGTAAAGAATGGAGTACTTATCACACCACGGGGAGGCAGTTCGGGCAGGGCAGCGCTGCTGCTCGAGGGAAGCTGAAATCAGGGAGAACGGAGCTCCAGCGTGATCCGTGCTGGTGGGTCAGCTGCTGATCAGGAGGGTCAGCACAGGAGGGGGAGAGGGAATTCAATCCTGGAGTGACCAGTGGCCTCAGCTGATCCTGGGAGCACTGTAGTCGCACGTCTGAGTTTTCTTCAGAGTTCCTTTCTGAAAGTTTTGGATGGAGCTGAGCAAGGCTCCCCGGCTCGCACTGACGGGCTGCGGCGTTGGCACCTCTGTACTCAGGGGAGGAGCTGCTGGTGGCAGGGGCGGCGGAGGCGGTGCTGGGGGTATGGACGATGCTCCTGTTGAGTCAGGGAGAGAAGATACAGTTTGATTATGCCAGGGGTGTCCTTCCACAGAGGACTGCGGCTGCTTGGCTGGACTTGGTCAGTCCTGCACTACTCACATCATCCCTTGAATGCCAGTGGAGTGTGAAGAACAGAACAGATGGGAAATGCCCAAGTGATCAAATCCCTCTATCTGCAGGTGAGTCGTGTCATCTGAGACACCTCTGAAATGAAGCCTGATGCAAAACATGTCTCAAATGTGATCTTCTGAAGGAAATGGAGATCGCTTAATGGGACTTCCCAGCTCTTGTTTGTCCCTAGTAAAGCAGTTTGCTTTCTGGGACACGAACAGTAACAAAGACTGGAAGCAAATTTTAGAGCCTGTTCTTACTTAACATACTTCATGTTCTTTGAAGGACCACATCACTGTAATATTTGTGATGAGCATTTTACTTGGTCAGATTATACTCCATTTTTAAAGTAGTAACTGCAGATAGAGTTTTCTGGAAGTGTTTTTCACTTCCACAGTCCACTTTCTTCAGACATGTTACAACAAATGCTTGTTTGACAGATTGAATGAACCACAACACTGTGACACACACCTCTTGCCTGCCTCTCCTGTTCCCACTAGCCACCGTTACACTGTGGCCCTTGCCCCAGTCATGCATCCACTGTGTGCTTCTCATCGTTCCTCAGCCCCACGTCCTGACTCCCTGGGAAGCCAGAGCCCCCAGCAGTGCATGTGGGGACCTAGTCCAGCACTGAGGGCCTGCATGGAGGTGCTTCCTGGCTGTTTAGATCCAAGCAAGTGGCCTAATTTGCCCCAGGCTGCTCTGCCAAACACCCTGATCTTGGGCAGCTCTGCTGCTGCACATTCCACTGCCATTTCTTCACAAGTATAGTAATATTAATAGGCCTATCTTGTCTCATATATTTTGGAAGGAGTAGGGCCATAATGATTAGTATCTTAGAACTATATATAGCAGCGAATTTTAACTCCATCATCTAGATCATGAGTTGTTCCACATGAAGACTAGAAAGACAAATGGCACCTATAGTTTAACACTTGCTTCCAGCAGCTCTAACCTACAAAGAGAAATATACTGGTAAGTGGCAAGAACAAGGATACTGGACAAAGAAAAGCAACATGAAGGCAACCAAGACACTATGGTTACTAAAGTAGAACTGCTTGCTATGAAGTGGGAAAACACCAAGTTGTTGAAGGACATTATGCCACACAGACTCAAGAGGAATTTGATGAAAGATAAAGCTCAACTACAGAAAAAAAACAGACAAAAGTTCTCTGTGCTCCATTTCTCTCTCAATTCCTCACTAACACTTGTTTTCAGACTAACAAGTAGCAGTAAAAACGTAACTGCTGTTATTAACCAGTTATATTACTAGATGAAAGACATGACTCAAAGCTCCCTCATTTTCTATTTGTACTAGTCTTTGAAGAGAGACTTCTCCCATATGGAATCAAGCTCAAAATGCAGAGTATTCACACAAAATGTCCAATTTTGCCATTGTACGTTAATATGTGCTGTGATTGTAGCAATTCCAGTTCTTCAGGAGAATTTCTCCTTGACATGAAAGCCTTCTGTGAAAACAAAACATGGAAGTACATATTGAGCTCATCTTCACTCTCTTCCCTTCCAGAGGAAATACTCCAGTCCTAACAGAAATACCAGAGATCAACTGAAGCAATTTAATGTTCCTAGTGCCTGCGGATCAACTGTTCTCTGAAGTAATCAAAACATCACACACTGGCTTCTAACTTACCCAAATCTGCTTTTTACACTTGCCAAAGATGTAAGTCAATTTACTATTAGAAATACTGGAAAACCATTCCCTGGGTCAGAGTCCTATTTCTTATATGGATGGACTGCCAGGAAAAGAAAACTTGGCACTTTGCCAAAGGAAGAACAAGACCAAGAACAGTTCAAGTAACCATTTTATGGTTGAAGTGGTCAGAGCAGAAGCTGTAGGACTGGCACACCAACCTGTCCCCGAACGGATCAGGTGAGCTGCTGTAAGAGCACCAAGAGCAGCTACTCATAAATGAAATGGCTTCAAAGAGATGCAAGAACTGCAGAGACAAGATTTTTGTCTGGAATTGCAAGGGGAGGCTGAAAAGACTATGCAAGTAGCTGTACAAGATGCAATAGGGAACTGAGCACAGAAACAGAAGCCAGGACTCTGCAGGGAATACAAATACAATGGTAACACGAGCAGTGGAAGAAGGCACATGTTTGACGGGGGGGGAGCGAAAAAGACACAAAGTGTTTGGATGACTAAGTATTATTGGGCTAAGATTCCATGTCTATCTTCAAATTCTGGTCTGGTTATTTTGGGTAGAAAAGACAGGGAAGTATAGGGGGAAAGCTCACCTTCCTTCCTAGAAAATTGTCAAATTCCTCAAGACTCACTGTTATTGAAATTGAGCTGCTGACATCATGCAATTAAACTCTTGTGAGACTGATAACAGACAATGATACTCTTACACCCGAGCTCTGCCTTAAAACATAAATACAGAGTTCAGAATGGTATGTGACTAGCCATGAGCATTACATATTGAACCTGGTAATTAAGAGCATGATTCCAAAAATCTTCATATCCATTCATTTCAGTTAGTCAATCCAAACCAAGCTGTCCTTCCCTCCTTGACATGAGTGGCGAAAAGGACATGTGAGTTCACACACACGTACTCATATGTAGTTACATCTACAGATTAAACTATTCTACCCAACAGTGATCTATTTTCCTGTATTTACCAGAAAAAAATACTTAAGACAAGTGCTCAGTTGTCAGTAGGCCTTTCCAATACACATGTTGGAAGACATTGCCTGCACACACACATTCTACTCATTCATGCGGTTGTAAGAATAAAACACTCAAACAAGAACTTACCAAGGGTTTTTACAGGGACATTTTTGTTAAAAGAGTGTGTTAAAAGGAATAGGAAGTAAATCAGATGCTGTAAACTTGATGCCTGAATTGAAACAAAAACTTAATTATGACTTTAAAGTGACAGTAATTGTGCAAACAGCATTAAAAACTTGGCTGAGAATGGGATGCGAACAAAGAAAATCATTTTAGTGAGGTTTTAAAGATGCTGTATTTCATTAAAATAATCTGTAGGAACATTCAGATTTTTTTCTTCTATTCCCTCCCAATACTAAGTAAATTCAAGATTTGCATTCAACTTTCCCCTTCAGAAACAGAGCATCTTTAAAGAGATAAATCAGCATTAGCTTACTTTTCCGAAAATTCACGTTCAAAATGATGCATGCTCTATTGAAGACAGCAGAGAAAGAGAGAGGACACAAGTTAATCATCCAGTTCTCGTGTCAAAGAAAAACAGATACTGTTAGCTGAAAAGTTAGTACAAAAGTCAATACATTCTTATTCACTGACAAATACAAGGACAGTGGATTGACTATTTGAATACACATTTACAATACTTTGTCCAATTCTGAGAAATGAACCACTATTTTCCACACTCTAGGCATTATTATACTTGGTCAACAAATACAACACACATGCTTCCAGCTGCACATGCCATAATCCAACCTTTACAGGATTAAAGTGCATTTAGAGAAATTTAGCAAGAAATCTGCAGGAAGATTAGCCATAGGAGACGAAATCCATTCCATTCAAGGAACACTTCCTGCTGTATTAACACCTGTATTTACACCTATGGGTCAGGGACACTCAGGAAAAGCACTTTCTAAAGCATCCAAATTGTCTTACAGAAAGGTGAAGGGCAGGCAAGATGCACCATAGGGGTGCCAATGAAACATCTGTTGTGCTGAAGGATTTAGAATGACTGGCACAGAAAAAGATTGTTAAGTACAACTCGCACTTTGTTCCTGCAGGAAAGCCCAGGAAAGCAAAAGTAACACCCCACAAACTTTGTTGTAAAACACCATGCCGGTATTTTAGGGGCTTATTGGATTTAGAGAAGATTCAGTGAAGTTTTAAATAACCCATCTCACAGTGTTCTGCATCTCTTCTGATCCTAGCCACAACTCATATCCACAAAGAAAACAAACAGATTTTCAAGGAAGCAAAGAACTGTGGAAAAAAAAGAACCAGAACTTCAAGGGAGAGTGTCGGAAACACAGGATGCTGCATTAGAATTGCTTGCCATGATCTAAACAATGTCCTTCAAAGATGTTATTTAGCCAAGTATCTGCAACAACACCAGCCCAAATACACTCTCATCAATGACAGCAGCCCGTAAGAGCTGATGTTTCCAGTGGACACCTTTCCCCTCAAAGCAGGCCATGCACTCAATCCTACAGCTGCAGCTGCCATACAAAGACAGCAAAAGCCAACCACCATTTTAGTTCTTAGTCTGTCTTCCATCAACTATACCAAGCACTCTGATGCAAGCCAAGTCTCACAAGGCCTTTGTTCAGAGACAAAGCATCTTTCAACATGTGAGAAACCCCTGAACAGGTTCCTTCCCTAGGACATGTCAGTCTGGAGCCCACTCCCCTTTGGTCAGTGTCTCTGGCTCTGCACATACCCCCACATCACACTGGTTTGGTTGGTTACCAAATGATGGCAAGAGCTTCTGCTGGGGGCATTTTTTCTCATCAGCCTCAATTTTGCCTTGACATCACATCACCAGGATGCTTTGAGATGCCTCGATTCTAACACAACCACAACCAATCCATACAGACAGAATGAAAGCCTCAGTGCCCTTTTGAGAATCATCTCACCACATTGATACCCACGAGCAATTTTGGTTTAGGGGGTAAATACCCTTAGTAAGTACAAGAAAACTGGAAGAGAGAGATACAAGCTACAAAGACATCACTTGTCACAAAGTCCTACCATGGGGCCAGTGGGTCTTTCATTGAGCCAGTAATACCATACCTGCTTAGAACAGCTAAAACTACAACACTGCTGGTGAAAAAATTCAGCACACTAGTTTTCCCTCAGAACTAACATCTGAAATTTCTTCTATGAATTCTACTCACAAAGCATTCCTGAAAGTGTGCCACTTGCCTTTACACCTCATAAACAACACCAAAGCCATCAGCTCACTAAAGCCTTTTCCCATGAACGCAGGTAGGGCCACATGCACCGTGTCAGATGGGGCTGATCACCACAAGTCACCAGGAGCACACTGGCAGCAAGGTGAACAAGACACTGTGACAACATGGTTTGAACAGAGACAAGTTTTGAGCCCAAACTTGAGCCATTTTTTAGCCATTTGACTCATATCACATGCTTAAAACTTGAAAAACCTTTCAATCAAGTTCCAACAAGCCCAAGTTAAAACATGACCAAAAGGTAGTTTTATTGAAAAAGGAAAAATTGTTTGCTAAACATCCATCCATTTTGGAGGCACAAGGTTTTCTTTTGCATTTTCAGCTACTTCTTTATTAAAGCACACAAAACTTGCAACAAACCCTCCAGCTAACAGTGGGTACATCCTGAGAGCAGCACTGTTACTGTGCAACACAATAACAGTAATTATTTTGTTTAGGCTAACTGGGAGAAGTTAGTTCCTAAGATACATATTTCTCATACCCTCAACTTGAAGGAGAAATTACTAATTTGAATTTCAGCATGACTGCTTTGAATTACATCACACAGACTGCAGTGTCCTTTGAAAGATCATTCACAGCAAACACAAATTTGATTGCATCATGTTAGTTACTGAGTTGAGCTGTGTAGAAAGTTCCTGGGACTGGAAATTCTATGGCATGAGTCACCACAACAAACAGCAATGCTATGGACTGCTTCCCCCCTAGGAATGTTTGCCAGTGCTCTCTCTTCCAGCCTTTCAGCCTGAAGAACATACACTACTGCTCAATACTCAGATTTGTAACCAAACTTTCAGAGTATTTCTATTGCTCACTCAAGCAGATTCTTCACCACTTCTCATTATCAGTCCTAAACATTAGCAAAACTGCACAGCTACCCTGCAAACTGAAAAACAGAACTGGTAAAAAATAATAAAGATATTATTTTTAACCCAAATCAGTCTCTGACTTGTTTCTACCAGCTCTAGTGGGTTATCAATGGGCTGTAGCACAACTCGGGAGATTTACACAGCCTAAACCACTGAATTTGTCACAACCAAAATTTCTGAAAATACATCACAGCAGTACAGGAGTAAAGAGACAATACACAAGGGATGAACAAGCAGTATTCCAGAGTTAACAGACCATTAACACCAGAACAAATGCATACTGCAACATGAAGCCCAAAAAATGTCTGGAAAGCAGCAATGTCAATAGGCCTGGAGTAAAAAAGACTTTGAAGCAAGCACTTACACTCTATGGATAAATCATATCATGTATATCTCAGGAAAGGTTATTAAAGGAAAAAGAAACTATCAAAAGGTTCTCTATGGCCCTCAAAAGAGAGCACATGCCCACACTCAGGCTGACACAAGACAATTGTCATCTCTGTGTTCCATCCTTGAAAACCACTATCCCTTAGTCATCCTTGGAAAAAACACCCACCACTGAGGAGCAGAGGGGAATAAAAAAAAAAAACCAAAACCATACAATAATGACTCTTGAACTTACCTGCTGTAGAGGGTGGAGTGGGGGATGATGGAGATGTTAACGGGGAACTTGCCCCAGAGCCTGCTAAATAAAACAACAGTCTAGTAACTATAGCTGTGACATGGCAGTTCAACAGTCAGACAAGACAGGTTGCTGGAAACAGGCCAACTTTACTGACTGAAGATCCAATCCTGCTTCCATTGAAATCTTGGGAAAGATTCCCATTTATAGGAACAGTGTCATTTGGACCCAATCTGAACAGAGCAACTTTACAGTACAGAGTGTCAGAGGATCTCCAAACACACAGGAAGTGCACTCAACAGTATTCCTCTATGGGAAAAACTTCTTTTCTGCTCCTTAGGCTGTTTGGTTTCAGCGTCCAAATTGTTCCCCTTAAAACACTGTGCCACTGCATGGATGGCACCCACCTCTCCTAAGAGATGTTCAGTGAGTTGCTGTACTCCACAAGTTAGTCTGATATCCAACTACTCCACAACAAGTGGCTTTTGGACACATTTTAGCCAAGCAAGTCAACTCTTCTATCTGTTCCATACCTTTTAACTAAATGACAACCTGTCAAAGGCTCTGTTGTTCTGGAATTTGGCACTGAAGCAGCAATTAAACAGATAATTTTCTCATTCATCTTTACATCTTACTATGTAATACAGATCACTATAAAGAGTCTCCCTGAAGACTCCATTCTTAAATAGCCCAAATAATGAATATTGTTATTCAACTCAAATATAAAACAGAATAAAGAAACTGATTGGTTTGGTTTGGTTTGGGCTTTTTTTTTTTGAGGAATGGGGCACAGAAGAGAGGAACATTAAATTAAGCAGCTGAAAATCTAACAGTGACAATATTTAAAGGCCTCGATTTATCTATCACCCAAAGCAGTGGTTATTGGGCTTTGGTAGTCCAATATTAGCATGTAAACTGATGGTAATCTTGGATCTTTTCAGACAGAAAATGACAGTAACAACAAAAAAAATGACACAAGTGTGCAGAAGCAAACTTTTTTCTCTGTAGTTACCTGAGTTATTTGAGTTGCTGTATTTTGCTGAGTGTTCTTCCCCACTTTCATAGGCAGAACGTTTTGACTTCTTTGAAAGGAAGCAGAGGAAACAGAAGATGGGAATGAATAATCACTTTCTATGATAAGGATTGAACTGACAAACAGATTTATAACAGCCCTCTACTGTATCACACAAGGTTTATCAATGCCCAGCTTCGCTCTCTCCCATCCCCAACACATGCTGACAAGAGCAGCAAGGCTGTTGTATCCTCACGTATCTCCAGGCAGGCGCCAGAGCAACTCCAGTGCCCTCTGACCACAAGGGAAAGGCAGAAAACTGACCCACCAGAAAAGAAGAACAAAGCAGACAGTGCTGCAGGAGCAGACTGAAACAGGCTCCAGTGTCCTCCGTGGGAAGCAGCACAGCAGCTCATCTGTGTATGAGCTGTTAACCAAGACTGGGTGCATACAGCAACCTCTCACGAGTTAAAGCAATGTGCAAGTCAGATACCACTGTAACTTCAACGTTTTAGTAAATATATTGCTTGGCTACAGAAGTGAAAACAATCAGGAAGTAGTGCAGAAAAACACAGGACAGAATAGAGCCACGTACCCGTGGCTAAACCTGTCCATGCTACACGTTCAAAAAATATACACATCTTTTCCTGTGTGAGAAACCCACTTAAATATTTCTTACTTTTCGTGCTAAGATCTTCCTTTTCTTTTTTTCTTCTTCAGAGCCATGATGAGATTGAGCTCTTGTAAGCCTTCTGTGCTGGTGAATCTTCAAAATGAAGGAAAAAATAGAAGAAGAACCATATTAAGATCTTAAATGTTTTCAAACAACACATTTGGGGTACAAGACAATATGCTGCAGTCAGTTTAGATTTATTTTTTCATTTTCAGTTTTTATCTTAGCTGTTGCTGGTAAAGGATGGAGGCTCATACTACAGTTAAAATTATCCTTTAACTTGGGAGCCACTGCCTGTGAAGCTGCATCACTTAAAACAGTGAAATGCCACACAGTCAACAGCTGTTCTACAAGTCCTCATACTGCATTTCTGGAATGGCAAATCTGTTGATGAAAGCCTATATTACTCAAAATCACTTTTGAGTAAAAACTCGTTTTCTGCATGTAAAAATGATAGGAGGAAATGAAATTTCTGTAGGAAATAAAGAAATGCAGACATTACCAATTTCTGTTCTTCTGTTAATCGCTTTTCTATGCATTCCTTGGAGATTTTCAACGCCTCTTTTAGCTTGGTAGGAATCTAATACAGAACAGGGAACAAAAACATAGCAAAAATGTGATAAACAAAACTTGGCTGCTCACACCTCATCTCATCACACTGCTCATCTAAAGCCCCAAGTTCTGGCAGCATTCCTTTAGTGAACAGAAAATAAGATTCTAGATGAATGTTTTTCCACTCAGAAATAACAGCAGGGACAAAGAAACTGTAAAAGCAGGGACAGGTGACTATTTTGATACCCCAGTCACATCCCCAAACTGCCATGAGGCTGACAAGACACATGGCACACGTCTTCCAGAAGTGTCCTGGGGAAGCTCCCCAGTGGGACCAGATGTGGCTCCCAAAACGCCCCAGCACTGGAGCTGGCAGCAATGTGCTGATGGTCTCACGTAGCAAAATCAGCCTCACAAGGTGTTTCCTCTCACTGCAAGGGACCCACCTTACTGGGCAGCCTCTGCTCAGATAGAGCATCATCATTAGCTACATAAATGGGCTCCAGGACAGCAACCTGAACACTCACGGGTCACATCACGGCCCCTTTCTAAGGATCAGCACAGGAATCCAAATACTGCTGGTAAGAGCCATAAAGGCAAATAAAGCCACTTCTCCTCTACCCTGTCAATTAATGAGTAGATACTCACAGCCTGGCACTGCCATAAACATCAGCAAACCAATGTTCAACTCTACCTTAAACTGTGGTTTCTCAGAGTTTGTTAGCAGGACGTCACTGAATAATCTGTGAGTGGATAAAAAGAGGAATATTATTCCTAAGAGATAGGCAAAACCACAGCAAAAATACTACTGGTACTGTTCACTTAAACCCCTTTTCTTCCTTTCCTTCTCTGTCCTTATCCCTAGGCCACAGTTTGGTTTTTTCCACAGGTTTTTATGTACTGCTTTTTATTTTTCAAGCACTGCTGTAACATTAGCAGCATCCAACCCTCAGAATGTAGTCATTACTGATGGCAGAAAAAGCAAGTTTATCTGAGGTATTTTGAAAGTTGCTACAACAGGTACAATTATCAAAGGCTGAGAAGGGTTCCCCCCAAAAAAACCCTCATGTTTTCCTTAAAAATATATGGCTTCTTTAATTACAATAGATTTCCAGGGACTTTATTTTAAATTTCACCTATGCAAAATCATTTTTCTTGTTAGGAAAATTCTCTTAGCACAAGTGTTGTTTTAGTATTAACAAGAAACATGTGAAAGGTCAATGAGTGAACTTAACATTTGAAAATATCTGCATTCTTGCTGCCCTCTGAAAAAGGCAATTAAAGCAAATAATTCAATATTTTTGCTCTCCCCCCTATGGTGTCAGCAGCAATGATTAATCCTTTTCCATCCAAAATAAAGACACTAGAGGGCAATGGTAGTCTGAAAATATACTGGTTAGTCCATTTCAAGATACTTTGTCCTGGAGAACATACTAGAAAACTGTCCCAGAGAGATCTCAAACCTGGCTCCAAGATAAATATTTCTGACATCCTTTGTTGCTGTTCACTATGGAAAATTATTACAGGCTTATACTAGCGAAAACAAACTCAAGTCTAGAATTAAGTTTATTAAGGAGAGTATTCCATGAAAAATGCAGAAATAAAGCAGATTTTAAAATACTTTCAAAAAACCATGACAATCCATCCTTGTTTACAGGGCTTTCTGACCCTTTCTGATTACATGTTCTTATGAAATTAAGAGAAGTCATAATTTGTATGGCTATAATAAATAGATATTTAAATTACATTAATTGCTTTAAATTACATTCATTCCATTGCACATCTACATAGAACATTTTTGTTAGGAATACTGGTATGAAGAAGATGTAGTATAATATCTTAAATATCAGATGCAGCTGGGAATGGATTGTTTGTTCAACATCTTTTAAGACTTGTATATTTCTCTATTCACAGAGTTTTCTTACAGTATTTCTCCCCTGTTTACAGTCTTCTCTTCACCTTCCACCTTCTTGAATAGCAGAGGAAGGGAGGAGGAGAAGGAATTGAAGGCTGCAGTGACTCCCAACCAGGAAATTTGAACCTGAGAGCATGTTCTAAATGCACTGCAATCTGTGTTGTGAGATCAGACCCAGATTCAGGTATGGACAATCTACCATTTATTAGGTCCTGACTCTGGCATCTCACATAAGGAAAAATAAAAGAACCTCCCAACAGAACTGTGGTTCCGGGGCTCGGCGTGCTGGTGACATGGCACAGCACAGGGGCAGCAAATTCCCTGGAAACGCTGTGTCCCAACTGCAGGCCGTGTGGCCCTGCAGACAGGTGTGATCTCCAGTCACACACTGACAGTGCTCCCTTCCTCCATCCTGGCCTTACTCCACTGCCCCCCCTGCCCTCACCCCTTCACTCCATCCTGGGAAGACAGCCTGTTAAGGAAATTTAGTCTGTCTATGCTTCAGAGAATCCCTAAGCCAACCCTGGAAGAAACGAGACAGAACTTCCACATAACTTTTCATCCTCAGAGCAAGTCTAAATGTCACTCACTGCTGAGCAAAGCAAGAGATGTATTTCACCAGTCATAAGTAAACTGATAGCAAAATCTACTGAAGTAGATCTGAAGGAGACATGCAAAAAGACTTATTCTAAATCTTTTAAATCAATCTGTACATGATCTTAATCATGCTTGCATTACTTTAATAGCTGGATTAATTTCAATCATGCTAACTAAAGTGCATTCATAACAGCTCCAACACAGCAAGAGACAAAGAAATATTAAAAACGCATTCATCATGTTCACAAGGGATGGGTTCTATAAAGCCTATCAATTTTAAAGCTTCATTTGGGACACATCCCTCAGAACAAGGGCCAAACCTTTCTAAAAAGAGACAAGAGCAAAAAGGCTCTTCCTCCTGAAATAATTAAAAACATTGCTATGAGTATAAAACAAGTAGAACAGGACTTACGGCATCTGTAAGAGCCGTGAGACAGTTGGCATGCCATTCTTCATAGCTTCACAGGTCAGAATGGATTCCAACACTGACACTACCAAAGAAAGAATAAGAATGAACACATTTTTGCACGGCAGGACAGCAAACGATTTAGAATGAATGTCTGTGTGATGTTCCCCTAAGTATTGCATCAACCAAGCAGGGATGAAGCTCTGTGGCATGTGTTTTTTATTAGTGTTACTATTACACACACAAACTTATCAAGAATGTTAGACATAAGGCAAGGGAATCCAGGCATCTCATTATTTATTAAACACTGCTTTATCACTCAGCTAAAAAACAAAAAGAAAGCTTTTACTTATACACTACATATATTTCATAAAGAACACATTTTGACCAAATTATTAATTCTTTCTGGTCCCAGGCTGCAAAGATCTCAGGCTGATATTTCACAGCACTTTAGCTTGGGTAAAAGTTAAGAGTGCACCCAGGAAGCTGTGACTGAGATGTTCTCCATTGCATACTAACCAACAAACACTGAGGGTGCAGGGGGGAAGCTCTCTACGGGGATCATGTCTGGGGGTCTTCCATATGTCATTTCATACAGTAAGTGTCCAAAGCAATGTACATCAACACCTTCTAAAGTCTGCGGAGGAACAAAGAAAAAAAAAAAAGCCACAGCTTGTTAGTTTTTCACAACTGGTTAACCCATTGCAAGAAAAACAGTGATTTTGCATGTGAAGATAGAAAAGAGGAACCACTAAGACAGTTCTTAACCACAACCATTTCCCTGTGTAGCTGTTGCTCAAATGAAATCTTCACGCCTCAAGATAAAGCAGCCACCACTGTCTTCCTGTATGTGATGATAAAAATGGGATAGCAGTATAGTCAAGTCCTGTAAAAACGTGTGAAGTTGTAAGCTCTTCTCCCACAGGAGTTTAGAAAGCCACGTGCTGACAGAAATCCCAACCAAGTCCATTTTCCAAGCTAAGTCAAACAGCAAAGAATGAGGTTCATCACAGGGCCTGCTGCCACTTTACAGGGAGGTAAGTAAAAAGACAGAAAAATGTGAATATCAAACAAACCTAGGAGAGCCTCCCTTGCTCCTCCTTAGGTTTGTGCAAGCTGTACATACATTCTAAGCTCCCAGACAGCATATTTCCAAGATTTCTGAACTGTGTTTAAACAGAAAGGGCTCCTCTTACAGGAAGAGCCTCAGAGCTTTGATGGCAGTAACAGATTTGGGCTAACCATGAACTTTTGATCGTTTCTTTGACAACACAGCAGAACTTGTTTAGCAAGGTCAGCAAGCAGCTATCTCGTGATGCTGTGTGGAATTTATTACAATGAGAGCCTAAAGGCAGGGCAAGATGCTGCTGGATTGCTGCAGCAGGGCAAATTTGTTTTCATACTTTTGCAGGAAGATAATATTTTGCTTTGCAAGCCTGCAGTTAACAGACACCCTTCAAACAAATAAAAACCAGCTTTGAATGGCTAGACATCTGCAAGCATCTCATCAGTTTTCACATTATCCACCAAAGACAAGGCTGAGACAAGGCTGATTAATACTCTCACCTAAGCACTACTAATAAGTTGTGCTCACTGGACAGACATACTAGTGAAACAGTGTGCTAGACAATAAGCACATTTCCATGAAATATCAGACCAGGGTGGAAAGAGATCTTAAAACAACTGCGCTTTACCTCTATTTGTGCCAGAACTGTTACCACAAAAACACTCACCTGCACTCCCCTTTTACCTGCTTACCTTTGGCCTCAGCCTCACTTCAGTGTGCTGCAACAAAACTGCTGCACAGCCAAGAGTGATTTGGAGGAAGCAGAAAAGGAATTTGATGGAGAAAAGCTCAGATTAAAAAAAGGGACTTAAGAGAGGTTTTTTTCATTCTAGTCAGTTCTCCACAAACAGAGGTTGAGGATAAAGAGATGCGTAAGACTTGGTTGAAGTAATTGTCTGAATCTTACATTAATTTTCCGAAACTGTGAAAAGTATGATCGATAAAATGATGGAAGTCCCAATAAGGAATTTTCTAGATCCAGTAACTTGCAGGTATCCCCATCCAACATCACATTGGCAGAGTGAAGATGGCCGTAAGGAAATCCTTTCTCATGCAAGAATTTTAATACCTGAAAAAAAATCCAGTACAGAAGCACTGTCACAAGATGCTCTGATGATCTCAAGATCATAAGATCATCAGCTTAAATCCTCCAGTACTACAGGAGATACATAATAAATGAGGTCCCCATTTGGAATGCTTGCTCAACTTGATCTCCTACATCATCTTTGCCTAACTATTCATCCCCATTTCACTGGTAACACTTCTCACAAAACAAACATTCGATGCTGATCCTCAAAGCAGCAACCTCCCAAAAGAGATCTGGAAACCAAAATTCACAATTCTACTGAATATAATAGTTTGAATTTAAAAAAAAATTAAAAACACACTAATGACCATGAATTTATGGCACATGTTCTGCAGTCTATGAATTGCTTCTTTTCCTTTTCACACAAGCAAAAAACTACATTATCACCTCTCTCCCATTTAAACTCCACATGCACCAATTGCATTTATTTTTCCTTCTTGGTCATAAATGGTGTCACAGACACATATCTAAATTCAACCCTCAGCAGCTAATCTCAATTCTCATTTACCTTTGAAGTCTGCTGCTGAAATAAAGCTTCTCTTTTGTGCTCAAAAGTTTGTCTACTTTTCTAGCTAAACCAGTTGGCCTCAAAAAAAAAATTCATAAAGGCAGGTAAATAAAGCAAAGAACAAAAGTACCTCTAATATTTGCCTTCCATATGTTTTTATTTGCTGAAGCTCAAGACCTTGAATTTTTTTAGGATTGCAATACTTCTTCAGGAATGGGTCTTTTGGTTTTGCCTTTAAAAAAAATACACATATCAAATATCATGCCAAGAAAAGTCAGTATTTGTCTTAGTTTGCTCAGCAATAGAAAGCAAACACTTTTATAAAAGACACACTATGGTCATTCCAGCAAACATTCTGCCATTTGAGTTGGGGGTGGGGGGTAGACATTACCTTATAAATAAGGTCCTTTAGTGTCCCTTTTTCAGTGAATGGTCTAATAACCAGTGCTGAAGATTCATTGGCAGTGGCAAAAGTGATTTTGTAAATATAGGGATGCTACCAAAAGAAGAAAACCATAGGTAAATTTTAGATGACTGGTTCTGTAATTCATCTGTGTTCAATTCACAAGTAAGAAAGGATCTGCCTGAATTGTACATTTAAAGCAATAAATTGGATTCTGTCAATGACATTGAATAACCCATGCAAAGAAAACTTCACTAAGAATTATTCAATTAGCACATAAATTAAAAAAAGAAAACCCACTATCTTTTTTTTTAACAAAACAGACTGGCAGTTTAGACAGATGAAGAATACAGCTTTTATTCATGAGCAGCTTTACTGCAGGTTTAAGTCATGCTAAGCTAATAAATTCATTCCCAGTTTTATACAATTATGGCACATAAGGAAATTCAGCATTAATAGTTGTCATAACAGTTTTACATCTTCAGAAATTATTATAACAACTTTGCAAAACCAAATGAGAGAGCACAGTTGGAAATAAATTACAAATACAACACACACACGAACAGAAATTGCTAGTCAGGAGAAGACCCCTTGTTCATGTCTTATTTTAACACAACAGTTTCAGTCTGGCTGGGGGGGTTTGAGCAGCCTGGTTTTCAGCCTCTCCTGTTATGGGCAACTGCTGAGCTCCAGGACTGCACAGAGCTTTACCAGTTTAAACACCACACTTTTCAGCCAGTCTCTCTCACATGCTTAACATCCTGAACTCCTTTAGGAGTCAAATGCCAGTTTTTCAGGCAGAGATGCCTATTGGATTTATAGTGTGGCATTGCACAGGAGCTTAAATTGTAAAGCTTCTGTTGTACCTCTACTAAGATACTCCTTTTTTTAAGTTCAAAGAACTGAAAAAACCCAACAGTCCTTCCACTGCCTCATCCAATGCTGCCTGATAATATCCCCAGCTAAGGCTAGCACTTATACCTAGACAGCACTATCCTAACAGCCTGAAAATGCTGAGGAGCTGAAATAAAAGCTCATGACCTCACAGTACTGAACAAGAAGAAAAATGAAACTAACCACAACACTGAATCTCCTGTAATAATCCTGCAGTATTATTATTTGTGCTGAGAACATGTTGCTTCATATTATATGGAAAATGTAATTAAAAGGTTTGCAAACCTTTACATGAAAGCAAATCTAAAATTACAAACTGTCTACTAGGCTACATGTGCTTTTGCAAGATCAATCCTTGACACGCACTTCTGTGCACAATTTAAAAGTCTTCAAGTAATACTCACAGAACAGGAAGAAAGAAGTTTCACAGCATACTGTAAGTCTTTGTCAGACAAGTACTTATCAGGGCCAAGATCAGCCTGGAAATAAATAGGAAAAGAATGGTATCATAAAAGATCCTGCATTCCATAAAGAAAATGTGATCTATATTCTACTTTGGCAAATGAAGACAGATGTTTGAAGGCATATTTTGAAGAACAAGCAAGAAAATTACACATACAGAATGAACCCTGAAGAGGCTGAATAAGGCCGTGGTTTCACAAACAAAACGTGTGACCATAAATATTACTGCCTCTTTCCTCCCCCAGATCTGACATTCATTACTACCACTGAATGAACTCTGCCAGCTCCAAACTGAGGGACTGTGTGCACTGTGAACTGATAAGACACCTTCTTCCTCTGCACCAAGAAAAACTCCCCCCCTGTTGCAGCTTTAGTGATCTGTGCTCTCCAGTGAAGTCTCACAAACAGCTCTGCTCATACAATTAAGGGGGCAGCACATTTTAGCACAGCAGCAAAAGCAAGCGTTGTCAAAGGACCAGTTCATGCCTCTCTTGCTTATTAGTTTGTCAGTACAACTAAAGATCCAAATAAGAAAACCCATCACTTCAAAAAGGATCATCTTGTTACTTTCAGCGAGCAGATTTATATATGGTCAACACCCACACCATTACAACTAAAGAATCCTGAGGTGCAGGATTGGGAACAAATGGCCAGGCATAGAAACTTGCAAACTGGATTTGCCACTGGAGGAGAGAACACAAGAAATTCCCACAGCACACATCCACCTAAGGGCTTTCAAGGCTCTCTCAAAGCCTGAGCTCTTCAGCCTATCTCTCTGTCACTCACACATGGTAGTCAAAATAAAATCTTGAGTGAAATTGAGAAAGACTTTAGGGTGAGAGGAAGGCATATATACCCAGCTTAACACTAGCCGTTCCTTTGGTTGATTCTTTATCTTCATTAAGAAATATTTCTTACGTATTCGCCAACCTACAAAAAAAAAAAGGCAGCAGCAGCTTTAATTAAACACTACTAAATCACAAAACTTACAAGCAGGACAAGGTCTGTAAGCAAAGACTTAAGATTGGAATCTGAGACCTAAGACTGGAATCTTAGGACAGCTCATATAGCTGGGAAAAAAATCAGATAAGCTTTCATACACACATGCTCCTCTTACCTATATCTTTTAATGGTTCTACCACTTCCCACTTTGGCTCTGATCGGAAGAACATTGAAACATGCTGTAAGGCAATTTCTGGAAAGAAAAATGAGAAGAAGGGGGGGGGGAAGTAGAAAATAAATTAAAATGTTTTAAATTGACTATATCATGTAGTTATCCATATATTAGGTAAGGTTCAACACCAGAAGGAAGCCCGCAGGAATTCAGACTAAAAGTCAGCAAAATCACTTCAAAAGGAAATCAGATAAAAACACAGTCGGAGGGTATTTGCATTTTTAACTTGATAACTCAAATCCAGAGAGAACACAGAGAAAGCATTGCTTGGAAAACTTAGCTTAAGAGTCTGCTTTCTATCTCTACTAGACCTACATTTCCAAGTCTAAATCCAATGCTCACAGCTCAGATTTCCCACAATAGGAGTATACAACATTAGATCATGAAATGTTTCTGCTATAGCTGTAAAAGTACTTTTACCTCTTTAATGTGCATCTCTATTGCCATTATTACATGCAAATTATGTAAACTAAACAGTTCTGTTTCACCATGTGTTATTCTGCCCTTTCCTATGCAAAGGTATTTGGCCAACTATCATGAGCCTACATACATCTGGGGGGCTGGAGGGAGGATACCCATCTTGTTAGTGAATTCTCCCACAGCTGGGAGCACAACTGGTTTATTCATGAAGTGACCTGAGGGGAAATCTCAATGAGAAGTGGTGACAGCAGGGGGAGAAAGGGAATCATGCCAGGAAGGAATTTTCTTTAACATGGCTTATCTTGGCATAGAAAAACAGCAAGAAGGTAAGGATGTGCTGATCTCTCCCTCTACACTGTATCTTCTCTATATATAAATATGCTAGGAAAAAAGTGCAATAAATATCATCTCACTGCTCCAGTATTTAAAAAATGACAAACTGATGGTCTCTAAAGACCAAAGGCAATGATGTCTGTGCTACTACGTTCCCAGCAACTGGCAGAGAAGGCAGTCTTGATGAAAGTTCTCAGAACTAACACAGAAGTCACAGTGTCTCCTAGAGGATTTAAACTGCTTGCTCAGCATTAGCCAGACAAACTGCATCCTTAAAGAGTTACTAAGAATTTACAATTCCTGCACAGCTTATCATAAACATCCGGGAAACGTTCTTTGCACTTCGAAGCTGAAGACACCAGAATGTTACATAAAGGGAGAAAAAAAGGCAAATGAAAAGGAAGTAGTGAGTTCCTGCTTCAGGAGATTCTGCTTTTATGAAAACAAGCTTTGCATTTTGCAAAGAGTTGGTTTGCCTCTGAACTAAATCTGTGGAGTGGGTTTGATCACTAAGAGGAAGTTTTTTCAGTCTGTAAGACAAATATTTAATGGTTTCCAATAGCTGAAATAATACAAATTCAAAGAAGAAACATTTAGTAATGAAGAAACCGATCACTGGGGATACAGTGACTTTCCAGTATTTGTGGGAAGAGGGTGTCCGACTTTTTCAAGCTAAACCCAGTACTAAAAGTACTAAACCTAGCTCAAACAATTAGTTCCAGACATCTAACACCCCAAAGCAACAGTAGGAGCTGGACAAGATGACCACAATTGTTGCTGTTGAAAGATTCAATGTTGAGAAGATTGGCTGTTTTAAAAGAACACGGAATGGACAAACTTAACTCCACCTTACACTGTGACAGACAAATGACTTCCCAACACCAACCCTCTCCATTTATCACCAACCCTCCCTCCCCCAAGTTCTGCTTATCTTGACCCTCTGTGAAATAATTCAAATATTTAGATTTGACAATCTCAGCACGATCCATGCACAGAGCTGGAGAAGCCTTATCATAAATAATCACATGCACAATATCATAATTTTGAAGGTTGTTCCCCACATGTTTCAGTGCAGATCCTTGCCAGCATTCATGTAAGATAAACACACATCCTGAAGTCAAACTGTAATGCAGTTTTGTATTTCCTACTTACCAGTGTAGTTTACAGAATAGCTGTTTGGGTCCAAGAATTTCTTTACCAGTTCACAGTTAGACAGTATGTGATGGGAAGTAATCACATCGAGATAGGCCTGGAGTCCCTTCTGTCTTTCAGCGATAAATTCACGCTCCATATTTCCAATCAATTTTTTTGGAGGAAGAGGTAGACTTAGAGTTGAGATCTTCAAAAGAGAGGAAAAATTACTAACCTTGCTCTCAAAATGCCTCGGGGATATAAATTGGCAACTCAGAAAGTAAAAGACTCTCAGCAGCAAGCTAACTACTCGATAACTCTTTTTGTATTGTGTATTACAAGCTTTTATATTTTTCCTAAGTACTGTTATCAGAGTCAGATGACAGCTTACATCCCACTGTGAAGACATTAGCAAGTGGAACAACACTGAAAATACGAGACAAATTTTTGCAAGTGACTCATACATTTAAGATCACTACACAAAACTTTCAGATACTAAATGGCTACAATTTTCAGCCAGACCCTTCCTATGACACACCTCTGTCACAGCACAAAAACTATTCACACCTTACCATTCTCCCTGGATAAGATTTATGCTTTCTTATTTCATGAAGTTCAGATTAATAACTTTCCTTTGCCTCTATGACTCTGTAGGTAATTTAAAGCCCTTTCTGTCAGTACTTTAAATCTGTAATTTCAAACATGATGCAACTTTTCCATTTTCTCTTCAGAATTTACTACTGTACATTTTGTAAAAATTCTATACATCTTTCAACCCAGAAATAGCTGCAATCTACCAGTGGACATAGAGTAGTTGTTTTATGCTGACATTAGGGATCCAAAACTTCAGGAAAAAAAAAAAATCAGAGAAATCCCTTGAAATAGGACGATGAAAAAATGTACAGAAATTCAAAGCCTTATGTAAGTCAGATCAAAGAGATCATCCTCTGTGTTTATATTCAATTACGTCATGTGAATTGCCAGAATACATTTTTCATGTTGTTAACACATTGTTGTCTTGCAGATCAAAGCACCTGCCTTGGGTAAGCTGAATCTCCATGGGAGTTATCTTTAAGAACTGTGTGTTGCAGGAATCAATTACACCAGATGCAATAACCTCATTTCTAAAGCAAACAGTTCACTAGGGAGAAGACAGGGGCTTTTGGTGTTTGAACAACTTTCATTTTAACTAGTGGAAAAGGTAAGGCATTAGTTCAACAAACTGGGACAGAAGAAACATTCCCTTTCCTTTTTACCTCATACATTTGAACATAGGAGTTGTTCCCTAATAAGTTCAGCACTTCCACTTCACCGGTTTCCGACTGCAAATTATGGACTGAAAAAGAACTATGTCTGGATTACAGAAGATGTTTATAAAAATCATCTTATTCACTGAGAATTTTTAATGCTCTTTTACACCCAAGGGAAAAAAATATCCAGGAATAAACCCAAAAGCAACCATATACCACTTACAGTCAGTAATTCACCAAATTAGTTTGAACACCAGAAATAGAACTCTCCTTTGGCAGACCACTCCAACTCAAAACCAAGTTTCTAAACAAAAACGAAATCCTTTTCTGGTATTACTATTACTCACTGAAAAAGCATGTCAAATAATAATCACCTTTACCTTCTTGACCTGAGAGCTAGCTACCATCAGAGAGACCCTGACTCTAGTTCAAACGTTTTCAAACCGCTATTATTTGCTTTAAAACTTATAAATCAGACATCTGCTATTTTTCAGCAGAAAGTAACATTCGGGCCCAGGTTTTTGTAGCAATCTGACAAAACACACAGCACAGCAAGAACACTGTCCTAGAAGGACACTTCACTGAGGTCCTGACCTCGCCAAGACCTCACATGCTTTCAAACACCAGCAGTATTTCTCCGCGGCCCCAGCTCACCACTGGAGCCAGGATGGGCTTCACCACGGAAGAACCTGGGAATCAACATTCTTATCTTCAAACCACAGCCCGCTCAGGAATGTCTGTTCAAAAGCTGCAGTAAAATGCTTCACAAAAGCCAGATATCTTGCTGTGAATTCCAGTGCTTCCAGGACTTCATTTAACAAAACAGAAGAGCAGTCAACGATCTGCACACATCTCTGTTAAATAAGGTAAGAGGAAGAAACGCAGGACAGACTGGAAGGAGTTTTTCAATCCAGTACAGCTGAGAGTTCAGGGAATCTGGCTAGAAACTTTCTCATACAAATCAGAGTCACAAGTATGCATTCCCAAGCCATAGACTTAGGAATTCATTTTGAATTCTTGATCCTTAGTTTTATTATATAGGTAGCACCAGATTAATTTGCATTCCAACTCAACTGCAGCTGTGTTCAAACACAAACACCAAAATCTACAAAAAGGTCAAGTATGCCACAAGAACTTGAAGAACTTAGGGCTTTACATCCAAAAGAAACTCCAGCAGTTTTTCCAGCTGCACTTTAGTTTTGAAGGAAGAAGACTGGAGTTTGGTATCTTCTTACTGGTCCTTGTTTTATACTGTTTTTTGGAGGGTTGCTTTGTGTGGAGTTTTGTTTGTTTACTCCAATTTCAATACACAGCAGATGAGAGTTTAAAGAGTCTAAAAACAAGTCATGGGACCTGAATATCGTGACAGAATATTGTTGCTTAGAGTTCTGGATGGAAAGAAAAGTGGAGTGTTGCATTGTCTTAATGGATGTGAAACCTTCAGCCCCAGCATCACAAAGAGCAATTTATAGAAAATACAAAACAGTGGGAGAAAAGAGCAATTTTACCATGATTCTCACTAGTACTGTCTGCCCTGGCATTTGGAACTAGGCTGGAGAAGCAGTAGTGTTTGTCAAAAGCAGAGCTGTGCATCTTTGATAAAGGCTTAAAATTCTATTCCTGCCCTTCTGGCTGGGCACATAATGAAGAATAACTCCTTTTAGGCTGGTTCTCTGTAAGAGCCAGAAAAAGTTTCTCCAAGCAGAGATGCAACTTTGCCTTTCCAGACTGTGGAAAGCAGGCTCAGGAGTTCAAAAATCAAGGGGTGAGCAGTAGTTTTCATTGAAGGAGTCAAGTTCTAAGGACCAAGGCCTGCTAATTTAGCCATGCTTTTGTATCCTCCCATCCAAGTTAGAGGTATGTTTTGATCACTCTGTTTGATGTTTTCCGGTCGCCCAAGAAGCTGATGGTTTTGTCCTAGATCTTGGTCTCCCTCCTGTTTCAAATTCCCCCTTATCCCACTCTGCAAGTTGCTGTCAGATAATCTCCTGAACCCTCCCCTTTTATCATTCACCTCTGTCTCAGACAAAAAGGTTTTTTCTTTATCATACATAACCTATTTATCTTCACTTTCTAGACCTTCCACCTAGGCCTAACCTTGCAGTACCTGTCATTTCTGAATTTTAAGACTTAAAGGTCCATTGCTTTCTCTACTAAAGGTGCCTCATTTGAAATGTAAATGAGAAGGCATAAAGCTTTTTCATGCCTTAATACATTCTATTCCCCAGGGTTAGGAGGAGCTTGTTATAGGTGGCTGCAAAAGTCAACTCTTTCTTCTTTTTAAAACTTCCTCAAAATTCTTTCTCTGTGATCTTTATCAGAACTTGACAATGGTTAAGACCACAATGACCCCTAGGTACTCTCATGACTAGTACCATCCTGTTCCCCTGGGTGTTTATCTAATTTTAAATCTTGAATGTCTCTGGAGCAGGACACATCTCTCTGTATTGCATTTATTCAGCACATCACAGAGAAGGTTTCTAGGTCATGATAAAAGTTCCTATGTGCTACTGCACATTCAACAGAATAATTCAACAAGGCAACCAAGTTGCATCTGTTGAATTATGACTAATTTGTCCCCCCATTCACCTTCAGCAAAGGAATTGGTTACAGCAGATTGTCAGAGCTCACAGCTCAACACCCTTACAGGGTTTTGCTCACCAAGGATCATCAAGCAGATAGCTGATTAAATTGGGAAGGTAAAGAGGAAGTGGAAACAGCATTAAACTCTTGAATTCATTCGAGATTTAACAGGGGAAAAAGTTTCAACCTCACAAAAATCTACCCTCAAACTGCATCACTCATTTTTTATCTTGTTTGCGAAGTACCATGGAAGTCCCAAGTAACGAGTTTCAACCCTGTAGATGCTCATCACTCTTGCTTCCCCCCTTTTCCAAATACACTCACATACACCCTGCTTTTTCCCACACAAACTAAAAAGAAATAATTGTCCTAAAAAGCAGAAGAAAACACACAGTGGGTCCAGTGTTTGGCCAAGGAACACTCCTCAGTGACACAGAAAACCATCACATGAGAAGCAGCATCTGGTAGTGCTTTTAGAGGAATATAAATAATGGGACACATAGCACTTCAATGCTGAATTTATAAGGTTGGTATGTGCCTTGGCTTTCTCCAAATCAAAGACGGAACAAATGAAAACACATAAAACCGGAACAAGTCACAGCACTGAAGGGAAAGATTCAGTATCTGCCAATTTCCTCCATTTCTATATAAATTGATCCTGTTGATGCTAAAATTCAATTTTATAAGGGAAAATGTAGGAGTGAAAAAGTACACATTCAAGTTACATTTGAAGTCACAGTTTCTCTTTACAGCTATGTGAATTTTTATGTCTTCTTCACCACAATATATACAAATATCACAAGACACTTTAAATATAGCCTTCTAATTAGACTTCATATTTATATATCAAGGGTGAAAGTTACCTGCAAGCTGTTATTAAGCAAGTCAAAGTCACTGTATCGCCTCACAATCTGCAAAATAAAAGACAAAGTTCAGGAAACAAATTACTTTTTCCATTAGCGTTTTACTCCTCAAAATCACATCAGAGAAAAGTAATTCCCATTTATAATCATTTTCTTCTTTTAACAGTTCTTGTACAAAGGCACAACTGTTGGATTTATGTCACATTGCCAGAGAGCAAAGCAGTTTTTAATCACATCTTGACCAGAAAGAAAATGCATTTCTAAACATTATCTTAAAACAGTTTTAAAAATATTTGTGAGCAAAATTGTCTGCAAACAAGACATTTTTGCCCTATTACATGCAACAACTTTTCATAGTCATCTTCATTACTACTTCTTGGTTTTATTGCTCTGCAAGGCTGTGATTTTAGCCCTAAGGAAAGCAAACTAGTATTTGAGATTTTAAAATGATGGTTGTACCAACACACAGTAATACATGACAGGCATTTTTCTTGGAATATTCAGAATAGGAGCAGACAACATGCCTTCTGTAGCTGGCAGCAATACTGGTTTTCTCTTAGTTTTTGACCAAAAGTATTCAAGCACTTCATGTTCTCAATTCCAAATGATCATTTCTCTTTCCAGCTCAAATTTGAAAAGCTAGGAAGAGATAATTTTCAAACTCTTCCTAAAAAGGCATCCTGGATACACGAACCACAGCTTGACAAATTACCTGCCAACTGTTTTCTGATGAAACTCCTCTCTGAACACGGATTATGTATTCCTAATAAAAGGAAAAAAATATTAGAAATGAGAACAAATAAGCTGAAGAAAGTTATTAGATACTTCTCCAACTATGACCACGAATACTGAGAAAGAGAAAATTCAGATCCAGCACCTGGGGGAAGGTCCAAGCTGGATTTGCTCACCCCCATCCCTAGCAATTGTCTCACTCTGCTTCCCAGTGTGGAAGACAAGGAGAGGTCCAGGAGCTTGCACTTGAACAGTTTAATTTAGTTACAGAAAAAGACAGTAAAAGCATACTCAGCACACATCTCTACCAACAACAGCTGAAGAAACCTCTCCTTACCTCACCTCCAACACCCAACAAGTACCCCCAGGAACTACTGCTACCACCATAACAGAGTAAAATGCCAACAAATAACCACAGCTGCCCAACCTCCAATTATTTTTGTACTGGAAAGGTTACCACAAAAGCTGTGGAATGTGCTTGGGTAACTAGAACATCTCAGTTTCTCATGACGGTAATTCTTCATTTACAGTGCATGCCTAATGTTAAATGTTTATATATTAACTATGCAGATATATCTAAATCTCAATAAGGAACTTCTGAGTTTTAAGAATTAATAATTCTTCCACCACAATTACATTCATAGATCACGATTTTTTTCAGTCTCTTCATTTCAAGCTCCACTGTACCTTTTGTAGACTAATGCCTGGCCACAAATACCTGGTCAATACAGCAATATCATTATTGGAGATTTATTCAACTATCTCAAAAATAGATATGAAGTATTTTATACACCCAACCAGACATCCTTCAAGGCAGCCATGACTTTGTTTGCCCCTACTCTGTTTGAGTTTGAAAACAGCTCTAAAAACACTTTTAACATTTCAAATATCACAAACAAGGCAAGTCCTTTTCCTAGAAATACTATATTCTCCAATTTAGATATTGTTTAATTAGTAAGGAAAATCATTCTGGGATGAGTGCAGTAATAGATGCTTCTTTGCCATTCGCTTACACAAAGCTCTATAACTGCAGCTCTTTTCAAAGTCTTATTACAGAGATTATCCCACAGCCACATAATTTACACTGAAAAACAGGCCTGGCTGGGGTGGCAGGACCCTGCACTGGGGCTCAAAGTGCCACCAAACCCCCCAGGCTCCCCCAGGGAACGAGCACAGGCACACCACACACCTGCAGCTACACATCCAAAGCGAGAACGAAACATTCTGAGCCGAGCACAAACCCACACCACAGCTCACAGCATTCCCGAGCTGGGACACGCAAAAAAGCTCCCTGCACTTGTGCCAAGCGACGCACGAGGACCCACCAGCCCCTGCCTGCAGCGCAGCAGCACATGATGCACCGCTGTCAGCCAGCTCAGATGACTTCACTCACCCCGGGACAAACTTTCAAACACGTTTTATGTAAAGTGCTGAATAATTTTTTCCATTTCAAACGCTCTTTCGCTGAATTGCTCACATCAACAGGAGTCTTACGCAAAAAGGACTGATCAGAGCATAATGCACGTTTCCAGATATTAAAATTTATGCTGCGTTCCAAATTATTGTGAACAAACAATAAGGAAAAAACAACAAATAAACAAAGGTGTTTCCTGCACCTTGTGTTAAACGCCAAATTTGTCCATTCCATAACAATAACTCTATCTGACATGTACCTGCCTACCAACTGGATAATGCAATTAGCTGAGCACTTGATTCATGAAGTATTATAAACTCAAGTTCACAGTTTAGAATCCACTACATGCATTCTTAAGTGTCTTCTTTCAGGCACTGTGAAGTGTCTTCTGGTTTTGGAACTTGCCTTCCAAACCCCACGCTGAAAAATATAAATACACCATTGGAGCAAATCAACAAAGTGGGGCACATCAGAGAATCCCTCCACAGAATTAAATTCTCCTCTAATATCTCCCAAGTAATTAGTGTAAATCAAGAATTATGACTCTTTCAGACAAGAGACAAAGGCAACGCTTACCAGTTGGTATTACCTTACGTGTTCAACCTTACCTAATCCAGATTTTATTTTCTGAAGTTTCCTTCCAAAGCCCAGTGCTGCTGAGTCAAAAATGCTATGCCATTTTCTAAAATTCACTTAAAACATCCTTTATCATCAAAGCTGTCAAATATCTGTAGCAAGTTTGAACCACCTAGCCTTGAGAAGGAACAAGACTAGTAAGCATGAAAACCAAAGTGATTTATCACATTTCATGTCCTAGCATCTTAGTTGGAAATGACAGAAATCCAAGATGTCACAAACCAAAACACGTAACTGTTACACTAGAATTAAAGTGCCTATTTTCAGAAAATCAGCCTGACATGCTCACTCCATATTCTCTCCTCTCACCCATTTGAAATCATAATTATGGTATCTTCCTGCAAAACAAGAAGCCCAAATCCTCGCAAATAGTAACATAAATCCACAGAGCTAATTGTAATTCAACCGGTGTAATTATGTTTGGAAACTGTATGACAGAAATCAATTAAAGGGACACCTGGAAACCCATATTCACCACTAAAGTGGCTTTTCCTGTTTTGTGATCATTTCTGCATTTTGGGAAGTAGGAAGAGGCTACTTCACACACAGACAAAGAATTGCAACAACTGCTTATTCATCAAGTCTCAAAGGAACGTTGGCTGTTCCTCTGAAAAACCACGTCAGTGATGATTCACCACGTGCAGTCATTCATCGTTTCTAGGATTTTGAGAGAAGCGGAGTTATTGCTCAATGCCTTGTAGCACTTACTCTTCATCCAGTGATTATCATTTTCTATTGTACCCCAAGAAAGGGCTCCCGGGCAGGCAGAACACAAACTCATTAGACAACCATCAAAGCATCTCATTGCCCACAACCACTCTGGTCAACACGGCAGTCAGCTCTTCTGGAGAGCCCAGTGATAAACAACTCGGGGCTCAGAGCCCATTCTCACAGGAAGATTATATAAAAAAAGACCATATTTGGGCCAAAACAATTTTTCCCTACATATACTTGAGCATTTTCCCATCCAGTTCTGCTTTGATGTCCTAAAACACTGACTGTAATGAATAATTGTCCACCCTGTCAATACAGTAACGAAAAAGACTAAATAAAAGCTCTTCTGGGTTTTGGGGTATTTTTCCCCCGAAGTTGATAATGAGATTGAATAGCTGTAGTAGAAAAAAACAGGATAAAAAACACAGTCCCATTCCCAGTGTCTGCCATGGCTACACATAATCAGCAGACCATAGTATGCTGAGTTTTAGTGAGAAGTTGATACTTCCTATTGCCTCCGCGTGGCAACAAGCTAGTTGTGGGATTATAATTAGCACCACTGATATATGCTTCCCAGAGGACCAGAGAAGAGCTTTCAACTCTTCAAGCCTAAATGCACAAAAGCCTTTATCACTCTGCCAAATTCTGTTTTGGTTAGGGGAAAAAATCTGAATTACAACAATCTTCTTCTGACACTGCCTGATAAGTGGGACTGAGACTGTGCCCATAGGAAACACATTAAAGCATAAGGAAAACAGAGAGGCACACTCGGGATCATTTCTGCTTAGCTGCATCATCCAACCTAGGGAAAACAGAGTGGAAAAGGCTTCACAAAGGGCTAGTAATTACCAGAGTTCACTCCTGCCAACAATTTTAGGAATCAACAACCAGGCTCGGTGAGGTCTAGGTTAGCTACACTCATGCAGAAATTCCCATGACATCTTTCACTCCTACATGAATAGCTCAGAATCTTTCCTATGACTCAGTTTACCAAATAACTTCAAAGGAGCCCTAACAGCTGCTGGTTGGCAAAGAAAGGTCTCAGCTTGCACAGGAGAGACAACAGAGAGACAACAGAGAGAGAACCTCCCGCTACTGATTTTGCCCGCGGGCAGCAAGGTCACTGCCAGGAGCTACACAGGAGACACCTGCAAGGCAGGCCACACAACCATTCCCAAGAAAAGCTCCATGGATCCCTCCAGACTCCCCACACAGGTAAGGTTTGTGCATCCGCTCCTCTTTGTACCAGTACTGCCAACCAGTTTCTGACACAACTTTGATATTCCAGCAGCAGTTCAAAATACATTTTTAAAGATGCCAAGGAAAGCAGTTTTACCTATGGGATCATTTCCTGGCTGTTCCAATTAGTCAAAAAAGAGGAAACTGGTGCCAGGAAGAGGAGGTTGGGAGCAGGAAAGCTGTATGACCCCAGCTGCAGACTGTCATTTTCTAAAATCTTCTCCCATCACTACAGAGTTCTGGATAAAGTTTCTGAAAAGGAGTATTCTCCAAAAATCCACATGGATCAGTGATAACCACACTGCATTTCTCCAGTACTTTGCCAGTAACAGTTTCACAATCACTGAGTGGGATTCCTGTATCCTGAACTTACCCATTTTCATGCACAGACAACATTTAGGTGTCTTCCCCCCCCAAATTCACCAAGATTAGTCCCTGGTATTCTAGCACTTATTAAAACACTAGCATCAGCAGCTCAGTGCTGCTCAGGAAAATTTTGTTAACATTCCTAGGTGAAAATCACACAGCAAAGTATGTTCAAATGTTTAACAATTGCTGTTTATCACCATTCCTAGTTTTTGAAACAGGAAGCAAACAGGAAAGAAGGCTTTTGTAGAGACAAAATAGGAAAGAACAAGCAGCGAATTTAGAGATTCTTAAAATAAAATGTAGAGTGCCACCAATATTGGGAATTACATTCTGTTTTGCCAAGAAACTAGTCTCTAAATTTCCAGCTCAGGACAGTCAGCCTGTTTTTCCACAGATTTCTGCTGTATGTCTGTTTAATCCAACAGGCTTGAAAAGCCAACCATTATAAAGATCCAGGTCACCTTCAGGTCACATCAACTAAAAGTTTGAAAGGGCTTTATTTTATAAGCATTAAAGAGAGGAAAGCCTAATTAAGCATGAAGACAATCCCTGCTTAAGTAGGCTGGATTGGAACAATTTCTAGTAAGAAGCTCTTTTAAATGTTTATTTAGAAAATCTCCCATGTGAAAAGTAGCAACAAGACCAGGAAAGCTGCTCAGCCTCAGAGAGCTCTCTGTTACAGGGCACAGTATTTATTTGCTATTGCACAACCTGCCATTAAGCCCATCTGAGGTAGAAGCAGCAGCAGGCTGGTGTTTCACTACAGTTTAAACAATGCAGGTGTACAGGTGTCCTGCTTGCACCATTCACACACTGTCTCACTGCTCTAGTAATGAGTCAGCCATTCAATAAGTGAAAGCCATGAAGTAGGACAACTGCAGGGAAAAAACAGGACACACATTTAGATGGAATGAAATATACTCAACAAGGAAACAAATGAGACATGAGAAACCATGGATTTTCAGTGCCCTGCATCACCATGGCCTTCATGAGAAAGGCAAAATACTCAGTATTTTTCAGGAAATACTCAGTGGCCAACAAAAATATTCCAATTAGGATTTACTAAAGTATGATATGGCAACTAATATTTTGACTGCAATCTCTGCAGGAGCTACAAATGCAACACTAATTTCCTGAGTTCACCAGAGGAAACCGTAAGGTTGGAATATCTAAAATTAGGTGTGATGAAAGAGCTACCTTTTGTGAGCTCAGGCTGGAGGGGAGGTGGGAGGTGGCCAAGGGTACTTAAAAAGTGCAGTGGAGGAACTGCATTTCTGCAACCTCAAACAAACGAACTCTAATAGCTCCCTCTCTACAGCCACGTCTAAAAGTAACTTCATGTTTATTTTTGTTCAAAGTGAAGGCAATCTTGCAGAGATTGACTTCCCTATAAAGCAGATGTGCAAAGTCCTTTACAAGCTTTTAAACTAAATCCTACACTTCTAGAAACATATGGCTCCATTTTTGTATTCAGAATGATATAGGAAAAATATAAATGCTTTTTCAACATTTTTCTAATCTAAAAGCTGTGAGTGTCAACATTCATCATTGCTCAGGGAAAACTAAAAACTCTGAAAGTATGTTATGAGAGGGATTTATTTCAGCTGTTTATTTCCAAATGCCTTTAAGACAACAATGTACTGCAGCAAAGCTGGCTGTTTCACTACTTCAATTTCAAAACATGAAACACATGAAAAAGCAAAATCGCTTCAGAAAAGAATTAAAGAATATTCATATGTACAACTCAACTGTAGTTGTAGTGCTGAAAAGTGCTGTAAGAGTTATATGTACAATATGCAGTTCTTACTAAGGAATATGTCTAGATTATTGTGGAAGAAAATAGCATCCTATTTCAAGGCTTAGAAAGAAAGCCACTTTTAAATAGCGAACACACAGATGAAATACTGCAATATGAAGCAAGTTCAACAGCCAACATTTATTAAAGTTTTAGTGCTGAAATTGCCTCTGTTGTCAGAACACAACATTTGGCGTCAAGATGAGACACTTGCAAATGGCTTAATATATTGGACGTAATTCCGCTCCTATTGAAGTCAAGGAATGCAGTGGCTACAAAACAACTTCATTTTCTGCAAAATTGGTACACAGACCTACCAAGGGACTGAGACATGGCTATGGAAAGGTGCCCAGCACAGTTTCTCTCTCTCTGATGCAGTGCTAGTGACTGAAGCATAAAGCAGGAGACAAAATGAAGCTGACAGGGTTTGCTCATGTAATTTCACATCTGTTAAGTGGGTGCCACTGGAATGCACCTGCAATATATTTGGGGTTTTTTGCTTTTAAAATGAAAAGGACTATATAAACATCACACTATAGAATTAATTGTATGTAAGTGCACATTCCAACAAAACTCAGACTGCTTCTAACACACTGAACCGGGGAAACAACTTTTGCAAACATAAAAAAGCATAATTTTCGTCTTCAGTTATCACTGGATATAAATACGCAGAAAGAAAACCTCAGTGGACAATTTCTTTGTTGCAACACAAGAACACGGAGATTACGTCCCAGCTCAGATGTACTGACTTTGAGCTCTTCTGACTTGAACAAAACACATCGAGCTTGTGAGCATATCAGAGAATTTTGCAGCTGATTCCCTAAAAATCTAAAAGCCCCATTTACTAGGGATTGACCTACTCTTACTAAGCAAAAAGTGCAAATTCTCAAAAGTACATTTTCAATACTAGTTTTGTCCCTTCTTAGGTTTCTGGAGAATTCAGGTACGCGTGTAGTAGTTTCAGGTTTTGTTTTCAGTTTTGTTTTTTAGAATTTCACCTTCAGACCCAGGAAACAGAAACTGAGCCTCTGCCAATTACAGCTCCTGACTCAATGCTGTGAAGTTTACACTCACCCAGTCTGTCGTATTAAATTTAAATTAACAAAAACTGCTTAGAACAATAGGCAAGCAGACTATTCACTTGACACCAGCTTTGGTCTTCTGTGCGATATTTCACCGTGTCCACAGAGCTTTTCCTGAAATTCTTTACCTCTTCCTTAGCTGGTTTTTCAGAAGACTGTCTATTTTCAGCATCCACAGAAGGTTTACATAAGTACTAGTTCAGTTGCTGTGTTAAAGTTACACCTAACCTCGGCCTAAGCTGTCCTCATATGAGTGTTTTTATAAGCTATGATCTACAGGAAAAAAATACAAATGCAAGTTCAAAACAACTCTCACAACACTAAACACCATTATAAAATCTTAATACAAACTGCTGACAACAGAACAGAAAATTTATTTATGGCTGCCTTTGTATTTCAGCTTCAGAACAAATCTACCATGTGCAAACCTAGTTCTCCAAACAATAGTTTGGGATGAAGGACTGTACAGATGTACATCTTTTGAAGATACTGCTTTGAGGTGGGATGAGGAAGAAACCTAAAAAGCATTCAGTTAATGACAACCTACTTTCTGCTAACTATAATTTAACAAAGTAAAATGCAGTCTTAACACCCCACAAAGGCACTTCAGCCCTTATTTCATAGAGGGGCTTCATTTACACACCTCTTCAAATACAAGGGTTTGTTTGTGTGGCTTATTATAAACCAGGAAAGTTCAAATCAGGGACAGCATCACCCATCAATAAACAAACTATTCAGATACAGGGGACATAAGATGAAGCATCCAAAATGACAAAATAGTCAATTTACATCAAATAAGAAACCAAGTGTCTGTTAATGGCTTCCTGTATTTTGTTATCCCACACTGGCTCTATATAAACCATCTGTGCTACACACACTTCAAGCCATCTTTCAACTATCAACAGGGCTTCTGCAGTAAAACAAACAATTACTAATAGATGTATCTTAGAGACGGATTTTAAATCAAAAAGCACAGTGCTCCAGCACTCTGATATTAACAAAAGATGAGAACAAATCAACAGAGAATTTTTCCTGAACATCCATTAGTAACAGAATATGGAGATGAAAGATGGGGGGAGTTACATTTGCTATGACACTCCCTCAGATAAGACAACACACACAGAGTCTGGATTGAAAAAGTATTCATTCTGAAAGAATTTAGTGACTTTTCCTTTTCTAACCAAAATCACGCAAGCCAAAGGAAAGAACACAAAAAGCTATTGTCATTTGCAGTAGCGAAAAAGTATAATAAGGAATGTTGGAAACAAGTTACCAATGAAACTTAATCTGCTCTGCCAACTGACGGGTATTAGGAGTTACACAACTTCTCACAGGACTTGGCACATGCACCCCTCAGCTATTGAAACAGGTAAAAGTATCACAATTGCCAGGAAATAAAAGAAGACGAGTTGCAACAACTGAGAGCCACAGCCTGCTAGAGTCACACCACCTTCTAGACCATTTCTCATAGGTAACTTCTGTTCAGAGAAGACTGGAATGTTAGTAAATGAGAGTTCCTCACACACAAAAGATCCCACTTCCTAAGTGCAGGTTATTTATAGGAGGAGTATTTCATAAGGCAGTCTACAGATCAGTTGTGTACCCTGTGGTGAACCTGCAATTATTGTCATTCAGGTTAAGGGTAGGTACCAGATGCAAGGAACCATGAAGAGATCCACAATGCAGGGATCTGAGCTGTGTAAGGGGCAAAAGAAATACCCTCTGTCCATTTAAAGCACGCATCCCACTAATGTACCTGCTGCTGAGGTACCTCTGGCCTCCTTTCCAGCCCAGCATCCCTGCTCTCAGCCAAAGCAGGAACCACAAATGACAGCCAATTCCCTCTCTCTGAATCACAGTACTGCTTGGTCATACCATAAGGAAACCTGATTTTTAAAGTGGAAAATAACTGCAAACAGGACATTATGAAATTTGGACTATTACTGCACGCTCATAGACAGCGCCGTTCTTAGGGAGGCAGCATGCATGTTCCCTGGCATCCCATAATTAACCTGTGACACCCAAGTGACAGCAGGGCTTGTTCTGCTGAGTGTCACCGCTCCCCACAACAAAGAAGCGGGGCTGGGGCTGCGGGGTCTCTGCAGCTTCACAGCCTCAGTCACACGGCAGGACCCGCAGGCAAACGCAGCCCGTTCATGTGTAACTTCATCGCAGCTACTGAAATGAGGCAACCAGAGCCCATCTCCGTTCCAAGGGCTGCAACACCCTGAGAAAAGCAGGAATTACAGCCACTTACAGGGCCTCGCTCGGGGCGGACACGAGACAGCCCGAACCCCGCACCGGCCGCGCCCGCAGAGCCCCGGCGGTGCCTGCCGGGGCCGTGCCCGGCTGCCCACGGGAACCCCGCGTACACGGCGGGGGCGAACGAGCCCAACGACCCCCGGCTCCAGGCGGCGGCGGCACCACCGCATCCCACCGAGGGGTTCCCGAGCGCACCAACCCGCTCCCGGGGTTGGCGGCCCCGCCGCCTCCTCCCGCACCGTTCCCCCCATCCCGCAGCCCGCCCCGCACTGCCCCGGTGCCCCCCCCGCCTCCGCCACCCCCGGTCCCGCTGCTGCGGGTTCAGCGCAGGCCCCCGCCCGGCCCCGCTGCCCCGGCCCGGTCCCGCACACCCCCCGGCGCCCCCCGTTACCGGCTGCCCCCGCTCCCGCCCCCCGCGCCCGCCGCTCCCGCCGCCCCCCGCGGCCCGGCCTGCCCCGCTCACCGTGTGCGAGTGCAGGCTCTGGCTCGCCTCGATCTGCGCTGTCAGCGGCACCGTGTCGTCCAGCAGCACCTTGCCGGCCGGCGGCTTCTCCATGAAGGCCATAGCGGAGCGGGGAGCGGGAGAACCGGCGCCGCCAACCCGCTTCCCGGGGCAGCTCCCGGCGCGGCCGCCGCTGTCAACACGGCAGCGCCGCCGCGGGGCCTTAGCGCCGCCACCGCCCGCCGCCAGGGGGCGCCGCGCCCGCCCCCGGGCACCGCGGGTTCGAGACCGGGTCCCGCCCCGGGAAACGGTGGGATAGCGGGACACGGTGGGATAGGGGGACAGGGGGAGGTTCGTCCCCGGGAGCAATAACGGGGGGAGGAGCGGGAGGGGAAGAGGAGGCCAGAGTGCATGTGGCCGCCCTACGTCCCAAGTTATGTGCACCCGGTACTCTGGTGGCACCGACAGCAGCAGTAGCGGTGTAGAAGGCAACAACCCCAAGACACTACTGGTCCTCCCAGAGAGGGCAACTGAAAAGCGCTGGTGCGCTTGCTGTTCTTTAGCTTTTGGGATGTTATTTTGTGGTTAAAAGATCATAAAATAATCAAATAGCATTCAGTAACTTCTACTCACTTTCTAGATTTTAGTGTTTGGGGTTTGGTTTGGGTTTTTTTCAGAAGACATTTAAAGTTGTTCAACTGAGTTTCATAACCTGGCTTTCATTGTAGAAGCGTAAGAAACTTTCTTTTTCAGTACTACTTAGCACTCAGAAACCTACAAGTTGGACACTTGTCTGCATTTCCTTTTGTCTTTTTACACCATACACAGCTGGAGTTTTTTGTACACCTGTCTTGCAGTTCCATGTTGAGAGGAAAATGGGCTCTGTGGTGGGTTCATTAGCTGGATCTCAGGCTGGAACAGCAATCCTGACTCCCCAAACTACTCCTTGTGTGTGACCCAGGAGATCAGGCACTGGTTTGATTCATTTTTTTAACAGATATTAATATGTCAACTTCCCACCTGGAGAGGAAGGCGAATAAGAAACAGAGAAAGGAGTATGCCTGCTTTGGGAAAGTATTTTCTACAGCACAAGCCAGTGACAGGCAGTGACCCAAGGCAGAAGGAAAGGAAACGGGAAGTGAAGCAGCTCCTACAAACAAGAGATAAGGAAAGCTCTCTTGAACTACTGCTTCCAGGTTGTGAACAGGCCAAACATCAGGCTTTGGATAAGGAGGGCATGGAGTCAAAAACCTTAAACATTACCCCTCCCTCTGCTCCAGGCTGACTAACACCTGGGGTTAGAGTGCAGCACACTCAGGCAGTGCAACTGTTCTACCACTAGTTTTCATCACAGGTTGAGGACAAACTCTTTTCATAGCAAACAACTTCTGAGGTTATTTGCAGTCAAGGAAAGTTTCAAATGCATTTCTGCTGCAAAGAAGATAGAGGGGATAACAGATGCTTTGCCAGAAAATTATGAACCACCAACCGAAGGCTTTATTCCTGATGGCATTGATCATTCCTGAAAGAAGTCTCTTTGTGTATAATGATCTTATGCTGGTTATGAATTTACCAAAAGAGGAATGTTCACCCAGTCAAGCAAGCAGAGAGAAGCCATGCAGTTAGTACTCAATTCATATGTCCCTGCTTGTTTTGCCCTCAGGAGAACAAGTACAGTAAGTACAAGTCGTGACAATACTTTTTTTTTAAAGCCTCCTTCACTCTGCTTCTGGGAAGCAAGTTTCAGAGGAAACACCCACAGGAGCTGCCACGCAGATTCCAACACATCCTGCAGTACACGTGTGTCAGTACCTCCACCTTTGTCCCGCTTGTTAAACACAGCATTGTCCCCTCCCCTGGAGCTTGTTGGCAATACAGCTGCTTTGTACACAAGGAACAAGTTTTAACTGAACTTTGCTGGTGTGGACTGTGATTTTGCCAGAAAGAACAGCCTCAGCCACTCCAGAATTCCCGCTGTGGCAGAGCAAAGGCTAAGCCTCTCTGTCACAGTAAGTGCCTAATTCTGCTGGTTTCACCTTGACAATACATACAGGAAAATGAAAAGTTTTAAGTTTAATGCAGGTCTATCAAGATTAAGTTTATGCACTGTCTCTCACGCATTTTTTGTTGCAAATTTACTGGATTCAGTGATGTCACATAAAAAGACAAAGTCAAACCCAAGCATTTCTGACCTTTACAGTAAAGTAGCACAGGATGAACAGCTCTAACTGTCCGGCACCATGACTTTCACCATCCCTTCCATAACAGTCTTCCCACTTTCTCTGACCTGACATGATACTGAAATGTGTGCAATAGAACCCTTCAGCCGTTTCACTTCTGCTGCAGCTGTGACTTCTTCACCAATATACAAAGGAGCTGGAAACCGGATCTCCTGGGAGAGAAATATACACCCTTGACCAGGCATTTTAGTACCTAGAACTGCAGAAATAAGTCCATTGATCAGAACTCCATGTACAACAGTTCTCCCGAACCTAGACTTCTTTGCAAACTCTTCATTTAAATGCAAAGGATTTGTGTCACCAGTTAAGTAGGAAAAAGTAACAACATCATTCTGTGTAAAAGCTTTGGTAAGTTCAGCTTTGTCTCCAACTTTTATGTGTAAACTTTGAAGTGCTGGATGTCCAAGCAGTGAGTTGATAAACGTTAGCTTTGTCAAGGCTCTTCGTCGGAACATTCCTCCAGAAATTCCACGCCTGAAGGGCTGCAACATCTCCAGAAACTTCTGCTTCATACAACCAAACCAACAACCTCATTCAGTCCAGGACTAGTTCTCTACTGTTGCCAGATAATGCGAGAAGAAACGGAGATGTCTGTTTCGGGGAAAGAAAAAACAACAAACTGAAGCCTTGAAAAAAAATCACCTACATATGCACTCAAATGTGAAAATATCTGAATTTTCCTTTTACATAAAAGATTAGAAACTTAGAGCTATGCTCTAGCAGATTTTTGTCCATCCATGGCTTCAGAGACAAAGAATTCTTAGAACTCATTTTATTAAGCAGCATTAAAAAAATAAGCTCTGGAAGTGCACGTTTGTAAGGTCTGTCGACAGTGACTATTAGAAAGGGAAGAAATGGGACAGAGCAAATAAAAGACAGGACCAAGTTGTGGGCCATAAACAAAACCTGCCAGAAATTATTTTCTTGCAGGCATATTAATGATATCAGGACTTGTCACTAGACTGAAACCATAAAGTAATGAGACAGCCACTACCGTCACATTTTCCAAGACTCATTATAAGATGCGAACAGCTCAAACACAGGCCCACACACCTGCACTGAAAAGCATTTCACTCCCAAACCAAGGCATTTTTGCATCTAGGCCACCTCTCTGTGAAGAGGCAGCATGCTCAGACAGACAGCCAAGTTTAGAGCCAGAACTGACATCTGGGGGAGGCCCCCAAGCCCTGCAAGGTGGGTGGTTTACCTGCAGCACTCGGAAGGCACACCTCCTGTTCTGGTAGAAGCCCAGCAAGGTTAAAGCACTCCACAGCTTGACAAGGCCACTAAGTAAAAAGAAAATAAAATATATTAATAAAATGTTGTTTTATCAGTTTTCCTGCAACATAAACATCTTAATATCACACTAAGAGTAATGACATCTTAGCTGAGTTTAATAGCAGATAAATTCACCAATGAGTTCTGGAAGAAACATTATTCCTGAAGGGTTGTTGCAGTGGCTGCAGTCTCTCGTCTTTGACAAAGAGATATGTACTGTAACCTCTTCAAGTTCACTTCACCTGTTCTTGTTCCCTCTGTGCATTTAAGCTCCTTCTTCCCCTAAATCACCTGCAGTCATCTTCACTATTTACAGCAACCATTCTCATCTTTACTATAGAAAGCAATTTAAAGCCACATATTTCAATGGTCCTTAGTTCCTGTCTTAAAGCCATTTAAACTATTATTGTTTAAAGCAGGAATAATATACTGAACCATATCTCAGTAATTATTTTCTCCATAAGAGAAAATATCTGCAAGTTAGGCTTAATTCTTCAAAGACCATTCTTAGCTTAGAAATTCTGGTTTTCTTACAAAAAATACTTTCATGGCAGTATCAGAAGCATGTACCGACTGCACCTTACCTGCTAATAACTCTTAATATGGCAGATAGAGTTTTTTCCTCATATGTTAAGACATCAACAGGCAAAGCTGCTCCAACCTATAAAAAAATGTTATTTAATAAGTACTGTCCTATTCTCTTATAGTGGTTTATAAGCAAGTGATTTCACTCCCAGCATGTGATGTTATAGTTACACTCAAATCTCAAAGGAGAGTTTCAGTTACAAATGAACAGCACCTTTCCTCTCAGAGTTCTTTAGATAGAAGCCACTTATTTCCACATTACAGCTGGAGAAACATGGACCCACAGGTGATGTGACCTGCTTAAAGTCAACACTGTAAACAGAGAAAGAACAGTACTGTGGATTTCCCACTCACAAAGCTCTTCCCTTCCCAAAGTTCTCATTCTAAAGCCTCCCTATAGCAAAAGCATCAGTACTCCAAATTCTAAAAACCGGCTATCAAAGAACGGTTTGATTTGGAAGGGGCCTTAAAGATCGCCTCGTTCCAATCCCCTGCCATGGGCAGGGACACCTTCCACTAGACCAAGTTGTCCAAAGCCCCCATCCAGCCTGGCCTTGAGCACTTCCAGGGATGACTGGAGCCATTTGACTATAGACAATAAACTGAGACGTGCAGCATCACGGAGCAATTACAACGTGGGCTGGGGAGCAGGTACCCGGTTGCAGGAGTGGCAAACCGAGGACTTATCCCGCCTCGCCTGCCCCTCGGCCCGTGCTCCACTGCTCTGCTGTGCCGGGGGACAGAGTGAAGGCAACCGGCCGCTCCCCAAAAGCCGCCAGCCCAGAGATGGACCCCGACCCCAATCCCGATCCCGATCCCACCTCTCCGTGCAGCTCCCTCAGCGCCGACACCACGAGCTGCTTGAACTGCGCGGCGTTGGGCCGGGCCGCTCCGTCGGGCAGGTCCCTGTGGGGAACAAGAGCACAGGGCGGTCCGTGTGGGGTCTGTGGGGGGGCTCTCGCGGGGGTCTCGCGGGGGGCACTCACAGGCGCACGCGCAGATAGTGGTGCCGCGCCGCGCTCCGCAGCACGCGCCGCTCGAACTCGGCCGGCGGCGGCGGCTCCGGCCCCGCGCGCGCCGCCATGGCCGGCCCGGCCCCGCCCCTCCCCTACGGCGGCCCCGCGCCGGCCTAGCGGCGCC
>JAWWES010000024.1:8789673-8886164 GCA_035583135.1 Lophotriccus pileatus
CCCTGGCCACCGGGGGGCCCCCCCCCCCCCCCCCCCCCGCCCCCGCCGGGGCGGGTCTCGGGGGAGCTGCGGGAACAGACGGTGCTTCCAAGGGCTTACAGGAGAGGTTTTAGCTTGGGAAAGGCAGGCACTGAGCGCCGCGCCACAAACACGCCGCTGGGAGGGCGGCCCGCGGACGTGCTCCTTCGCTTCGCCTTCAAACCAGTGAGGTGGTCGCCATGCAGCGTGGCCCTGGTGACGGTGATGCCTGGCATCGTGACAGGTCACAAACACTGAGGGCGCTGTGTTATCCCAGCCCCTGTTTTGCTGTACACGCAGCTGAAACAGATCTGAGGAGCGCACAGCAGGAGGCTGGCAGCTCAACACCTACTTGAGAAGATAAAATAACACCATTTTAGTACCTAGTACCTGATCTAAAAACTGGAGTGAAATATATCCTTGGGAGAGAAGCAGCAGAAAGGATGGAAGTATCTCTGCTCTGATGAAATAATGAAACATTAGCCCCTGCAAAAGAACTTCATATAATCTTCCTTCTTTTACAAAGAGGTTTACCCAGGAATTGGTATCGACCCCAGCAGGGTAACGCTGCAACAGCCTGATCTGATGGGTTTGAGCCAGACTCAAAGGACACCAGTGGCCTTTGCCATCACACTGCTCAGTCTGTGCAAAGGTCCCCGTGTTATTCTACCAGAGCTTTCTCATGTTTAGCACAACAATCCACCTGAACTCCACTCCCAGACTGACTTAAAAACTATACATAAAACACCAAACATTCAGAAAAGAAAATACTTTGGCAAAAGCAAGTATTATTTCACATGTACCGAAGTAATTTTCAGGTTGTTAGTTAGATTAAATAAAAGGCAGCTATAACATTCAGTAGATGTAAGTGCAGGCCAACAAGAGACCTTCAGGAATATACTGTTCCTTGTGGGAACCAAGAACCAGTTACTGCAATGCTCAATAAATCAGTTACATGATAATTTGGCAGACTTAATCAAAGCAGCCAATTGTATTGGACTAACAATACCCACAGAAGTTGGTATTACTTTTAAGATGTTAGTAACATTTTAATCGCCAAACAGCAAAAGTTGGAGGTCAGGTGCTGTATAAATCTCTTTAGGTTATTGCAGTAGGGTGAGTGCTGCTCTCCATGAGGCTCTGGCAACAGCAGCTACAGGACCTCAGGCACCCCGAGTGCATCCAGGTCAGCTGCAGCGAGTCAATAACGAGCACACACAGGACTGTACAGGAAGGCTGGACACAACAGGTCAGTTTTTTATTAACCAAAAGTGAAGCTGAACCCCAGAGTGGTTTAATTTGTTAAAACCATATGTTTTTATATGGCAGATATTTTTCTTTCATGTTCAACACTACAGTGCAAGAACCAAACTTCGCAGCTGTTCATCCTTTGAGAATCAAGTACTAAAAGTAAAATGAATTAAAATAAGGGTCCCTCAATGAATTAATTAAAAAAACATTTAACTCAAAAGAACAGACCAATTTTAAGAACTGTCTTATTAAATTCTCCCAAGTGAAAGACCTTTAAAAGCACTTGGAGCCTTGAGGTAGCAACTTTATGCAGAATTCAATTCCCCTCCTGCCCCACAGAGGAAAATTAGTAGCGCATTATTAGCTCCAGCCAGCTAAGCTGAGTGTCTCCTGTGAGGTTAGTGACTTTATCTTGCCTCTCGAAATAGCAGTGGAGTGCTGCAGAGCTCCAGGAGGAAATCCACAGGGAAGGCCTCTTGAAATAAAATATACGGTTTGAAAAAAAGTTAAAATGATCAGCAATAACCGTAACAACGAAAATTGTCTGGAGTGAAAAAACCCAACGTGTTTGTATTTTGGCAAGACTAGTTTACAAATACAATGTCAAGAACAAGAGTCTGCTTTCAGCCAACAAAAAAGAAAGAATGGAAGTGACATTCAAAGGGATTTGGGATTTTGTTGCCCTCTGTGCAAAATTGCACTTTGTTTTTAAAGTTTTAAGTTTTGCACTTTTTTTTCTAAAAGTAGAGCACTTTTGCCCTTTTTTGTTCTTTTACATTGTGAAACCCGTGCTGTGACATTAGACATAAATACCATATGCCAGGATATTTGACCACTGAAAGCTCCTCTCACTGACTTCACCACAATCACAAGCAGGGAATCACAAACAGGAGAACTGTCTTCCTCTAGGTCTCGAAGACATGATCCTCTGTGCCCACTTTGCTGCTGAGTTCTTTTATTAAAAACTAGATCTCTCTCTAGTGCCAATTTCAGAGACTCCACTGCAGATTTACTGAACACTGAGTGGTAACAAAACACCCAGGCTTGTTCTCTACAACAACTGTAATGAACAGTCAAAGTGAAAAGGAATGAGCTGAGATACAGGGATGGGGCAGATGGTCACAAACAGGTGCTTCACTCACTCCCTGGACCACTCACACCTTCTAGCTTTGCTCACTGCTGGTGCTCTAACCAGATTCCTGCCACTACTGAGTATATCACTATCTTCATGCTCCAAAACTGTACAGAACAGGTTGGTTAAACCACACCAAACTAATCAGGCATATTGCACATTATAGCTCTTAAATGGATGAGCTTCCTTAGTAGCTCATTCTCTTTCAGCTCAAGGTAAGCTGCCTCTCTACACCATGGAATGCTATTGCACAGACCCTGGGTGCAGGATGGCATTGCCCACTGTGCCTTTGCTCCAGGGAGCCCAGAGAAAGGCAAAACTTCAAACACTTGTTCTTGCTCACAAGGGATCGCAATTTTTGATTTTATATTCTCATCTTTTCCTTTGACTTCTAGAAGCCATCAAATCCTCCCTTCCAGGCAGAAATATCTCAAGAATCTAACATCAGCCTTGCCTGGTTTTTGGTTAAGCTTCAGAACAACTGCCCATGTTTGCCTGTGCTGAGGTTACAATCCTGTCCTGCAAGAGGACCAAAGGCTGTAAGAACCAGAATCCATCTGTAAAGCCGCCCAACCTGCCAGGCTCCTTTGGATAAAGGAGAGGATATTCTGCCTGGGAGCAACAAAGGCCAGCTGGTGATTATTCACAGCAATTTTCTGTTCAGTTCACATGACAGTTTAGGCAGCACAGAAACTCACACTGGTTCAGAGACCAATTTACGTCTGGTTCACAGGACAGTCACGAGCTCGCTTCAGAAAGACTCTTGTCATGGAGCCCAAAGCATCTTAAAGTTAAATCTGTTATCACTGCAAGAACCTGATGAGTTTTTTTCATCTCTTCTTGGTTTTGTTTTGTTTTTTTGTTGGCTTGTTTTGATTTTATTAGGGGTTTTGTTTGCCTTTTAATTCTGTAATCAAAAGAATTATTTTTGTCTTTGGTGTTAAACCTTGGAAGCATGAATGAGAAGTACCTGCTGCTTCTTTGGCTGTAATTTATGACAAAGAAACAGCCCAGGAAAGCAAGGGAAATTCACTGTTCTAAAATACATGCAGTTAGAACAGCCACTAGACATCACAACCAGGACTTTAATAATATGGAAACACCGAGATCAGTGGTGTCCATTACAAATCATTTGCATTATATAAAAATATGACTGAAATTACAGTAACTGGACAACAGCCATTCAAATTGATCAACTTTCCATCTTGCTCATGTTGCAGGAAATGGGAGGAAAATCCATTGGGGGGGGGGGGAAGAGAAAGTGTCCAGAAATCAACTTAAGAGTTGCTGCTAAGCATCTCGTGCCTCAGAGAAATGTCCACTGTGATAACTAAAAGCAGGAATTCGAGATTAGCATCCTTCCATTCTTGCCCACATAGCCATGAATAAAAAGAGCAGGTTCTGTTACACTAGCATTCACAATTAAAATTTTATAACCCCATAAAACACCAGTATGCTTTGCATGAGCTGCAGAAGAATGCAAATTCAAAGGGTCACTAGATTTATTACCTCCAAAATCAATGTCTTAATATAAATATTCTGTTTGTACACCATAAAAATGTCCTTCGTATGGTCTGATTCTTATTTAGATAATACTCTGATAAAATCTCAGCCGTATGCCAATTAAGGTCATTAAAGCTATAGAAACAGAATCTACCTAATAAATGCTGCAAATTTAACAGGTATTTTAGATAAACATCATTAGCTTAGTTATCACCTAGACCAAAAAGACTCCTCAAACACACCAACTGCGTAGTTAGCACAGACATTTGCTTCACAAGTCAAATGCTGCCAACTTTTGAAAAGTTTAGCAAATCAAAGTAGTATTTGGAAGCATCCAAGTGTCTAATGAAGTTAGAATACTGTGAAATGTTAGGACTGGGGGAAGCTCCTGTAAACAAGTACAGAAGTAGTCTTCTTTTAAATTACAAAACATTCACCTCCTTAAAAAGCTTTAAAACTGGCCCAGTCAACAACTGTGCCCTGGGAAACCTAGCAGTATAAAGGATTTCTGTAAGCAAGAGAAGGTCATACGTTGTGATCTCACCACCATAATATGTACTCTGTCAGGAACAAGGAGCAAGTTTGGGGAGATGACAATTATGACACTTTCAGGCCATGTGATCTAAACCACTGCACTTTTTTGGGCAGCATAGAGTAAAACAATTTTCTTTGCTGCTCAGAAAACACTTAAAATATAGTAATGCTTCATTTTCTGCATTTGGATGCTAAGCAGACTCTCCCATGTCCCCAGCTTGGTTTACTTGGTTTAAAGAGCTATTTAGTACCTGCCACTTTCAGCAGGTGGACAGAAATTTCAGTGCCATCTTATTCATTGGCTCCATTGATATTTTAACTTCAAACCCAGATGCTACAATTAAAAGCAAATTTAATATTGTGTAAGGAAAGCATCAGATGAAGGTAAGAAGCCCATAAAAGGCTTGTATTCCACAGGCTGCCTCTGCAGAACAGGCAACCTCCCACTACAGAATCTGATTGGAAAATTTATCCCAACAGTAACACCCAGAAGGAAGGAGGCTTCTATATCTTGCACACTTTGGGTTTCGTATCAGGCACTTGAACTGTTGGACAGATGCCATTCTGAACCAAGTAAGTGAACATAGGGTTAGAATCATCTTTAATTTAGGTCTAATAATGAAGTATCAGCAGCAAAGTGGAGGCAGGGAGTGAGCAATCCATCTGTGCTGAGACTTGTTTATGGTTTCTAAAATGCCCAAGAAAACAGCAGCAGTAACTGTTCCATAGTGTCCGTTGTCCTTGTGAGTTGTGTTGCTGATAGGAGGCTTTTCTGTGTCTTGAACTAAGAAGGCATTGAGGTACCCTGTGCCTAATTCCCTGGATCCAACAGGTCCATGCTAGAGCCAAACATTGCCACCAGTTGCTCCTCATAATGAGTTATATTCCTCTTCATAATGTCCATGCAGGGTCCAAGCAACCGCTCAAATGCTTGCACATCCATGACTGCAAAGGAACAGAGGTGAAAACAAGATCATTTGTCAAAAAGGACACCACACACCAATCTGGTTTTTGAACTCAGAACAGACCTCCAGTCCAACCCACTCAGGTCAGAAACAGAGATCATGTCTCTGATTTCCCTCTGTACTGTTATTTGTAGAAACAAGATTAATGAAATACAAACCTGACCTCAAGGACAAATACAGAAGCAAAATACATCCCCACACTGCCATTAAAAGATCATCTGAAGGGTGTGTGTGTGACAAACAAGCTGTGCACAAGAAGCCAATGCCCTTCAGAGAGTCCATGCAACACGCAGAAAATACAGAATCTGCCATAAGGAAGCAGAGGTGCTTCTCTGACTTGCACGTGGAGCCCACTCCAGCCCCTGCCCCTGCCCTCTGGTGTCTGACTGCCAGTTAGCAAAAGGTTGCTGGGTTTCGAATAGCTGCTCACTCAGGCATGGTCCATGAGACAAGCAAAGACTAGAAAAGGGTAACTAGAAACACAGAACATCTGCTTACCTAAACATTTGACCTCCCCAACAGCATAGGCAGAGGCTGCTCTGGGTTTGTTGGTAACAAGTGCAAGCTCTCCAAAATACTGCCCTCTGTGACACCGGGCAATCTCCACTTCTTGGTTAGCTTCTTTACTCGTCATAGTCTGTCAAACAGAGCAGTTTCATTATTTGCACACAGTTCTGTCCTGTACAAGGCTGCAGTTCACCCCACATACCTTACACAGGCGCAACAGCTCATTGGTTTAGGGCCTTTAAACCCAGCAATTCCCAAGTCCCAGGTCTGTGCTGGTTGAACACCTCTACGCCACGATAAGAAGTGCATGTGCCAGCCCACAAGTGTTGAGACTGGCAGGTATTTACTGTTAAATTAACCTAACACAGCCTTTATCATCTACCACAAGCTGTTCCCCAAGGCTGTTTTAAATGCCAACATCCAGTATGTCACTAGAGATAACAGACCCTACTTTTTCTAAGCTACAGTTTTCTGTAATGACAGAAGAACAGTTTTATCTCCACCCTTAAGGCCAGGGAGAGAGTATCAGGTTACTTTGCAGAGCAGCAGACAGAAAAAGACTTTTCTACTTTAGTAAACTAACTTCAGGTATGGGAATTTACAACCTAAACCACAGGAGTAATGATGATAAACATCACAAAATAATATATTAAAATAAATCAATGTAGGCTTTTTCATATCTCTTGTATTAATCAATCGAATAAGGGATTGACCTATGGCCTAATCACTCAATTTGCACTCACCTTGCTTTTAATCAAGATTTTTACTTCACCAGATTCTACAATGTAAAAACAATCTGCTTTATCACCCTGTGAAGAGGAAAAGGTAACATAAATTATTTTTTACTTGACTGTGAAAGTATTTATAAACAGTATTAACTCATTCACTTTGAACTAGGCCTTGTGCAGAAATCTGCTAGAATTGACAAACATTCAGATTCCTAACATTAAAAGGTGACTGTCTGGGTAATACACTAGAGGAATCCACAGGGAAGTAACAATTAGTGAATGTCATCCAGTGAGAGGGCAGGAGGAAAGGGAAATGAGAAGGAGGTTGATGATATAAAGCAAAATCACATAAGTGCAAACCTTCTGATCTTGACAGAAATAGCCAGTTGTGAAACTAAGCAGAGTCTAGAATTTCCAGAGGCAAATTTTAATAAAACACCGATTTAGTGACTGTGTTTCTAGATGTCAGCAGGAAAAAAAGAACCATTAAACTAAGTATGGGCTCAGTCAATTCATGGTAAAATAGCAGGAGACAGAAGAACCAAGAATAGCTGCATTTGAGGGGCACAAACATAGAAAGGAAGAGGAGGATAGTTTACAGAAAGGCAAATCCACAATGCAAGTCACCTACATGAGGAATGATGCAATGGCTCCATAAAGGTAGTGAGAATGGTAAGGAATAAACCACTCAGCATCATGCCATCAAAGGAAAATCAGTCACACAGGGGCAAGTGGGAGAAAGTAACTCATTTTATATCAAGTTCTAGAAAGATACCACAAGGTGTTGTTGAATGACTGGGTGTGAATTAAAGAACTGTGGTTTAGTCCAATCCATCTGTTTCTATGAAAAAGTCACTGTGAGAGTGACCAAGCGCACCCGGAAAGGTTCTGAACTCTGTTCTTTGGGATCTTCAAAAGTCATCTGAACACAGTCCTGGGCAACAGGCTCTCTGTGGCCCTGCTTGAACACGGGGGTTTGGACAAGGTGACTTCCAGAGCTCCCTTCCAACCTCAATCATTCTACAATTCTGTAAGAGTTTCTAGAACCTTCTTCACATTTCTCAATCCCCACCCCAATGGAAACTTTCAGTAGATCCCAATTTACGTCTGCTCTGGAGAGTTTCGCCAGCATTTAATTGGAAAGTTTCATCTGTGACAGAAAGGACTTTCCCTCTCTGTATCAGCCCCTGTGGGTTCGGCACAGGGCTGGAAGTCAGAGCAGAGATCCAGCACATGCCTCCTGCTGTAAATCACAAGCAATGGGACTAAAGGCTTCAGGGAGACAGAGGCTGGAAAAAGAACTGATGAGGGAATGGGAGCAGCTCAGCAAAAAAACCTGAAATAAGAGAGATAAATCTGACATGAAGTCAAGTGGGCAAGGAGATGATGAATGTGATGGGAAGGATGGAGGCAGATAGTTACAACCCGAGTATGAAACATGGGCTGGGAGAAAATCATGCAAGATTTAAACACGGAGTTACAGAATAAATTAGGCCTTTAGCTGAGCTTCCTGGGGGTGGTCATAAGTCATCCAGTGCAAAGCTTTTCATTCACCATTGCCATCTATCACAACATGAGCTAATACTTCCAGCACACTGCTGGAAGAATAAGTACTTAAAGAATAATTTTTCTAAAAGAATGGAAATAAACTGGGTGGGAGACACCCTTATAACACTACTAACAATTTTCAAGTGCTTTAAAGCTTACTGCCCTTAACTGAAGGGCCAAATTCCACAAGGGTAATTAAAATGTAAAATTATCCATAAGAGAAAAGGGGGAAAAGGGTTTGTGGAATTGATGCAACTGCTGCAATGTAAGAGCTATCACATCTTTTCCAAGCTTAGAATTCCATCATCTCTAGCAGTGTACTACCAGACCTATCCAGACTATTAATCCTCCTTTTAAGAATAATTACATCCTTGTCCTTAATTCAGTTATTACAAAAGATTAGAACCAACTGTGTAATTGGATCACTGATGGTGTGAATTCCCAGTTTTGAGACTGATTTATAAACTCTGATTTTGCTGAGAATTCAGTCTTCTCAGAGTCTTAAGCAACAAGAGTTTCAACTTACAAAATGGAGAGTATTTTTGGAGAGATGTAATTTGACAGTATTCAGTTATCAGCAAACTAAAGTTTCCTGCATCCAGTTATCTGACATTGCAAGTAATTAAGATTAATTATTCAAGACATTATCAAGGAGTCATACTCTGTTTATAAAACAAGAACAATGGTTGTAACCAAAACCTGCATTTCCAGGTAAGCCAAGGACTTTCTTGAATTAAATTCTACTTGAACTACAGCATTTTTGCAACACAGCAACCCCAAGCTAAACTTGACACAAAATCCCCTTGTTTCATCAGTAACAGTGTTCCAAAAAGTTATTTGTGTCATAGAAAAAAAAAAAAAGAAAAATCACGCAGCTTTAGTTTGAGTTCATCCAGTTTCATGTTTTACCACTCCAGCCTTGATCTGCTGCAGCAGAGAAAACATACACCAACCACCACAGGCTGTCAACTGAGCCAGACCACACCACTGAAATACTCTTTCTAAAAGCATCAGGAAAAACAGTGATTTTAGTTAACCCTGACAGTTCTTAGAACAGTAAACTGGGGATCCAACTAGGTGAACATTCCAATGACTTAATGTATTTTCATTCAAATCATACTCATATTGAATTGTTTGTTTCTGTTGTCAGTCAGACCTAGGCATTAGAGATGTCTTTACTACATGCTTGTGATTCCTTTTTTGATCTGGTCATAGGGGCCTAGGAAAATTCTAGCTGGGGGCTTTCATGGAAAACTGCATAGGCAGACATTTAATTTCAGCTTCTGAAGGCACACTCCTCTTGAAACCTTGCAAAGATCATTTAAAAAACACAGGTAAGAGAAGAAATACCCAGAAACTAAAGTAGTAGAATAAATTTGAAGCAAAACACATACTGTCTATTCCCCAAACATTCAAGAAGTGAAAAAATAAATAAATTGGAAGTATTAAAGAATAAGTGCCAAGTTGGTCCAAGTAATAAGATTCTGTAAGTCAATTCCACACAGAAAAAAAAAGAAGCAGAGAAAGGAGAATGATAAAGAGAAGTTTAGAGTTCAAGTACCTGAGAAATAATACGTTCCCCATCTTGGTACACTTTCTCTCCTATAACATCCACTATCTTCATTCGCTCTGATGCCTGGAACAAAGAGGAAAATTGGAAACAATAATCAATTACAGCTCATCTCTGTGAACTCTCCTGAATCTCTATGACCTCTCCTGAAATGAAGAGGCATTCATTAGACACACAAGCACACAATTTATAAGTATAGCCCCAAAATGATGTCGTCATTGTACTGCAACACAGTTCTCAAGATACCATAATCAGCAGGGAAGGAAAATTGTCCAATGTCCCATCCCTGTGATTTTCTTACCTGCAAAGTTAAAAATTAATTATTTGGCTCATTTAGAGCAACAAAGCAGGGGGGAAGGGAAACCACTTCCTTAAATATTCAGTTGGAATTTGAAGAAAGCACTCAGAAAAACATCATAAACTTACTACCTTGGATGAGAAACACCAGTAACATAATTTCAAAATATTTTAATCACTTTATACTTGAATATGTAGGGAGCAGGGTTTGTCCCAAAACTCATTCCTAGAGTGGGGAGGAAGGGAATATGAAAAGGACAAGGGCTGTAAAGCATGAGCAGCCAGGATGCCCAGTAGCAAGGGCAGGAGGCACTATCTGACATGCCACAAAACAGCCTGAGTCTTCATAATCAGGAAGAAGGAAAAGAACAGCCATAATTATCTCCAGTGTTTCCCACAGCCCATCTAAAACCCCACAAAACAATTTTATTGCTTCAGAGCAGCATAAAAGAACATACCATGAAAGGAAGAAAATCCTACTGTTAAAATTCAACAGATGATTCAGTTGTAATCAATCCATTCATTCCCCAAATGCACCTTAATCTTGCCTATGTTTGAGAAATCAAAATCTGGTCCACCCATGATTCAACTGCAGTGTGTCATACAAAAACCCATCCCAGTGCTAATGAGTTATTTTTCTGTATCTTTAAATATTTGAGTCATTTCTGTTCTCAAGGAAAAAAAGTCACATTGAAGGAACCAGTTTAAGCCAGGCACTGAGGAAGAAGGTGTTGTGTAATTTACCTCTTCCACAGCTACAATATATGGCCAAAATCATTTGTACTAGAGGTTGTTATTCACACCTAATGATACTTGGCAATTTTGTAATCTTCTCCCAAATGGTTCAAGAGCTTTTCTCAAATACTATAGATAAATGATAAAGATTTTTTTATCATGAGAACACAAAGAAAAGCTAAATTATGGTGTAAGACAAAGGCAGTCACATACTAATGTCAAAGCAGGTTGGTTGGTTCCAAGAGCCCTCTGAAGATACAGGTTGAGTCAACAGAAGGGACAATTGGCACATTGTTCCTGAAGCTGTGCCTCACACACTCTGTGACACCTGTCATTGTGTACCCAGGTAGCTCCTTTAGCCTATTCTTAATTTACCTCCTGAATATCAGTTAAGGTTAGAGCAAGACCTATTACATCCCACATCTTTGTCTCAAATTTAAAATCATTCGTGGCTGATAAAGGCCAAATATCCCAGTGACTGTGTCATTACTTCAACATCACACCCTCAAAGGAAATCATAGCCCTGAGTTCCAATCTGCACTTTATGTAAATGGGGTATTTTGTTTTGGGGGGAGGGGAGGGTTGTGGAAAGGTTTTTCTAAAAAGTCAGACAGAATAAAATCAGCAAATTGCTTACTGTGAATAAAGGGTCTGAAAAAAAAAGCAATGTACAACTTCAACAATGCAAATTAAGTTGTGTAGTAAATATGATACCAAAGCAGCTCTTAATATTTTGTTCTAAGCAAAAATCACACAGGTTTCTGACATAGCAGAAACAATGACTGTGGAGCTACTGCTAATGCAAGAACTTGATATAGATGTCTCTGAGAAGCTTTACCTCCAAGGATTTAAGAAGGGGCACAGACTCAATAAATAATTCATACGTCTTCCTCTTCTTTGCGTTGTTTTTCAGTATAATTCTTCTGAATGTCACTCGATCCTGCAAGAAACAGCACAGAGAAATACATTATTTCTCTTCACTTAAATGTTCCCCGTTTAAAGAACTGACAAACATGAACTAGTATTTACAGCAAGCGCTGGGGTTGAGAAACCAGCTGTTAAAATGATACCATCCACCACAACAGCTCCTCTGAGAGCACTTCTGGCAATAACAAATTGAAAAACAGGGAGCTGTACGACCTGATCGTTCTCAGATAAGCATTTACGAATTCAGCTTTTGGTCTACCTTCTACTGTTTCTCAGGGTTGAGTTTTGAGGTTTTCTTTGCCTGTTTGTGAATATCTTCCATGCTTTTTTGCATACAATAAAGAAGTTTTGCTCTTTCTGCTGATGGCAGTGGAAACTGGAATTTCCAAGACTTAAGGCAACTACAGGACTAAGTCTAAATTGGATTCTTCTCTACTTGAGCCACAGATTTCAAAAGTAAGTCGGAGATTTACACTGCTCTCAAACAGATCAGGAACAGAACACAGAACAGCAGCAGGCTTGTTCACTTCTCCACCTTCTCAGATCCAAGGGCCAGCTTTTACAAGGACCACTTCCTAATTGCCACCTGTCCGCGTGTTCCATGACGAAAAACTGTTCGGTGTGTTTTTGGAGCCCAAATTTGGGGCGATATCCCCCAGCCCAGCCCAGCCCCGCCGGCCCCGCGCTGCGCTCCAAGGCCACTGGGCGGCGCTGCAGGCCCGGCCGAGCCCCGCACCGGCCTCGGGAGCGCCGTGTCCCGGCGGGAACAACGGGATTCCTTCCCGCTCGGGAAAGACGGGCTTGGACACCGGCTAACACCGATGGGAAAGGCCTCGGGAGAGCTGCAACTGAGCGGCACGTCCAGGCTAAAGGGACGGGCACCTGCCCACCAGGGTTTCTGTTACCACTTGCCCTGTTGGGATCAGTGCTGGGTCACGAGTGGAGCCAGACCTGCGGAATTTGCCTTACACAGGATAAGGCCATAACCATAAAAATCAAATCCAAAAAGCAGGAGGAAAAGAGTACCAATTTGGTTAGGAAAATGGTACCCAAAAAAAACCTCAACAATTGGCCACAATTAGCAGAAACATCCAGTGCCCTGAGAGCCATTCCTCCAGAGCTCATTTCCCAAAACCATTATGATACCTAAGCAACAACATTTTGAGGCGAAGAGGTATTTTCAAGTGAACATTTCTATGGGATGCAGGTTTCAAATACTTGTAACCTGAAACAAGGACTGAGAGAGGTGATACTAGTGGAACATAAAAGTTGAAGGACATGAAAGATGAAAGGCAGGATGGTATTACTGTTATCCAAAGGAGAACAAGACAATGGTAAAGCATCAGGGATTTTTAATTTTTTTTTTTTTTTTTTTTTAAGAAATTCTGGTAGAATTCTTCACTGGTAGAAATGTCATCAAATGTTTGTGTTTGGAAAAGCAGAAAGGTGCAGAAACAGTCAGGGGAATTGCAAAAGCATTAAAAAAATCAGAATTCATTTGCTTGAGAACATCAGTGAGTGAGGAGAAGCAGCAGTATTTGAACAAAGAAGGCAGAGCTGTGAAGGCAGTGTGTGTGATCATGAGGTTTCCCCCAGACACATTCAGTAGCAAAGGCTGAGGACATTTCCCTGCTCCAGAAGAGACCCACTGTGATAACTGCTTTGTGCCTGAGCCTTTCAGGCTTCTGTTGGCCAAAGCCTGCAATGCAGCAGGAGTAATCGACATTTCCTAAATGGCAGATAACCCACAAGCTTTAGCAATGACTTCTGCAGACTAATAAAAATATGTTTAAATTACATCAGACACAAAATAGTACAATGAAACATGGCAACAAACAGAATATCTGGAAGAAATAACTGGTTTGACAGGAAAATGCAGCCTAAGTCAATAAAACATTCACAGGACAGATGACTAGCAAAAAGTCCCTGTTCAACTACACCTTTCTAATTATGTGAACGTAATCAGAAAAAGCAAACCCAAAATTAACCCAATTTGTGCACTTATCAAAAGCAAACTGAAACAAAGAATCACCATCTTATTTTCTTCCTTCTATGAATGAGTTCAGTTTGTAGCTAGCTGCTTTATTCTGCCTTCTTCCAGAAATTAGATTCTGACATTATTCCCTGGCTGATTTACCAAACTCTTTTCTTTCAGCTCACAAGGAAGAGGGAAGTCAGATCTCTCAGCAGGCACTGAGATTGCATAAGCACCTCGCCATGTGTAGCAGTTTATCAGTCCTACAATCAAGGTCACAACACAAGGCCAACCCCCAGCGATAGTTGCCGAGGAGCCCGGGCACACAGACAGCACACAACACTTGTGGCTTCAAAGGCTCCGTTGATCGCACAATCCGCTTATTATGTGAACCCTCACAGATGAGTAAGAGAGCACTGTGAAAATAACCCATCCAAAGAGTACAGAGAAAAGAACTAAAAAAGGAAACTAATGTCTACAGCTTCACATTCAACACTGCTGGGCTAGAGACAAAGCAACACCATCATTTAAGCTTGGTATCTCTTAGGTCATGCTGACCTGAGAACCTCTTCCAAGGTAACAAACAGGGACCAGAAACATCAGGACAGTTTATTGTGAAAGAAAACAAAGCTTTGGGTGGTTTTCTGACCTCTTCAAATTACTAACATTCTCAAGAAGATATTTAACACCTGCCCTTAAAGCAGACAAACTGGTAGGAAGGTAAGCAGAAAACGAAAACGTCATTTAGATATTGTTTCCCTCTCCTAAAAAAATGTGCATTAATGTCTCCACTGTCCTCTGCAGAATGAAAACAAAACCAGTTTTTTTTCACCCTTAACAAAAGCTACAATTACAGCAATTGCAAAACCATAAAGGGACAGGTAGAACTAGTGATATACTTCTTATAGACAAGTTGTTCTAGAAAGGCAGCCAAAAAGATCTGCACAATGGATCTCTCATGCCGGGAGATGAGATAACAGATCACGATAAAATAGCTGTGAGCAGAGGAGCCATACCAAGAGAAAGCATTACGCATATGAGCACAACTTCCTTTCCTTACCAGTCCCCAAAGGGCTCCTTCTGTTGTGGCAACGATGGTGGCAGCTCTAGGAGTGTTGTACATCAGTGCCAGCTCCCCAAAGCTGCCGTGATTATCGTAGCGGCCCACGCAGCGCGACTGGTTGTCTTTTGCTACAACGATATCATACAGTCCCCTGGAAAACAACAAACAGACACTTTTTATTAGATAACATTCCAGTACAAATCTTAAAAACAGCTTTTTGCTTTTTGCCTACAAATAGGCTTTTTACTGCTGTGTGAGATGGGATGTGCTTTATTGAGCTTTCCAACCGCAGGATTCTCAGCTGCTTCTATCTACACTATTTTCACACTAATTCTCTCCTAATGAAGCTTTTCACTCCTGATAGATATGGGCAAGATCGACTTGGTTTCCTCTGCACAGTATTTTGACATTGCTGTTCTGGCCAGGGTGAGAGGCAGTTTCATCATCTCTAACAGTGTCAATTCACAGCATGTGTGTTATCCAGTGAGGCCTCTTTAGAGTGACCCATCTCTACTTGTTTTCTCAGTGACAGCATTGCTGCAGGACCTTTGGGAAACACTCAGTTGAACTGCTCACCTGCTCCTGTGGGTTTGTCTCAAATCCAGATTAGGGATATGTCTATATCATAATCCCACGATGTTCTAAACCTGCTGACATCTACCAGGGTCTCTGAACAGATTAAGAGGAAATGTCCAAGCACCAGAAGTCTCCTCACACTTTGTTCATTCCGAGCTGAAATTTGTTTAAATTGGAAAGGCCTCCTGACCCTGTTCTCCATGAAGCACACTTCCTACATTATAATGAAGTGCATTATATATTATATATATTATATCCCAGAATTTACAAAGAACCAAAGGACTACTCTGATGAAGATGCAGGTTCAAGTCCAGCTAGTCAAAGCTTATGACACAAATCTGGATCAAACTGCACTACAGCAACTGCCTATGAAGAAACAGGCTGTGCACAGAAAGGTAGCCATTTAAAAGCTGAACACGTGTCTGTAACACCCTCAGGACTGTCATGCTTTAAATAATAATTTAAAAATACAGTTTGAGTAGGGTGGATTAATTCTTACCTATGGCACCGGAGATTATTCAGGTACTAGCCACTGGCATAAAAGACTTCACAGAACATACACCCTGGAGAAAAGCAGCTAGGGAAGACCTTCCTGGCTTTAAGCAGCTGAGTACAAATAAATTTTCCTGAAGAGTTTAGATCTTTGTCCAAAGGAATGGCATTATCTCCCAGAACATCATTAGACCCATAAGAAAAAAAGAAAAGGAATCACCAGAAATGGTAGTAGATGTGGAAGGAAGGCACATGAGATTGCACAACATCCTTACCATCCACTTTTTGTACCCACTACTGCTTACACCTACGAGACAGAGGAGGAACCCAGCAGCATACTAAGAGTAAAGCAGAAAAGGATTAATGTTGATGGAAAGTGTCACTAATTCTTGTAAGGTCTGATATCCATTTAATGATTTTCTGAGAGGCACCAGAAGCAACAATCTCCAAAGTTGTATTTTTGATCTAGAAGAGTTATCTGTGAACACCTCAAGCAAAAGCAACAACTTCTTCCCATCCCTCAGCCTGAAAGTCACTTACTAATGCCATTTATTTCCAAATAACTATAGGCACGTAACCTTCAGCTGCCTGTGGCCCAAGAACTAAACTGGTGAGGCAAGACTGGGTGACCTTGGCTCAGTTTTATTGGGAAAACTGTTGTTGAGCTGTGAGACAGCCCGTGAGCTAAAGCCCTGCAAGATAAGAAGAATAAAACCAGACCGAAGCGTAATCGTTGAGATAGTAATCATTACGGGCCCAAGGACTCAAAGGAAAAGTACTGACATGAAAAAACATAAAACCCCGAGTTAAAAAAAAACAGAAAAGCAGAAGAGGACAACTCAGCAAGATTGTGGATCAGCCTGTTCCAAGAGACAACAGAGGCCAATGCTGCCCTCCTGACGACAGCTCAATCAGCAGAGACTCAGCAGGTGCCTCCTCAGCAGCAATGAGCATCCTAATGTTCAGCCATGGAATACATCCCTCTGAGCTCTCCCTTCCATGCAGAAGGCCCTAAATAGTTGCTGCATCCTCAGGTTGCATCTGCCCTGCCTGCTGTCCCTCTGCACATGGTAAAAGACACTCAGATACAAGTGATCTGGTGAGGAAGTATCACAAACAGAAGACTCTGGGAAAAAAAAGGCCTGTGCCAGAACATAAAGTCACTGTTCATTCAGACAGGAAGAAATTAATCCTCAAGAATATTCATGCATTAATTACTTATATCATAGTAAAAAGCCATGCCTACTGATGCCCTGAAAGGGCTAGAATCCTTTGAACTTGCACCTGCAAACAAGTGGAAAGACTGTGGCTTTCCGTGAGGACCAGAGAGGGGAATGTACTTAAAACAAACAAGAATCATTTAAAACGAACCATTTCTAACCTAGAAATTCTTTCACAAATTCCTTAAACACAGCATAAATGACAATTCAAAAGGAAACACATTGTTTTGAAGAACTGCTCTGAAAGTATTTCATACAATATTAATGGTGCTATTATTTCAGTGATAAGCAAGATAGCAGCACATCAAAAAAGCAGTTTGCTAAGATTGTGTTCCAACAGATATTTATAAATCACTGAGTAATATTACATTTAATATTACAGTTTTGCAGCAGGAAATAAAACCATGCCTTTAATTATTCTTTAAATATGGTGATTGAAAGTAACATTAGCTAGAATTTCTTCCAAAAGGGTAAAAGACACTCAAAATGTGCATGCACATGTATATCTATTATATGCCTGTTGCACACATATGTGATCCCCAAAATTATCATATGAATTTGCTTGATGCAAGAAGTTGCAAAATGGCACCTTAAACTCTGCAGGTACCATGACCAACAGAGGCAAAGCAACCCTAAGTCTCTCTGAAGTCAATGATCAAAAATAACTGGACAAAGTCCAGGTTGTTCAACGGTTGCCATTACCATGGATTTTTACTTCCTGTATTCTCCTTCCTGAAAACAATCCTCTATCCCTTCCCTTACCACGTGACTACTTCTGCTGCTTTTACCCCTCCTTTCTTCAGAAAAAACCATATCCTGGTCTAGAGACAGTGTGTAATATGTCTGGTTTTAAGCTATACGATGCTGATGGGCACAAAAACCAAACTGAACAAATCCCAGACAAGCTCATGCTGTGGCTCTCCCCTCAGAGAAAGTGGTATTTGTGTTCTCACAGTCTCAGAGAACGTGTCAAAACCCAGCTGGTTTGAAATGTCCACCTCAGTCACATTGGAGGTCAGTCCCACTGACCTCAAAGTCAATGGAGGCCTTAAGGGGGAACTGGAAAGATCACATGAGAAGGCAATGACTGCAAAAATAATGTTCCCTTCAGAGCCTGTCCTGCAGTAAACACTCCCTTTCTTAAGAAGCTGAAAAGAAACATCCTCTACATGTCACAGGCACAGCTGCTTACCGCTCAACGACATAGAAGTTATCTCCATCATCACCTTGGTCAATCACATGTTCCTGAGGTTTCACCTTCCTCTCAAACATGGCATCAAGGACCTGAGACAGCTGCTCCTAAAAAAACAAACAGGAGGGGGGGAAACCCAAACCTGTCAGAAAATACACTGCTGGACAATGGCGAATTCATCTGACTTGATCTGGACAGTGAAGCACAACATGCACTGCATCAATTTTACTGTATGCAAATACCAGTAACACTGGTATTACATATTGATTTCTATTGGCACCTCACTCATTTCCAGCTTATTAATGTAAGTTCATAATGCAAATGTAGACACTTCCACCACAGAAGAGACATGATCTCAAATTTATGTCCAAATGGCTGTTTTTGCATACCATCTGAGTGCCAAAGCACACATGTGTGTTTGGTATAATCTGACACAGCTTCACTGCAACAGACACACATGGATTCATGTCAATGCTAAGTGTATTTCATTATATGTGTGTCTAGAAACTGCATCATGATCTTTTAGTAAAGTATCTGTGCTGTCATCATCTAAGAGCCCCAGTCACAACCAGGACTTTACTGAACAGGATTCTATACAGTTATCTCCTTAGATAGTCTGTGTCTTAGAGAACCTGCAGTTCCAGCCCCAGATGAGACAGGATAGGTACAGATGGGGAAAACACACAGAAAATGGGATAATGCTGGTGTGCACAGCAGGCTCCATCTGGGTTTCCCTGATGAGCCAAGACTAAACTTTCTTTTTTTTGCAGGCAGCACAGCCAGGGAGGCTGTGAAAGCCAAGAGAGGTGATGCCACATAAATGCCTTGTCTCGATGCTGACCTGCTTTACCAACTTTGTTATTCCCAAGCCCATTAACAATATACTTTCGCTGCATTTTCAATGACCAGATGTTCAAAGCTGAAGATGTAGATCACAGCTGAGTTTCTAAAAATATACTGCATGAACACGCAAGCCACTCTTTATGCTGCTAGGTGCACTTGAAATATTTACTGCACTCCTGGAGTTGGAAATTATCATTGCAGCATCTGTAGGCACCACTATATTGAAAATATTCCCTATCTTTTCAAGAGAATCCTATTTTCTAGTCTTTAAAAACTGTGTCTGGACTGCTAGATCATGATATTAACTGTACATACAAACAATCAACTCCAATTAGGACTTCCTTAAAATTACCTGATCTAGGTTTTTGAAGAGCAGGATATCTTTACAAGCTTCCTGCAGTCGGCATCGCTGCTCATCAGTTTTTGGATGAACTACCTTTAAAACAAAGTAAAACAGAACTGTCATGACAACAAAGAAATATGATGACAGACTGAATCTTCACTTCAGAGTGAAAAAGCAGAACACAATTTAAGTGTCAAAGTATACATTCTTTTTTTGTTGTTTACATAAACAGTATTTATATATAAACATAAAATGCATGACAGAATGAAAGAGACATAAGAAAAATATTATGCTGACAATTAACACCTGCACAATAACAGTCAGGACAGACAAGAAAGAAAAGGATGCCTTTTCCATTCCTTTCCCTTCTAACACAGTCACAGTCACAGTCAAGGTCTGAGCACTTGAAACACGAAAAAGTAAACAGTTTTATTTCTAAACTCTGGCTTTATTAGTCCCAATATACTTACTGTTGGCATACAGGCAGTTTATAAGATATATGATATATAGGAGTCTCAGCCCATCTAACTAGTGAAGAAGTATGGTTTTTTCCAACAAAATTACAGCTTTGCTGTTTGAGATATTTTGCTACTCTTTTCCAATTATAAACTCTCATCACATTAAAGGAATTGATACTCACTGTATCATAAAAATGTTTATATGTGTGTTTGTTAGGGGCTAATTATGAAAATATACATAAAAATATTAATTATCTGACATTCACCACGCAAACATTTCTTATTTCTGGAATCATTTACATTACTAGGTATTTCTAAAAAGTCATTATCCAAAGTTAAGCAGATCTCAGATCCTTATTTTAAAAGAAAACTGAATATTGAGTAAGCAGTCAAGAAAATTAAGACTTTTGATGTATCCAAGTTTACAAATATTTGGATGACCAGACACACTCATAGTCTTCTTTTTTAATTATTTTTATATTACAAAAACTATTCATGAAGTATCTTTGTTTTTGAAAGAGATTAAATTAGACTTAAGAGTTTCATTGTAGAAGTGTAAATATCCTTGTGATGGAATCTGGAAAGGAATACCAGAAGTCCAAAGAGAAAACACTGATTGTCACCAGGCAGGCTACAGGATCTGCTCACACAAAACCATCTCTAAAGAAAAACAATTGCAGTATCTGGATTCACAATTCCTAGAAATTCCCAGCTTTTGAAACAACAGGTGGACACAGACTTAAAATATTTCAACCAAGTATTTCTCCTACTCAGGCAGAACTGCTTTGACAAGAAAGGCAGTAAAAAGCATGTGAGGAATTTTAAGCACCCATGAAGAAACAGCTGTGGTAAAGCTTAACTAATTCTTCTCAACAGCATCAGTGCTCAAGGAATTGCCTCAACAAGCCTTTAAGATAATTAAGAAGGAAAATATCCAAAATTTTAAAGATATTAGACTTAAGCACAGCTCTCCAGTCCTTTGAAGTAAAATTACATTAAAGGTGAAGTGACTAAAACAGTGCATGAGACAAAGCTGGCCTTAAATTTCAGAGCAATGTCACTTTGTCAGTGTCACCACACCAAGCTCAGCACTAAAGGCACAAGTGGTAGGAAAATGCAACGTAGAGACATGTGCCTGTCAATCTGCAGAGAGAACCATGCATGAAATCATTCCCTCACTCACCCTTTGTTCTGTATCTTCTTCCTCTTCATCTGGATTGAAAGCTTCAGCACAAACTTGGAAGAAAAAAAGAGAGGAAATTAGTAAAAAGAAGCAATTAGATGAGAATGGCAAACCAATCAGATTAAACACCTTTCTTCTGGATTCTCCTAAAGAAAAAAGAAAATAACTTTTGATTTTATGTCATTATAGTGTCAGAGGCTTATATCCTACCTGTTCTCCAAGCAGGCATAACATGGCTGTTCTCAGACTGTCATGTAAAACAATCTGTAACTTACAATAGAAAATAATCTTGCCTAGCAAGTACTCTGAAGCACAGACACAGATTTCTTTTCAACTTGTATCAAAGCATAACAATCTCCATTCAGATTCATTTACAAGCATCTTCTCTAAAACGCAGTGGAAAAATACTGCAGCTACACTGCTTTGTTCTTTGCAGTGTGATGTACAGAGCAAAACACGCAGGGAAAAAAGAAGGAGAACAAGGAGGGATGAGGCACTTGCTCCACCTCAAGTCAGATGTGCATGTATCGATATTATGGGAGTTTTATCTTTTTTATATTTTGATACAGAGAAATAATGTTTGCACCGAAATTAACCCAGGAAATGAACAATCAGCTTGACCACAGTATATTCTATGACAAAAATAATATTTAGTCCCCTCCCTCATATGTTCCTAAATCTTACTATTTTTGAATCAAATGAACGTCAATTGGTGATTCAAACCAACTTCAAAAATTACACACAAAGTGATCTTTTTAAAATGGATGAGAACATCTGTGGAAAACCACATGCTGTAGAACAGTGGGCCATGGCTCTATCATTATACCTACAGGATCAACTGGAAGAGGCAGTAATGGTGAGCTGCTAAAATTTCAAACGGTTTTGATTCTTCAGAAAAGGCTTATCTTCACTTATCTTAACAGTTATACTGTTACACAGTTTTACGATACTAAACACAGACGCTGTGGCTGCCAACAGCCACCAGCTCTAGCTCAGATTTTCTTATTAATTCATGCACATTTACAGTTCTTGCATGTCAAAGGGATCTGCACCTTCTAACCACCTGTACAGATAATCAGAGAAAGAGGAGTCAGTCCTGTTTTCATCTAGCTGTGCTCTTACTTTAACAAGGGTGGTCTCACTTCCAAGGCTACAGCCACTTGTAAAATTTTACAAGGAAACATAGACAAGCATTTTTCTTTGTACTTTATCCAGGATTCTGACAATACTGAAGACTTGGCAGAATGCCCAGAAGCTCACTGCAATGACATCTAACCCCTGAATGGACTCAAGAGTATAAACAAAAATAAGCAGATTAAAAAAAAAAAAAAATCTAGAAAGTCTAGAATTCAGCAACTCGCAAATAATTTGAAAATGCACACAGACCTATTGACCCTGTCATCATGCTTTCAAAAGGACTATAAAAATGGACAAGTCCAGCATAATTTGCTAGGAAAGATTTGCTTGGGTTTGTGTGTTTTGGTTTGGGTTTTTTTTCCCTTATCTAAAAAAGATACAGGTCTTTCCTAACAAATTGGATTTTAATTCCTTTCTTCCCTGGAGAGAGTGAAGAGACTGGAATACAACACAAGCATTCCACTTAACAAACCACAATGTAAAAACCCAATCATGTAATCATTAGGCATCAGACATTTAAAGAGTAATTATTACTCATACAATAAACCCATTTAACAATACAGCATATTGACAGTGTACCTACTACACGCTTTTAGTTTAACAGAGGGATCCACCCACACTTAGGGCAGATACTGTACAAAGGATAAACAGCATTCTTCCCAGATGAAAAAAGTACAGTCCACCCCACAGTCCAAAAATTACTGGATCATGGGAAGGTGGATGCCTAGCTGGAGAACTTGGACAGATAGGCTGATCCACTTAACATGCAATTCAAAGGCACTAACAAAGAACATTATTAGCATTTTGGTGTGAAAGCTTTCCTCCCCCTTTCATTTTACAGTGAAGATCAAAGTCTATTGTCAAAGCTGTGAATTTTCTAATAAGGAACATTTTCTAAGAAAAAAGGCTCCTTGGTTTGGACAGTATGGTAAAACTGGAGATTAAATAAACTACATTTTTTATAACCAGCATATTTTATGAGGAAGTGGAGTACAAGAGTACAATTCTCTATTTTGCACTATAGTATATACTATAAATGCACTTCTGTACATTTCTGAAAGTACCTGGCATATAAGCACATTCAAGACATGTATCTGTGAATTCAGGCATCATTGTACTTCACTATCATTCTATCATTCAAATTCTCAATACTAAGCTGCAAATTTGATTTTGTTCCTGCCGCATCTGCAGGGAAGCTATTGTTAAAAAATGCTTTGGAATTCAGGAAATTCTCTTCAATATTTCCTTGGGAAAACGAGTTTAATAACCACAGTTAAAACTAGTGCATCAGAGCAAAACCGTAGATTAAAACAAGCAACAATCAAAGCAACACAGTTCTTTGCAACTTCAGTATGAAATGGCTTTGGTTGTGGTTTGTACACATAGATTTCCCCTATTTCATCTTACCCACCATAAAGCCCACAAAGGACGTATCCTTCTAGGCCTTAGTGCCCTTCCCTTACATATGGAAATTACCTCTGTAGTGCCCATGACTCGGCACCACAAAAATACAACAAAAACGTGGCAAAAATGGCACTTCTTCCCATGCTGTCACATAGAAAACCTTCCCATTATACTTTTCATTTTTCAACCTCCCGCTGGCATTTCTTTTTCCATGGAGAAGCATGGAACAGAAATTTTGGACTTTGGACAACTCTGATTGACAGGACTTTATTTACTTGCAGGCAGAGCTGTAACACTTAATGTAACATATCTGTTGTGAGATGGTTAAAACAGGGTAGAGAGACAAAATTGTGATTTCTGACTTCAAGCTTAAATTAATATTGTGATATGCTGGAAATCCCACAGAAAGCTTTTCAGCCTACTCATAACAACCAACAGCATTTTCCAAATACTTTAAAACATGACTAATGCAAAGGAAAGGTAAACATTACATCAAACCCATCCCATGGTTTATGTCTCAATATGTCCAATTTTTCTTTTCGCTGTTTTTAATTGGTAAATCACTTGTGGAAGTCTGTAGTGTTGAACACATGACCTGCTGGTATCTGTGTGTCAGCCTTACCTTCAAAATGTTTCATGATATCTGTGCTCAAACAGTGTTGCTTTGTTATTCTTCTGGCTGAAAAGAACCCCTGTAACTACCTGAACTCTGCCAATCCCTGTCAGAAATCTGTGGAATTTCAGGACTCCTCAAGGTTATTCATTTGTGGGTTACAGTACAGCCAGTCCCAAAAAAAAAAATCTGATCTTTCATCTTGACAGAGTGAAAATGTACTTGACCCACTATTTGATACATGACTGCATTCACGTATTAACTATTTCAGTATCCCAACAAAGCAGATACTCCAAGGCAAGCTTATCCTGAGATAATCCAAGGCAAGATTATCCTGAAGAAATGCACTGATAGCATTTTTCAGACCCACTGAAATGGCAGTTGGAAGGGATCTCTCCCCAAAGGTCATCCAATCCAACCTCCCCCTGCAAGGGAAGTTGTTTGGAATGCCGGATTGCGGCTGACCTGGAAACTTCCCCAGACAACGATCGCACATCTCTCTGCTGACCTGCTCCACAGCCCTCCTGGGGAAGAGGCTTTTCTTAACGTGCAACCTAAAGCTCACAAGCTCATGACATAAACTGAAGTGACTTCTGAAATCACACCTTTCCTATGTGAGATTTTGAGCACAACTCTGCCCTTGAGCAAACACAAAGCACAAATCCATCAGTGGAAGTTACACACCAGCGTGACGCACACCACAGTTATGTTTCCAGTACTACAGCTCTATCAGCTCACATCATGCAGACCAAGCTTCCTTCCAAGTCTACCCACATAGCTCAAATAGCTTTGGAACATAGAAAACAGTTTTCAGTTTTAAGAAGCTTTAAGATAGAAAGAAATTCAGCTTTTTATCCTGCCTTCTACATTTAGTCTCTCTTAGCTCCTGCAGCTTCTACAGTGAGCTTAGGTTTCTCTCATGCTGCACCTTCTTTAGCTTTCAAGAACAGGCACATCTGTTAACACTTCTGAAGGCTCAGAAATGACACAACTTGATCGCTGTTTTGTTATGCAGGTGACAGCATCTGAAAGCAACCAAGATCTTCATAGCAATGACATCAGCAGTGGATGGTTGAGGGAGAAGCAAAGGGTCTGAATACCTTCAGACACACACAAAAGAAATTAAACTTCTATGTTTTATGTAAGGTGAATGCATTATTAATATTTCTGTTGCTATTGAAAAAAGTAGCAAATAGATGCTCTGTCACACTTTCTCTGCAATTTTGGATAGCCCTTCTGTACTCTGGAGCAAAATCCTACTCACTCTTCCTTACTTATGAGGATGCATCACCTCCAGCTGATCCTATCAGCCCCATTAATAAAACCCCACCCAGAGTAGCACATGCTGAACCACTTTTCCAGTTATTTATTCAGGTGACTAATCTTACACCACATTTATTGCGATGTTCTTTGCAGTTGAGTTTGTCAAAGCTTCAAACATTTCATATGTCTGTCTCTCAAGGGACAGATGCAAAGCCTCTTCTGGGAGGAATTTGCCAGCTGGAAAGGTGACCACTTCCAGGGTCTTGTCATTCCGTCTTTGACAGCTGAGTTGCACTTCAAAATGATGTAGTCAGATGAATTAGGAAGCTTAAACAGCACTTATACATAGGTCTTTGCTGGCACAGCTCAACGTGATTTTCTGCACTTGAGAAATAACTTCAAGTTTCCTCTCACTTCTGTTGCTGGTTAGCTCAGTACTTTTTGTTTTAGAAATTGCACTTTGATTCCCAAGTGAAAGATCTCACCATGTCAAAGCAGACGACAGATTCATACCTCGATCCAGCAAGTGGGAAACAGAACCTGCACCCATCTGCAGCACCTGAACCATTTTCACATTTATGACAGAGTGAAAAGTAACACTAGAACCTGAAGAACAGTTAAGCCATATGCAGGAAAATCAGCTGTTTCAGCCTTCAATTCACTAATGAGAAGAGACTGAAATCAAATGGGTTTTTTTCCTCAAAATGAATGTTGTTGCATCAGCCCAAAACTCAGATCTTGAGTCTTATTAGACTGATCGTTCTCTTTTACTTTATGTGCCACATGACAAACCCAAGATGCATATGATAATCCACAGCAGCATCACCTCCTGACTTCATTCTTAATTCTTATAGAGGCATAACAGACACGATTTACAATGTTCAAGACTTGAGAAAACAACACCCCCTCAAATATTTGTCAAATACCAATGCAGAATATTCAAATATACCACCAGTTGCATGGCCATGTATGTCAAATCAAATGTAAGATTTTTCAGTTGAGAAATATTTAGAAATAATGAATTTCGGTAGCAAAGGAAAAGAATGGATTTTTGATTCTTGAAACAGCTTCAAATGTCATTTAAAGTTAAAAGGAAATTGAAGTAAGATCAATTCGGTTCTTCACAGGCAGCACAGTTCTGCGTTACAGATTAACTATGAAGATACAAAGTCACTCAGCTTAGCTGTGCCAAACCAGCTCAGTCCAGCCCAGATTACAGGGTCAGGCACAGCCCCACACTTGGTCTCAAAGCTTGCTCAGGCTGGAAAGCTGCACAGATCATTCTGTCAGGTAAGGAAGCCTATGAGATACTGACAGAGCCTGTAAGGCCTTAAAGCCCTGTACTGTTTCACCCAGCTCTGTGAAACGCCAGCGTTGTCTCTGCTATTGCACGACACAGCAAGAGGTGAAAGCGTTCACCTGCCTTATCCAAAGCTTCACTTTCAGCCCAGACTCAACTTGAAAACGCCCATCTCTGATGTGGATGATGTTCCTCAAGGCCCACTACTTCGACACAGTAGTGAAACAGCTCACAGGCAGAGCTTGAAGGGGCCCCACTCCAGCTCAGAGCTGCCCCAAGGCACAATCCTGGAAAAATGCCTTTGCCCAGGGAGGCTGGAGCACCTAAGAGATGTGCATGATGTGTTACAGGGCTTGCTATCCTTGCCTTTAGAAACCTTTGATAACCATTCCCTCAGTACGATTACGTACTTTCCAGCAGTGTTATCTAAATCAGACTTCTCCAGCTTGTTTTATTTCAATCACAACAGAAATGCAACTGTTCCGGTGACAATGGCTTGTGACAAAATCATGATGCCACTGTCACACACTCCTACTTCATATTATGTTTCAGTCATGAGTTCAGAACAGACTTCACAATCAATTATAAATGCCACCTTTTATGATAATGTGGGTGTTTCCTTTGCAGGAAATCCAACTTTGCATGCACAGACACCTTTTCTCCCAAGATGCATTAAGTACAGGCAACACAATAAGCCCTTTAAAATTACAACAACTGGCTGACAACCATTGCCATATGTACATTTGTTTTATATATTCTAAATAATGCTTTTTTTCAAATGTTCTTATTAAATTCATAGAGATTAATAAAAATACGGTTTTAAGTGTTTCTTTAAAAGGCTTTATCATCAGATGTAGAGTAAAACAATTTAGACGATTCATTACAGCAGAACAGACATTGAAATCATACAGCAACAAATCAAATTCTTTTTCCCCCACCACAGGAAGATTTGGCAAAGTATTTAAAAATACATTTCCCTAGGGGCAAACAAGAACTTTCACGATGAAAGACCTCGAATAATAAACGGAAAGTAAATAATCACAGTCTCTTAGATTCATATCTTTAGGCACATGTAATGAAAGCATTACATGCAGACAGAAAATACTGCTTCAACTAGATTTAAAGACAAACATGAAGCACTTTTAACACGATACAATGCATTCCTACTTAATTATTATTTCTAGGTAGGCTTTGTTAAGCATTGGTGGTTTTTTTGTTTTGTTTTGCTTAACTCCTTTTGCCACACACAGGATCCAGCCTGGAAACTGCCCCAGTGAATTGACTCAGGGACACAGCTCTAGACAAACCATAGACCACAGCACACTTGGGAACCTGCTCCAGGGATCTGTTAGGAAAAGACATTCCGTATCAACTAAGAGGCAAACTGGGGAGGGGAGGTCCTACTGAACTGCAACAGAACTTCAGAAGACAATCCTCAGCCCGCATATCTTTGTTTAAATCCTCCTCCTACTCAGGAGCAATTAAAACAAAAAGCTTGTGCCAATGCAGGACTGGAGACAGAATTCTCTTAAGCACTTCTACTCCACTCTTTGGTATAACCAGATAAACATGACATTTGCCTTTTTTTTTTTTTCTTTCCCCAAACCAACAGCTGTTTATCATTGCATTTGCTTCATGTAGTTGCCTGTTTAGCTACAGAGGCACAACCTTTACTTAATGCCTTTATATACGAGTGATGCAAAGCTTATCCTTCCACTTTGCATGCTCACATATGGTTAAAGGGTCATACCCTCCCACCTCACTTCAGGTGCTAGAGGAAAATAATGATAAATTCACGAGGCTACTGTGTTTCACAGGCTAAAACACTGGCAAAAATTACTGAATAAAATGCGTCTAGATCATCCAAATACACAGTAGTGCACAGACACCACTAATTCTACATAAGTCCTGGATTGTAATTTTTGAAAACTCCTAATTTCCAGGATTTATGATGAAAGCACTCTGGTGACAAAATACAGCACTCTGCAAGTAGCCTGTTGCCTGTACAGCTGGAGAAGGTAAGGGACAATATCACCTGATTTCATAGAATCACCTGCTAAACCACAACTAGGGCTGCCACACTTTTGGTTTCCACGTCTCACTGCACAACAAGAGAGCCCAGCATCCCATCAGACACTGGTGTGCCCTGGGCCTCACAGTAAGAGGTGAGTCTGCATGAAAACTAAAACAAAAAATGCATAAATCATGGTAGAGGACTAACTAAAAATATGGAAGTTTTCCATGGGGCTGATCAAGGGAGTTCACAGCTCTGACACGGTAACAACCAAATGCAAAATATTGTCCTTTCAATCTTAAAACAGTAATTTACAATTTGCTACTTCTGTTTCCAGTTCCCTTTACTACATTTAAACAGAAATCTCAAAACAGCAGTAAGGTATTTTAGAGTTATATATTATTCCACATGGTGAAGCCTGGGAAATTCATATGAAGCAAGCTTTATTCTTGCAAGTTAAGAAATCAGAAGACTGAAATGGATAAACATGCTGCTGACCTTGTTCAAGCCTTCTAAGAGAGCCTTACCGATGAGATAGTCAGCCATAAAAAAGGTCTCCTGGAAAACATGATGCTACTACTATTTCAGAGCACCCAGATTCACAATTGTAGAAAGCAAGCCTCTTGCTTTAATGATCTTCTGGTTTAGCCCATCACATAACTCTTAACACATTCCCAAATGTGTTACGTAAGCAAGGCAGATAAATCCAGAAATCAAGCACCAGTAATGTTTATGTGACTGATAAACACAGTGGTACTTTCTCTCAGTTAAAAACAGCAGGGAGAATGTTCATTTTACATTCAGTTTACATCAGAACAGCACAAGTTCCAAGAAATGGCTCAAATATACACCTTCCCCACAAGAAAAGGCATGTATCTTACAGGCTTTTAGTTGCAAACAGTAGATAGAAGAGAATCTATCTGAGGAATAAAACAGGACAGGTGTTTTTCCAGAGTAGAAATAAAAAATTTTCTTTCAGTTTCCAGATTAAGACATTATTTGGTTTTATACTCACAATTCTACTATGTGAATTGCTAAACCTGCAGTAAGGCACATAATATTTTATAAGAACCTCCAGCATCTTGGGAAAAGTGCACTGAAGCGCTTCTGTGTTAGAGCAGAGTCCTAAAGTTTCATTTAGCCATGAAAATTAGCCACATCTTTCTGACATCTATCGTGATAGAGAACTGAAGGATGTCAAAGCATTAGAAGGCATTCCTGAAATTAATGGTTCAGCAACTTGGATATGATTTTTAAAGATTTCTAGAGAACATCCAAATATATCAAAAATCCTATTACCCTCAATAGAGCAAGTAACACCTATTTACTCTGTTTAGCAATAGGGAACAATACAAAACTAGCATGGCTTGGACACACGAGGATTTTGTGCAGAGGAATGATGTGGAAGCCCCCAGGTCCCTGTGCTTGGAACCAACTCCTTCCTTTCCTGGCACACAGGCAAAACAGGAAATGTGGGAACCTACCGAAGAAAAACCCAGTAGGTCCCCCCGTTCCTGTGTGGCTGCTGAGCAACTCCCATGCCCTGGTGAATGCCAGCCCTGGGGAAGGTGTAACTCTTTCACTTGATGCAACTCATCTCCGGGATGAGCCAACTCTGGACTTCAGTGGCTCACTGAACAAATGGATTTCCTTCACAGGAAATACACAGTTGAGGTGGGCTGGCAAAAGACTAATATTGGGCAGAACTTCATCACTTGGAACTGGTGTGCTTTATTTCTGGCTGTAGTTTTGTGGTTTTCCATTAGAGAACATTAGCGAGTTTAAGAAGATTATGCTCCTTCCTCTCTCAAGTTTTGGAGGCATGGGAAACACACACACATTTAGACACACTAACCCAAATCAGGTAAGTGCTTCAGGCAGCCAAGTATCCACACACAAGCCACGTCCCAAAGTCAAGCCCTGATTTAAGTCTCTCTTTAAAAGAGAGCATTTAAAGTGCTCACAGCAGTTCCTGAGATTGCTTTCGAATTTCCTGCAGTGAGTTTTCACATTGTCATTATATTCCCTAGAGTGAGTTTTTTAGTGTTAGAGTGAGTTTTTTAGTGTTCTAGTAAAGTTTGCATTATTTGGAGTATGCACTGTCATCAAGGTTTCTGGTGTCAAACATGACTGAGAGAAGTCTGTGAAAATACATGGGATACCCTTTCATAACCAAATCATGTCAAAGCTTTTCTGTTCTACATGGACTGTTCAACCCATTTCACAATTAATCTGAAGTAACAGCAACCTGAAGTTGCATGAGTGTATTAAGAGCACAAAAACATCTATGACTTTGTCTAAAACTTTTTATTAAAAAAGGGATGAAGTGCTGCCTTATATATTAACAAGAAAAACCACAAATCTCCTCTAATTCCCTGGGTCACTCCACAGATGTACATCACAGCACTGTGTTTTGCACTAGGTATAAAACTGCCCTTTCAGCCTGTACTGTGACAGGCATTTTGAGATCTCCTCTGGTGTGTTTGCTTTCAGTCTCCTGTGCACAACAAACCATGAATCAAATTCAAATCAAAAATAACAATTAAAAAAAGCTACATTTTTTTTCATCTCACAGAAGAAAATTAAATTTTAACCTATTGAAAAGTGAGAGAATTAAATTTTATTTAAACAATCAGCTAAAAGCTGATATTTTCAAAAGCATTTATGTATCTAAAGATACACACTAGCATTTATGTAAGCTTTTTAAAGATTTTTAACGTAAAACAATTAATGAAAGTTAATCACTTGCACCTTTTGCTACCTGAATGCTTTTGAAAAACTGGTCCATACTGCACTATTTGCTTAAAAATGTACACAGCTGTACTTTTGCTCCTGATTAAGCATGGATTTCAATCAAAACATTTTACATCAGATGAAAAACTTTTCATGGTTATGTGACACTCTAAGCATGAACAATTATTTAGAAAGAATAAATCAAAAAGACAAAACCCGAATGAATTCTACTCTACTGCAGCACTTATGTGCATTGAGTAGATTGGATCAGAATTCACTTGACCAGGTATTGCACTGACTTAAGTTTTAAGTAAGGGTGCTCACTGTGTATTTCTCTTTATGTCAGAAAAAAACCCTGATCAGAATTACAATTATTCACAACACTGTGAAATCCAAGTAATTGTGAAGTCACGACTGTTAATTTCCAAAAATAAGCTTTTCATTATTCACTGGATGTCAATCACATGCCAGGAATTTTTAAATAAATCCCAATATTGCAAACAGAGAAAACAAGCTTTTTTTGTTTAATGAATAATGATTCAGACACTTTCTTACAGGAGAAGCACCCACACAATTTATCACCACTTTCATCTGTCATCCCACACGGTTGGCTTTTGCTCATATCAACATTTTTCAAAATGAATTATTTTCACTCTAGTTATGATATCAGTTTTGCAATCAGCAGGGCTAGAAAAAAAAAAATCATAGAAGCATCAGGTTGTTGATATAGGAAAACTGTTTGTGCCATTTGTACAAATGTGAATTTTTGAACTCAAAAGTCTTTACCTTTTATCACCTGCCTGAAAACCTTTCAGCAGAAGTTATTATGCCATCAGTTTTGTAAGATGATGAATAATCAATATAGAAATTCATTAAGTAGCTACAAGAGAAGAAACCAGATCATGATTTTCAAGTCATCCTCTAGTAGTTAGATAGTCTGATAAGTATAAAGCAAAGAGAATAGCACAGGAAAAGTCACCACTCAGTCTTCCTCCCTTGATGATTTCAAGTGATGAGATTCTATCAGTGATAGTATCCTGCAGAAGAAAATACTCAAAACAACTCCCAAGAAAAGTGTTGCCTTTTGCTTCATAGCTACTATTTAAATCTCCCAATTTAATAGGATTCCAAGACAGTATTCTTTCAAATGCTAACATGCTACGTGGCAATAATTAACAAAAAAGCTTTATTAGAAAATGTTGTGGGTTTTTTTTTAAAGTTGTAATTTTTGAAGGCTAAAAGCTACAAAAAAGAATTTACTATGTGCAATATTATCATATCTTGACATCTCAACTTGCCAGGATGTGAAGAAAATCATGTATCTCACTAGAAAGCTCAGAGATACCAGACTTTAAAGACATATGTAATTTATGAGATGATTGCTCATTTGTGGCAGGAGCCAGACTAATGAAGAGTTCAAGGTAAGGAATCCCCACCATTGACAAAATAGACAAGACTCAACAATGTGGAAGAACCAACAGTCATACAAGGTTTTTATGGAAGTTTATGTTATGAGGAAAGAAAAGGCCAGAAACTGTGAGGGTACATCAATTTACAGATTATTCAAAATACAAAATTACGCAAATACAAAAAAAAAAACAAAACTAAAACAAATCTCCATAACACCAAACCACACTGTCATCAGGTTGCTAGAGACAAGAGAAGCAGCAAAAACACTGATTTCGAACGCAACATCTGCTGCGGACACTGACAATGGGAACTGTCAATGTCCCACACAATGCTAATGTTTGCTGTACACAGGAAAACAGGGTTCAGTAACATTGAGGACTCAGCACCCAGCTCCAGGAACAGCAGATTTGATCCTTCTCATTTCCATGAGTCTCTGCTGAAAGCTGCCCTTCCAAAGTGACTAACTCAGGCACGTCTTGTTCATTTGATTACTTTTCATATTAACATGAAAACAGGCACCAATCCAGACAGTCATGTTACTTTGCCAGTATAAAAATATTAAGGAAATAGCACATATTGCTTCCCTAGATTATATAGGTCAATTATTCTGCTTATAGTTGCTGAATGTGAAAACTGTAATCTCATTCCTATCCCACTGAGGCCAAAGGAAGACTCCAGGAGGGAGTACAGACATGCGCAAGATAGATATATTATAACAGGTCACTGAGAAAAACAAAAATGATTAGAGAAAAAAGATTAAAACCTTCTGTCACACTTATATGGTATGGGTGTCATATTTTGTCAGCTTTTTCCTATCCCAAGGAGATATCAGCGAGTCTGCTGGAGAGTGGGTGTTCTGTGGAATGAATTAAAGGTGTCTAGAAAAGGCAATACAGAAACCTAGCAAAAAACTTTATTGAAATATGCTAAAACTAAAAGAGGAGAAACTATGCACAAGTGAGACTGTAGTGGGCGTCACACTCTTCATTCCAAAAACACAATTAACTTTCATTCATATCCTGCCAGGAGCAAAATTCTCTTCAACGTGGCATACCAGTAGTGGGACAATTATCCATGCTCTTTTCCTCTAGTTTTGAAATAGCTTTAATATTATTACTTGAGAAAGGAGGTATCGCTGATTTCTCCCATCTCTCTGAACCTTGTAGCCACTAACCAAGGGCTGGTGTGCTCTGCAGTCTCTTGCATTACAGAAAATGAAGTGACTAACAGAATTAAGTTTGCCAGGAGCCCGTATGCTTGGGGAAAGATAAGGAATGTAATGAAGCAAGTACGAATTCTTGGGAGGAAGGAATCTCTATGGGTTTTAGGCCATCCAATCCAAGCCTGGGCAGATGGGTTACATTGGCAGAAGGCTCAGACATTGCTAATTCACTTAAAGCAGCAGCAAGACGACTGGTCTGCTGGGTAATTAGCATTGAAATTGCCCATGGCACCAGAGTCTGTGGCACCCTGCAGTTAGGAGGCTTTCAGATTAGTGAGGTGTTTTTTTCCTTTCTAGTTTCTACATAGGGATAACTTATGATTTTGCAAACAGGAGTATTTTCATCCAGCCAGGCACCAGTTCGTACACAAATCAGATGCTGGGGTTTGTGTGCACACCATGGACCTCAACATGTTGCACGGCCAACGTGACACATACGAGCCAGCTATTTGCTAGATTGATTTCTAGGAGAACACCAAGCTCTCATTTCTCCCTCTCCCTCCCAGTGTTCCCTGGGAAAGGCTGTTTCTCTTCATGAGAACGCTACTTTACAACTCTGCACTTCTATAAATAATTCCCTGAACACGATTAGATAAGCCCCCCTTTTCCAGGATGACCCTCCTGCACAGGCCATGGGGTTTCTCACTATCCCATCCACGGATCCCTGCTTTGCTGGCTGAACCTCTGGCCAGCACAAAAAGCCGTGTTTCTCTGGTCGAGGAGCAAATGGGATTCCCTGCAGAGCCTTTACAGCTGCGGAACCCTTTGGCAGAATTTAAAGGCACACAAGGCAACACCATCACTCCCCCTTAGGGAGCACCTCAGCCTGGGGGATGAAAGAGCAGCAAATGTTAAAGAAATGGGGAGCACAAATGAGCAGAATTCTCAATACTACAGGTTCAGAAGGAAAAAGTGGTATGGTGAGGTTGCGCTACTACCACTTACAGCATATAAAAGCAGTATCATCACTTTTGGTCAATGATTTGAGAACTGTGGAAATAAAATTAATCCTTCTTTTGGACAAAAAGAATATAGACAAAGTATGTTTTATTGTACAAGGTCAGCTTGACCTTTCTAATAGACTACCATTTGTCAAGCAGTTTTCTTAAGTCCTCATTTGAAGTATTTTACTGTAGTGCTGCATAAGCTAGAGGTAATCTAATTTGCTTAAGGTTTTCAAGAAGTGCAAAAAAAAAATTCCTGACCAAGAGAGAACTCACATTTTGAGTAAGTCTTATAGAATGGCAGATAAATATTTACAATATCAGCAGTATTTTCCAGAACAGTTTAGATGTTTCGTAACTAAAAATAAACACCTAAATGAAAATTTAGTAATCAATACAAGTTTATTCTATGGGTTTATGTATCCGTAGAATTTGCATTAGGTGCACCAAGGGAATCATGATAATCCTGTTATCCGCAGGCAGCTAATCACAACTGACCAGTAGTAAACATTCCAATTTTAAGATTGAAGACATTAATAAAGCAATTTAGAAGTAATTGTTATGTATACAAGAGCATAATAAACAATTGTTACTCTCCAAGGACATATCTCTAGTTGAAGACTTTACCAGAACAACTGTTAGCCTGTCCTACACTGTATGTATGATGTAGTCAATTACTTTATCAACTTCTCCTTTAATTAAAATTGTATTTTTCCTTTCATTTTTGACCTAGTGAAAAATGAGAGCAATGCTATAACTCCCCAGGGCAGCCAGATTTTAAGTATTTTCTTTGATATGCCCCATGTCAGTTTTCAAACTCTTCTCTGTAGATCTACAATTTTGTGCATGTAAATCTTGATGGCAGCAAGCAACTTAACCCTGCTCTTCACTCCCCTTACAAATATACACTGCACTGGAAACGTGGCAATAGCAGCTCGGACTGACAAGGGTCAACACGGACTAGCAGAAAGCTCCTCTGAAGGGAAGACAAGAAAAGAATACACTAAATGCAATTACAAAAAGAATTATCTGACAGCTTTTCTTCTCCATGGTTTGTTCTGCTTTACTTAATTAGTTAAAACCAGAAACATTCAGGTACTATGCTGAGTAATCTGTAAGGCAATGTTGGTTTGATATTTGCTGTTACTTGTTGGTTTTTAAAGGCAAAAGCTAACTTTCTATTATTACTTTATTGTTTGCATTATTTTTATTAATTGCAGAATGAAAAGTTGCTTAAAACCTAAAGCATCTAACAAGGAAATCAAATCAAAACCAGCAAAGGAGTCACTCATTTTATGCAAGGGATTGTAAAACGTGGCTGCCTGTGATGGCAGGGGGCTGAGTTCAGTGGCCCAGCAGAGCCCTGCCAGTCTCGTTCCTAGCTGGGTAACTTCTTGACACACACAGCAGGTATGGAGTGCAAAAAAACCACCAAGCAACTCCCCCCCACCCCAAACCAGTATGTTTCTCTACTTTTCCTGCCAAGAGTAGGCAAACAGCATCTCTTTGTGCACACATGGATGCTGTTTGCATCGCCTTTGCATTTTAACAAATCCCACGCTGATCGTGACCTATGCAGTGCATGGAGAGAGAAACTGGAGAACTTCTCACAATAAAAAAAAATACTTAACACACAGTAGTAATATATATATATTCTATTATTGTTTGTCTCCATGACAATTCTAACATGAACTATAGACTCAATTATTCTAGCTCTTCCTGAAGCAGCAGCATTATTAAGCAACTAAACAGTCCTCCTTAATCTAATTGCACAAGTTAGCAATTCAATTTTATATTTGTTGTTTAGTTGTTCACATTAACCTTTAGACCCCGTTAAATGACTAAACCTGGTTTTTAACTAGGAGCAGCTCAGTACTATGTAAGCCCCAACATTACATTTCAGTATTGAAAAGTCAAAAAGATCACAAATGCCTTCTGATTAAAGTTCAATTTTTAACTTTGGGAATAATTCGGCCTTTATTTAAATTTAAATCTGAGATATAATCACTTCTCATTTGTATGATTTTACTCCATCAGCAGGTTCCAGGATGGATTAGTTTAATTAGTAGAGAAATTAAAATGTCTTGGGCCCCTCCAGATTAAGATACTCTACAATATATGACTTTCAGTATTTACTATCAGAGTATCAAACTCCATTATTCAAGATACAGTTCTGTCCTGCCTACATTTCTCATGTAATAGTAGATCAAAACTACCAGCACTGTCATTTTTTGCAAGAGTTATGGAATTCTCATTATACTCAGTTAATTATTTGTAGTGGCATAAATACACAGTCATACCCTTCATCACACCCAAGCAACCAGCAGTAAAGCAAGTGAACCACATGAGTATAATGACAATTTGCACATAAACATGTATTTATCTTACATTTATTTATATACCATATATATATAAAATCAACTATGCCCCACCATAACTGACATACCCAAGAATGTGTCAGATCATACACACAGATTACAAACTGAGTAGACTTGAACTGAAAACTGGAGCTTTCGGTTTCACCAAACAACTTCCTAGGCCAGCTAAATGTTAGTTAAATATTTGGAGACAAAGAAAGTAACACATGCAAAGCAATTCACACTGCACCTCAAATGAAAAAATAATGCACTACCTTCTCATCCTCACATAACACTTTGTTCACGTGATACTCTTCAAAAACCAACTTCTAAAAGGATTTGTTGGGAGTAACAGCTTCTCATTAAAGCATTTAATGAGGTTGAGATAGAAAACAAACAAATAAAAGTATAATCTGTGTCTCTAGAACAAGTGAACAGCCACTAATTGGACAACTTGAAATATCAGTTGCACAAGCAAAGGGCTAAAACAATGCAGAAAGGGGGCACTCCTCCCCCCACATTTTTGTATTCTAACCAGAGATAAAATTCTTAGCAACATGGAAGTTTAGAAGATGTGGTACAGCCAAAAAATGCTGCCACTTCTTCATTTTCCTGCAAAATAATTATGGCAAATTATGCTCTGCTGTATAAAACTTCTGAGAAGTTTTTCTGGCCAGAAGCATTGCTACTGCTGAAGTTGCTTCAACAGTCTGTGATCATCCACAGAACTGTTTTCTAAACTACTCTCAGTATTGCCCATTAATGTCTACAGTGAATTAAGAAGCAACTATCATTATTTCAAATAAAAATACTGCAAGGATTATGACAAATAAGACATTGATAAGAGTAAGGTAATTTTGAATGCAATTCCTTTGGTCAAATACACATTTAAAAACTATTTCAAAAACTTTAAACTCTTAAAAAAGAAACCATACCTGATACTCTTCTGTTGTATCGGTTAACAACTGGAGCTGGGGAAAAAAAAAGAAAAGAGAAATTAAAATTACAGGTTTGTGTTGATTATTACAAATTCATCATCTTGATTAATCATTATTATTCTTACTACTCCAATCCCATACAAATCTCCAAAAAATAAAATGTTTGCATCCATTTACTTGCCAGCCAGTGCTTATTCAACATTGAACTGCATATTCCTGAAAGCCATTACATGCTAAGACGGCTGGTAAGAGCTTTGGGGTTCTTTTTAACCTAATTCTGAAAAAAATACACCTTTGCAGAGGTTACTCAATCTTAACCCACCATCAGCTCCCAGCCTATTTTACTCAGTATTGCACAACATTCCAGCACTTTAGGTTAGCTGTGTCTACTTAACATGGATCAAAAGCCAAAGGAACTTATTGCTAATCCCTTCTATACTCCTGCAGAGCACAAGGTGTGTGAGTACCAAGGCAGTGCTCCCATAATAACTCCAGTCATCTATCCCTGACCAAGGCTGCCTTCCATAAAGGACTTAAATTGAAAAATTCTGATGGAGAATACATTGCTTCCGTGCTCCTTTGTTCATGCTGTTGGTTATACACAGTACTTGAACTTTAGTTTGGGATGAACTTTCTTTCAATGTTCACATACATTTTGACATTAAGCCAACCTTCAGCAAACAGCATCTTTGTCCCTTTCCCTGTAACCAAGTTACTGCCTTTGTGAGCTGCTTCAGTCTCAACACAAAAACCAATTAACCTGTAAAGCTTCATCCAGAACAAAGCCAAAGCATTCTGCTCTCCTTCACCAACCAAACTAACAACCAAGGTAATTTTATTCTGAGTGCTTCATGCTTTCCCACTTCTCTTCCTTTTGATGGATTAGTTCTATTTTTCCTGATAAAACCAATGAACTTTGTATTCCATTCTTTAAACATTCAAGAATTAGATGAGCCCTTATACCCCACCAAAGCACATATATCACAGAGCCAGATTTATTAAACACATGCTGCTAAAATCTTAATGACCCCATCATGTCTTAGAAGTTACAAACTCTTCAATATCTCAGCACCACCAGAATATGAAGAATGATGCTTTCTTAGCAAATACACATGAACTCAGCTTCTCTGGAACACTTAGAACCACCCTGCATCTATATGAAAACACATAACTGAGAAAAATAAGATCAAAATTATTATTGTGTATTCTTTCGTAATGGTGAAGGAAATCAGAAAAAGTTGGGGTGGGGAGAACAATCAGGGTAACTCCGTAGAGTTTTCACCCAAATCTACCAACAAGGAGACAATGCTTAGCTTCACAAGAAGCTCAGGATTAAAAGCAAGATTATTCTGAATTTTACAATTGAGATCTAGATCTAAACTTCTATAACATGACATAACCCCTATAAAAATAACCCTGACGCACTGTTTCAAACATCAAGCTTGAAGAGGTTCAAAAACACTGAATAATAAACCTGAGAATTCAGGCAACTTTATCTTCAAACCTTTAAGCAATTCTTGACAGCAGCAACCCTTCCTGCAAATAAGGGCAGCATAAATCTCACTTGCCAAAGGACACCAGGGATGTGAGAACTTTCTCTCACCTTAAAGGGAGACAGGCATTGAGAACACAGATCCATTCAGGTTTATTAAACAAACAGGTGCAACTCTCTGAACTGAAAGTGTTTATATATTTTGCCCTGTTCTTAACTTTTCCACGTGGGTCTGTCTGTGGTCACCAGTGGTGACACAGAACTGCTCTGGACATTAAGGTGCCCTGAGATGGTACATTCAGTCTTGTCACTAGTTTAGTGAGCCAGTTTAACTGAGACTAACGTGGGCAAATTGGGACCTCAAGAAACAGGAACACTCACCACTTTTGTCCAGAGACACAGCCAAGAGCCTACCAGTTCTAAGGTGTTGGAGAACAAGAGGACCAAAGCCAATTGGTTCAGTTTCCACTACCAAGTGATTTACTACAAGAGAACTACTAATTTCAAAACAGAATTTGATGTTTGCTGTACAAGCACCTCATCAAGGTCACAACAGCTTCAAGTAAATGTTTAACTCCTCTCATATATGGATTCAGATACTGTTAACACCATTAGTGAGTAAATACATTGTTTCAGACTCTATGCAGAGTTTCTTCCCTACTTTATGATTTCCACACCCATTTCTTACTCATGTTTAAGAATAACATTTTAGTGTCTTTGAGCAGAATTAATATACTACAGAAAACTCTGACGTACTTTGGGTAACAGAAAAAAATCCACTCTTCAAAGACTATGTCTTGTTTTAGAATCTCGATTATTTTATCCCATAGCAGGGTTCAGTGTCATCAAAACTGCATCAAGTTTTCCAGTGTTAAAAATGAGAAAAACACATAACCTTTTAAGGACAGTTAGGAGAGCACTTTCATTCTGCCTCCACAAAGCTTTTAAGATTAAAATGATAGTTTGCATTTCTTACACCAGTGACAGTTTTAACATGTATAAAATTCCAGGTTCACTTTTATATGTTGTCAGAAGATGACTATTTTTATGCTAAAGAGAAAATCTGACATTTCCTACTGAAGAATATTAGTTGGTTTTGTTTTTGTTTTTTTTCCCCTTCTGGCTTACCAAGGAAAAGCTCTCTTTGCTTATGACTATTTTCAGCATTGCACAGTCACTACAGCCACTCCCGTGGCATCCTTGTGTTTTGCCATTAGAAGTACATGGAGAAAAGCCTGGAATCAAGGACTACTAAGAGAACAGCTCCTGAAGGTCCCACATACATCTACATCTGTCTGTGGACAGATTCCAGAAAACTAGATGGGGTGGAAGGGAATAATACATTTACAGTTAACACAGCCTATCTCTTAGACTGAGCTCTAAAGGGCATCTAATTTAAAGCAACAATGAGGGACACACCAATAACAACCTCTTAGACCAGCACAGCCATCAGAGCAACCTCTGCTTAAACCGTGACAGGAATCCTGAGAATCCAGCACATGAACCTGGTACCACTCAGCTTACCTGGGATCTACAAAAACAAGATGAAATTGCTGCTTTGAAACAGGAAACATTTCATTTTTTGTACCTCCAGTTAAAACTGGAACTGAATTCCCTCCCTGCACGCCAGTGGGACACAGCTCAGGTTGAACAATGGGCCACGTCTCTGGTAATAACAGGAATGTTATTATACATTAATTGCAGAAACTATAATGAGATTAAAAGATTTTGCTGTGAGATGATTGCATTGTAAACTCTCCGTTATGTCAAAACCTCAGGTGCAGCACTACTCAAGTCCAAAATGTCTCATACCTTTGGCATAGCTCCTGCTTTTACTTGGCTCATGAGAACCAAGACACAGTAATTGGGTAAACACAACAAAAACTGAGTTAAATTAAACCATTGTACCAGAAGAGAGCAAAACGGCCCAATTTCCTCCCTGGCAGCCAAAGGCAAGTGACTCTGGCAGTGGAAAGGCAGATCAAGCTGTGCATTCCACAGTTTTGCCAGAACTGACTCAGGGCACTGATCCTACTCCACTGTTCAAGAAAAATGAGAAATGTCTGCTGAACATGCCTGTGTTCTCCACACCGTCCTCAGGCACAGACTGAATTAAGCACTAGGTAGGAGCACTTAACGGGCTGTTTCAGATTAAAAAAACCTTTCTTCCTCAAAGCAAAAGGTATGTCATTACATTCATTTAACCAAAAATTATTTGAATAATTTGCATAAAGAAATCAGCACAGTACATTTCATTACTTAAATTCACAAATGTACCTTACATCAAAGAACAGTACTGCCACACAGCTATACTATCACTTGTTAGTGCCTCTGTTCCGTTGGCTTCTCTCACTTGAAATATTAGGAATGTAAATTTCTGAATCACAGACTGGGATTTTAAAGTATTTTTTAAAATACTTTCAAAAAGTAACAAAAATGTACTTTGAAGTACCTGATGCTGGATTTTGGCTCACTAAGCTTAGCTTACAAGAGTTCTTATTATGGCTATAGGTAGGTGTAAAAGCCTCACAGGTGAAAAATGGACACAGATATTACCTTTTTTTTTTTACACCTGCTTTCAAACCAAATCAACGATTAAAGTATTTAAGCCAAACAAGTGACAGTAACATCATTCTTTACAATCAGACCTAAAAGAACGCTTTTCCTACAGTGCGTGGGCTCCCTTCTCTGTCAGTGACTTTGAAAAGTGACTAGTAAAAAAAAAATAAACCACACACCATCAGGCTTTTTCCAATGTACACTACTACCATCACAGGGAAAGCTGTTTCTCCACACTACTCATAAGCCTGAAATGAACAGAAGTACAACCATCATTCTCCCCCAGCTATTGCTGTGCTCCTCTTACCTGCCCAAAGAACATTAAATTCTTAAAGAAAGGACAAAGGAAACTCAAAAGATCAGTTCAGGGTCACAGGAAAAAAATTCAGGGACAAACGAACAACTGGCATTCCAGGCACGATGTTACAGTGTTAGATGTATTGGACACCTTGAAAACTTATTCTCCTCCTCCACAAGCCCTTTGTTTTTCACTAGGATCTGTGAACACTTCCTAATTACAACTGGGGTAAAAAAAATCCCCACGTGCTCACGTTTCTGATACTGGACACAATTCATAGCAGCAGACTAAGTTAAGCTACTGTGCACACAAACATGTAATACAGATCTTTTCTGTAACTCTAATCAACTCAACAATTTTCTGATGGTTTCCTGATGAAGGATGGAGCGAAGCTTATAGTAGGTGGCATAAACTTTGTAGTATAGTACTCAGAGTACAAAAAGGATATGCACAAAACACCAGCTTTATTAAAACAAAGTAACATAAATCAGTGATTTTCAGAGTGCTTTCCCATCAAATTGTGGAACAAAATCATCCTGTGTGAGCAGAGACAAAAAGAGAAACAGAATGTAAACTGTTCTAATATAACAAGTCAATTAGGATTACCCAAACAACAAGTGAGTTGACGCTATAAAGCACTAAAGCTGAAATACCAGAAGCAGAGTGGAGTATAAATCTGAGCCGTGACTGTCTCTATGGAATGTTATATCAAGTTATGATAAGGAAGTGCCAGACTACAGCTGTCAAACTGTTTTTCTACACACCAAGATGTTAATGGACTTACTTAGATAGAAACCATCACAACTCTGAGAAAACTTATAGGTTCAACTATCAACTTCTTAGGAATCCTGGCAATTAAAAAGTAATACTATAGCAGAAACAAGACTTTCATCATCAGATACACAATCATACTTTAACAAATACCAACCAGAGCCCTTCCCTTCGACAAGTAAGTAAAATAACAGGGCTCCCTGTGAATATTACTAATATAATAGTTGAGTATCCATGATTTCCTTCAGGATGTCTTTGCTGGACAGGGGCAGATTCCCCTTCCATATCTCTGCTTGATAAGGTGGGGAGCGTGACTGGGGCTACAAACTGCTATGATTTTTCCAGAGGCAGCTCTGGAACGCAACAGTCCACATCAAGTTTTCTTCCAGAAAGGCAAAACAGACAGAAACAGAACAAGGTTTTACAGGTAACCTTTTTTTTTTTTTTCCTTCTATTCCTCTGCTCACCCACCCCTACCAGGAGAGCATGGAAACTCAGAACCTAATTAGAGACAGGCAGGAGAGACCCTGATGGTGTCAGCTGAAGCATGCCAGATATTTGGAGGAAGACAAAAGGTCAGGGAGCACTAAGGAAGAAGTAAGTTTTCAGAGGGAGTATGGAACATTAAAAAAAAAAAAGGCAGAAAAATGGAAAATGTGTACACACATTTTGCTTTTCTGTAAGAGACTTTCACATCTATTGAGCTGGAAAACAATAACAAAGATTACATTATTATTAAACACTGTTTTCCTCTCTGGTGCAGGACAAGTAATAGAGGGACAGATATCTTTTTATTTCTCAGTATTGAAAAACAGCTGTCACCAGTAGCAAGCGATAACAAAATATAAAAACAAAGTCACAACACATCCCCCGTCTCCAATTTAATCGATTTTTTAAAAAAATTTGGATTTAAAAATTACTGACAGAAAATGAAGAAACACTCATCTTAAAAGAGTCCCTGACCCTTACTTTCAAAGTTTTTTAGAATCCCTCTAGTAGAAAGAATGCAACAACTTCTGAAGGGAAAAGTTGAGTCAACCGGCAAGGCCCTTAAGTCAGTGAAAGAAGATGTTTTATGAAGTTAAAGCTCTTGTGCTATTTTGGGTTGGCTCTTTTTTTGTTTTAACTACAGAAGAAAAATTCATATGCATTCTGGAATGGACAGACTTTAAACTGATAAATTCAAGAAATAAATCTTTACTTGAATAACTGAAAGGAATGTGGGTGAACCTCTGGTTATAATGGCGTTTCTTGACTAAGATTTGCAGAGTTTCGTTTGTTTGTTTTTAAATTAAAGATACTTTAGGAAAATTTATCCCTATTTCAATATTCTCTTTCCACAACTGAATTTGAACAGTCATGCACGGTACCATTTTCATTAAGTTTCTCAGCAGATATTAATTTACACAGAAAACGACCATGACCCTTTTATGCAATGAACCCTGCTCTCAGAATTCAGGAGTTAATACAGCCTGACTGAAGCCTAAGTACAGGAGAACAAATACCTATCAAGCAGCACTCTGTATTATCTGACATTGCAACAGCATGACCCACAGCCCTCTCCTATTTCTTGCTGACGTCTCAGATCAAGCCAAACACAGCACTTTTTTTGTGTGTGTGTTCATTTTTTGAGAGTAATCTATATTATGAAGATCAAAGAGATAGCAACAAGGCACGCATTTGCTTTACAGACATGATATTAGAAAAACTCCCAGTGCTGAGGTACAATCTGAGCTGAAAGGACATATTTCACAGTGATTAAAGATATAACCGTATGCTGATACTACAACAGAGATTGTCAGGGACTGAAATGAAAGACCTGGGAATGTTTTCAAATATTAGAAAGACAAAAATCATACACTGCACAGAGAAGGAAAGATGCTGCAGAGAACCAGGAGAGTGAAGAAGCAGCTATCAAATCTTCAAAGCATTGTCAGAGGAGGCAAGACACTGGAGGGTACAACAAAGCAACTGAAAAAGGCGAATTTGTTTGGGCTTTAGGTGCAAGCTTAGAGAGAAAGGCATTTCAGAGACAGGGAACCTAAGCAGCCACATTAGCATTATCAGAAAAGTTAAGCTTGCAAGCCCAACATTAAGTAGATGACAGAAAACAAAGACACTGAACATACTTGAAAGTGACTTTCACAGGGACTGTCTGACAAGGAAAAAGCCAGAAAGGGTCAGAGATGAGAATGACACTACAGAGAAACGGAAACATCACACCAAGGAGAAATAACTGCAAGTTTCCTTAAAATAAATTCTTCTTACAGAAAAAAACTGCATCTTATCTAGGGACCCATGAGGCATTTCACAATCAGTAAGAAACATGGACAACTCACCCCCATGTCTAAGTGCAGTGGCAAAGAACAGACAACCTGTTCCTTTTTCCAAGTCTCTTGACTAACTCTTCCCTTCTATCTTACCAGTCCTGCTTTCAAGTGTCATCTCTTTATTTACCAGACTCCTGTCCCATCAGAGGTGGATTAGGCAGAAGGATTAATACTTCAGGGTACTTAGGATTTTTAGAATGTAATGAAGACAAATTTTGTTTGAAATCTTTTTCTCAGAAACTTTGAAAGGCTGTTTGAAGCAACATTTGACTCTCACAAGCACAGTTCTTTTAAAGGGACATTTTTCATATTTCAACTGGCTTTTTACTATAGCTTTTGATTTTCTTTGACCTCCCCATACTTTTAAAATATCCAATCCTAAAGGCTTTTGACCAAATTTTTATCCTTTGACTGGCTTTAAGATGCAAAGTCATTGCTCTATGTTACAAATTAACAACACTTAGACCTCTTTCAGCTTATTTGGAAAGCTAAGTTTCTCCAAACATACTTGGAAATCCTGGAGATAATTTCTAAATGAGTCATAAAAAGCATCATTTAACTATGTTTAGCACACTACCCTATTTTTATTATTTCCAACTGTGCCTCTTGGAAATAACTCTTTCCACAAATTAACGAACTGTACACAAGTGAATGCAATGTGAATAAGGCTTAAAAGAAAAAAAAAAGACAAAAAACCAAAACAGAACAAAAATATATAAACCTCAACATTTTTTAGAACATATCACTATTACTAAATTTGCATTCTACCACAGCGCCACTGTAAGTACAAGTCCAAGGTACATAAGCCACTGCCCCAAAGAGCATAGTCTCAGTCACACCTGACCTGCCACTGAAATTAGTCAAGAGGACTTGTTTTTCCATTTTCAGAAGCCTAATTAAAAGTCCCACCATTACCCTGAACATCTGAATGCATTAAACATCCTTGTGAAAACTAATGAGAGCAACAACAGAAGAAGGTCTCTCACAACAGGCAGGTCAGATTCAGGAGGCAATTCCTACACTCCCTAAGGGAGATGGTCCCCACACCTGCAGTCTGGGACACCACCATCAAAAACAGGTTCTGTGAGGTGCAGACACAGCTTTTCCTCACCTGACAGTGCCCACTCACTGCAGTCCTCCCCCAAAAACCTCGTGGGCAACTCTGCTCTCCGTCCCACTATGGTCTGGATTTTAAAACCCCTCTTATATTGATATTATCCTTAGGAATAGCACACAGTCAACGCCTCTGAAAGTATGTATATCTCTCTTACATAAACACCCTCGCTGAAGTCAGGAACCTCTTCTTTACAGCCCAGGCTATGTAACTACAACAGACAAACATAATCCAAATGTAGATCTGAGGGGAAATCTCCACACACCTGCATTCTGCCCCAGAGGAAAACACAACTGTAACTTTGCAGCAGCAAAGAGGAAAGTTACAGTACCTGCTCACATTGAGAGCCTTCTGCTTTCAGTTTCAGCACCACACTTACCCTCTTTATTTTCAAGGCTTTTAATCTGTTCCTACTACCAAGGCTTTTACTCCACATCTCAAGGACTGCCATGGAAGCATAGTAAATACTTCAGTAATTAATCCACGCACTTTCCCAGCTGGAATGCTGCTGTCCTCTGAGAGTTAACTTTGGGCAGTGCACCACTGATGTTCTTGTCACTCTCTTCATTCCCTGTTTTGTTCTACCCCTCCTGTGCAGGATGCACTTTTCCTAATACACCTCACAGAACATCTCCGAATCCCAACTCAATGCAAACACCTATATATATTTTTACACATCCTTTCTCAATTAACAACTCCTCAAATAACTCACAGACATCCTACATTTCCACCATTTTCTGTCCCTTAGGCAGAGGCATCTTTTAAGGCACAGCAAATGTTGCACGTGTTCCTAATATCTTTCTAGGTACATCTGGCATTTGAGAAAACTTCAATAAGACATATTTTTAAGTATTTTTATTTTAATCCATAATGAGGAGTTGATTTCCTCCTATATGTAAAGAAAAGCAGTGATGATACAGAGATATGCTTGTGGATCAGCAGTCAAAAACAAAGAAAAAAAAAGAAAAATTCTGACTGCCTATTAGTTTTCAGCAGAAACCCAACCTTAATTTTACATTCACTACATTGTATTTTAAAGAGATTCCATCTGCTCAGGCTGTAGTGCACATTAATATTCAGAAGACATCTGCAGTGTGCAGACCAAGCTTTTAATTGGAATCATGTCACAGCTACCATCACACAACACTGAATGTAAATGTTGGCTATCTGCACTTGGCAGCTGCTTGGCAGGCTCAGTATAAAGTCCTACTGAGACTGATAGTTTCTTTAGATAACATGGTATCAGGATATAAAAGCTATCATGAGAAATCAAATACTTATTATCATATCCATAACTAACATCGTTTACTAGCCCCCTAACTACTTATGAGCAAAATATGGTTTATATTCAGCCACAATTTTCAGAGAGCCAACAAATTGATACAACTGAACACTCACATCTTTCATTATTATAATACTTAAGCAAATCTATCTTGTACACAAAAGGGGACAAAGTAAACTGAAATGATGTAGTGAAGCTCAAAGCATTTGTAAAAATCTAAAACTCATGCATTGCTAAGGATGTAAGAGCATCTGAATAAAATAATTCGATTAACGGGTGCACTCAGTGAATTAAGATCCTTTCCTACAATGTCAGACTAATTATTCCAGAGTGAACAATAGTTACTTTTTTTTAGAATAAAAAAGCACTGAGTTAACAGTATCACCATTTGCTTCAAATTCTTGCCAAACCATGGTAACATAAAATTACATTTTCCCAATCATCTGTGTATTTTCAGCTTGTACTCTCTGTAAGGTTCTGATAAAAATGGCAGTAAATGACAATCCACAGAGAGAAAACTGTATGTGTGTGTATATGTATATACACATAAACTGAAGTTATTTGTCCAATACAAGCAACTGATTGCTACACTGACAAACTGATCTTAGACATGTTTCAAGAAATTTAAGACTAATCAGTATGTAAATATGACATAGGGACTCTAAGAACTGCAACACTTGCTTTTCATGAAATACACCTTTTCTTGGGGAATTTTTCTTCCACCACCTTTGCCATTGTATCATAATAAACAGGAAAAGAACAAAAATCCAAGACCACAGCTCATTAAGGTAAATAGCTGTGCTGCCACAAAAATAATTACATGAGTAGGGGCAACATCAGAATGGAGTCATTGTGATCCAACTGTTCTAACTCCAGTGCCCTTCTCTGATAGACTAATTGGCTTATGGATCCTCTGAGCTTCAGTGCAGCTCCCAACACAGATAAGGGAATTACACAGAAGGGGAAGACGCAATTGCTTATGCACTAACACATGGTTAGTCTCAAGCCTGTACTTGCACATCTACCACCGTTCTAGAACACATTATGGGAGAAGAAAAAAAAAAGGAAAACAAACGAGAGGACAGAGCAAGGTTCTGGTCCCAAACCTGAGCACACAACGAGCCTATGGCTCACCACTGATTGTACTGGCACTTCCAATCTGTTCCAATGCCAAGGAAAAAAGGGCTGGTCTTAGCCTTTTTCATCAGTGATGTACAGCTGGTCTGCTCCAAGTCTGGACTAGAACAGAAAGGAAGAATTAACGTGGGCAGTTACAGATGAGATGCAGTGTAAGAAGCTTTTCCTTTCGCCTCTTAGCTATTTAGTCTCAGACAAAACAGATTGAAGCCACTCTCACAGTCAGGTGTACCTCATGTGACAGACAGTATGGAACAACTATAACTGAACTACTTCTACAAAAGAGCAATTTAGAAGAAAAATATGGAACAGAAGATTTGAAGCTCAGCAGAAACAACCAGCAACACTGAGAGGGCCTGGTGTTTTATATACCCAGCAGGCATGTTACACAGCTACACTTGCCAGGTCAACCTGAGTTCAGGACTCTGTAATTATAGGCATCCGGGTACAATTTAAGAATAGCTTCCTACAGGTAAAAGAGGCACATAAAAGCCCATAGTTCCTTGCCTGGGTCACTTCACGTTTCATTACCAATTCCTGCTGTCGCTACTGATTTGAATGATGAAACATAGCATGTTTTTACATAAGACAAGGCTGCAATGGGCTGTGCTGTCATCTGACTTGATCTGTATAAAAGAGCACAAGGAATTTCAATTAGAAAACTCCAGCATCAAGTGTCACTTCAAGCTGATTCAGAGCTTAATCTCACACATCCACATTTAAATCAGGGCATAAAGCACACTTGTATATGCCAGGCAAGGCATGTGAGTTTCATGGAATCCTGGGCTGCTTTAGATGTAACATTGCCACATTGAGAACTACTGCTCAGCCCTGGTAAGGCCACACCTGGAGGAGCAATGTGTCCAGTTCGAGGCTCCCCAGCACAAGAGACTCATGGACATACTGGACAGAGTCCAGCAAAGGGCCATAAAAACAAAGAAGGGACTGAAGCATCTCTTGTGTGGGGACAGACTGAAAGAGGTGGAACTGTTAGCCTAGAGAAGATAAGGCTCAGAGGAGCTCTTATCAGTACCTGAAGGGCACTGAAGGACAATGGAGGCAGGTTCTTCACACTGGTGCCCAGCGACAGGACAAGAGCCAATGGGCACAAACTCAAACACAGAAAGGGTCCATCTGAACACCATGAAACACTTTTTTGCTGTGAGGGTGACTATGCACTGGCATGGGTTGCCCAGATTGGTTCTGGAGTCTCCATCTGCAGCGTTCTGAACTAGTGCTCAGTTTAATAATGCCATACAAAAGCCTATGACCATCCCCATCCTGGACAAACCTCAACATGTTTATCAGCTCTCTTAGCCAGTGTCACAAAAGGCATTTATTATGGGCTGATCAGCTACAATAGCCTCTGCACCCTTCCTGTCACTGCTTTCTAGGATTTAGCACTCTCTCCCACACACACAATCACCACTGAAGACTCATTCTTGCTTGAACTGTTTGTGAATGACCTTTCTCAAACCAGTCTTTCTCAAAAAAAACCCCAACAATTTAAAGAGCTGGCTCAATTCTTCCTAAAGTCTGATTTTTACAGGTTTTTTTCATTATTATTAAGTGCTTAAAAAGACTGAAGACATGTTGTTGATTTGTGAAATTAAAAAAACCATATTCAAAGAACTAGTGCTCCCATATGTGATATGTTAAAAAAGAAAAACCGGAGAAAAAAAATGTATCATGTACCACACCACATTTTTTAATAACCAAAACCAGAAAATGAGAAAACGTTGGTCAGTTGTCTATAAAAAGTTCCAGATATACTTGCAACTGAAGTAAACTGCTTTCCAGTTAAAAAAAAAAAGGAAAAAGGCAAAACAAAATCCAACACATCAAAACCCCCACTGCAACCCACAGTTTGTGTCCCTGTTACATACAGATTTATCTACAGCCGTGATAGAAGAGGTGTGCAGCATTTACAGGGGGAGGGTGACAGCCAGAGGACTGAGGGGTGGCACAAACTCATCAGGGAGAAGGTACAGAGGAGTGTCAGGGATTCTACAGATGCATCGTTAGCATCTCTGGCAACTCTGGGATACTACATGTATACAACAGGAAGTATTGCTTCATTATCAGTACAATATATTCATCAATAATTCACAAGTGAAGCTTGATTCATTCAGATGTAATTTAGTTACAGCTCCTTTTAGTAAATAAAGTATAAATAAATTTGAGTAGATTCTAAATATGTATGTTTTAAAATTTAAAACAGTTTAAACTTCTAATCTGGGCAATCTTAAGGTCACGATACAGAACCAAATGAGGAACAAAAATAACTTCCATGCCACATCTCAAAATATCACATTTTATCGCTTCTCTTCCTTCAGATTTACACTTCTAACCACGTTAAATCAACATCCAAGTTACTTAAAACGTATAGCTGTAAAAAGAATCATCTCCATCTGAAAAAGTATTTTGACAGACAACCCCCCACACATACTTCCAGTAATTGCATCCTGTGAACTTTCACAGGAAGAGGATTTTTGGGAAAGAGGAAGGATGAAGACAGACAGATGTGTTCTGCTTCCTAAGAAGGGATAATAGTAAAAAAATAAAAATAAAAAAAAAATTAAAAAAATAGCATGTTCTACCCAGACCAGGCAAAATCTTCTTTTACAGAATCACAGAATCATTCAGGTTGGAAAAGACCTTTAAGATCATTGAGTCCAACCATAAACCCAACACTGCTACATCCACCCCTGAAACACATCCCTAAGCACCATTCCAACACTGCTCATGGGTGTCAGAAGACTCTGCAAGAGCCTTGCACAAATAACATTCATTCTGACGTAAAGTTTGGATGTAACCATAAAAAAAAAAATGAGCTGCAGCAAGGGCTACAAGGTTCAGCTTCCAGGTGAACTGACTTTCAGCAGCAGAACTTCTGCTCTAAAACTCCCCCCAGTCACACACTGCTTCCTAACAAACATACACATCGCAGTTCACTTTCAGTTATTACAAGTTAACACTGTCTGCTATAAAAGCTTTGAAAAGTTTAAACCACGAGCAAAACCAGCACATCACGCACAGTTACATTATTTCAAAGTGCTATGAAAACAATGACACAAGGCACAGCACTTAACTAAATGTTTCCAGTGATAAGAAACTAAAATGATTATGCTCCTACAGAGTACATGAGAAACTGAAGTCCAGCTTATGGCTGCTTATGAGAAAGTTACACAGTCTCAAGATTAGAATTAAAAACATTATATCCAGTGATGCTTAATTTCTATACACTTCAGAAACTGGGCTCTGAACATCACCACTCTGAACACTATTAAGCTTCAACATTTTAGAACAAGGATACTTGTGAAATCTCTCCCCTACTCTTCCCCGAAGGTGTCAAAGACAGAAGACTAAATGTTAATCTGTTTAAATGAGCCATCTTTCATAATTTCAAAACCTGACAAAGCTTTGAGTGTTACAAATACTTATGGATTTTAATCAGAAACACTGATAACATCAAATGTTAAAAAACTGTTTCTGAACAATGATCTTCAAATAAAGAAAGAAGGGGGGGCAGAAGAAGGAATCTGAATTTTCATTCCAGGGCCATCCAGAAGACATCTTGCATAGAGAGGTATCCTCCACACCCATGACAACCCTGGACTCACCAGCTCCTCACACTACAGCATGTCCTTGAGGAAGCAGTTCTTCCTGAAGGATCAAGATTAGCACAAGTGTTGCCACACTATTAAGCGTTTACTGGAGCCTCAACAGAAAAAATAACACAAAAATGTTTGTGTTTTTCTTTTTTAAAATTTCTTCTTTGGAAAACAGTTTTCTTAATAGGAAGCAGAAAACAATATGCTGTCCCAAGGGAGGAAGAACCAAAATGGAAATGAAGGGCCATTGTGACATCCTGCTTTATAGCAGTGTGTCAATATACAATCACCAAGAACAAGGAACTTGGCACTACAGTTGATTCAAAAATGCACAGGAAAACTACAGAGCAGTTTTCTCAACCCTCATCCAAACCCATATTTTGCTCCCCACACAAACTCCACGCGTTTTTAGAATGTTCTGCACCAAGAGCAGCAGGACTTCAAGCTTTGCAATCCTTCTCTGGGGACCGCTCAGATCCACAGAAGGACAGAACAGTTAGGGATGGAAGAACATGAGCCCCCTCTCCAACTTGAAATCCCAATCCTTCTTCACACAACAGTTTAGAGGGAGATTTTGTGGCAATTTGCTCAGTTCTGCTGACAAGGGCCCTGGTCATGGACCATCTTGGTCTGGACCTCACAAACACCCAAAAAGGAATGTAGAGTTCCAGACTTCAGTAAGATGACCTCACACCAAAACCTGACATCATGCCAGGCCCTGCAGGCTAGAGACCATTTCCAAACAGAAGCAAAGCTGTTCTTCAAGCCACCAGGAAATAAAAGGAGAGAACAGAGAGTGGCTTAACATTTTTTTAAAATAACTGCCAAGTTTATTGTTGTTTTTAAAAGATGATAAAAGCAATGCTACAAAAGGAGTACCTGCATTCCCTCCCATATGCCTTGAAGACAGATTCTGCCCAAAGATGTCTTCAAATTCCAAAGGGAATTTCCAAGTCTGTGAACAAAGAACTGCCACTACTCACCATGTGTAATTTCTATATAGAACAGAAATGCCCCAGTATGGAAAGGGCTACCAGCAAAACTGGTATAGATAAAATGCTGGCCTTTATTATACACAATTTAGGGTAGATTTATGAAAGAGAGGCCAGATCCTAGCAGCATGATAACTGTAGGACAAGCTGCTTTCATCTTAATCTCCTCTCTTTCAAGTATCCTTCCCCCTAAAGCACACAGAGAAAAGAGCACATTGCCCTCATCACCACAGTTCTCACAACCCCACAGACGAAACACCAGTGACCACAAAACAGCTGCCTGTTCTGCAAAACAGATTTCTGGAGTTTCCACCCAACAGCCCCTCTTTCAGATCCCTACTTTTAAAAGATCCTTTTGCATTATGGGATCTCAGAAGGCTGCACCCCTTTAGCAGAATTAGTATCTTGCTGCCAGAGTCTTTTATTCATCAGTCTTTTGTCCACACTCAGATTTCCCAAATTCCCCACCAGTCACTTTTCTAACTAATATTGTGATTCATTATTTACCTTGTCTGTTTATATTACAGTGATGCATAAAGACACAAAAACTGCAGAGTGCAGAAGAGTACACACCATTTACTGGGGAACTGACAGTACCTCAGGAAAACAATTAAACCTACATGAATCAAGGAATCTTGATGTATCAAAAACCACCAAACAATGTTACTTACCAAGGAAATACTGACACAAAGCCAGGCATGGAACAAAAAGAACAACCAAAGGAATCTAAAGGACCATTACAGAGGCAAGAATAACATTTCTCTAAAAGAGGAACCAATACATTTGTGAACTATATTTGTTATTGTCTCCCTCTCCTTTCACAAAAAAATATGAATGATCATTCATGAAGCTGAAAACGTTACTAAAGCCAGTGGGAAACATTCATAGCTCATCTTGGCTACACTTCCAGTCTTCATTTGAATAATGAGCAACTGCTCTTTGTTAGACATTAATGCTTTTTAATGACTGACTGGTGAATAGCTTGAAGTGAGCTCCTTCTCTGCTGTCTCCTCCTCTTCCCCGAGCTCTCCATTGTTCTATTTTAGGTAAGAGGGTACAACTAAACTTCAGTGTTAGCACTCTGCAACACTGACAGAATTGTCTCAGCAATCTAATATTAGTTTATTAAATGAACAAAAATAGCCAAGTTAAATAGAAGCTTGTGTTCAGTACAATATCTAGTACTGCAATACAATATTTTCCATTAGTTTAATTTTAGAACCGGCTAGAAGAATCCAATTTTAGAAGTTTCATACAATTTTTCTTAAAATAAGCTTCTTCAACAGGGAAGCAAAAGCTTTTAAGAATTCAATAATTATTTACAAAGGCTAGTTATCCACTTCCTTCATAGTTAGTTATGCTCTTGTCAGAGGCTAGTATGTAAGAGTAACAAAGTTTCTATTTGCCCAAAGTAACAGCAGGATACTAACCAGCAGATACTGAGTCTACAACTTAATTTATCTATACAGTTATAGCATGTATCAAAAGCTCTTTCAGGAAATATCAAGCTCAACAGTTAAGTGAAAAGTTACTACTATGCAACAGACTACAAATACGAATTCAAAGGAAATTTAAAACAAAAAAAAAAAAACACTGCTCATTCCCTCACATTTTAGGACATACCGATCACTTGAGGCAGAACAATTATGCCAAGCCATTAAGTGCAAACTGGAATAAGATGATATCTTTCTTGAGATAGGTTGTTAAAGGCTGCCTAATAGGTGCTATAAGAATAACAGCAGTTATTTGCAACGTCCTGGCAACAGCACCAAGTGTACCGTGTCAAAATCACAAGAAATGCAGCTTTTACAATTAACATAGAAGTTCCTCCTTCCTGATGTAAACCAATACACATTTAGCAATATCTAGCAATATCTGAATTTCATTCAACTCATCTACAATTCTGTTTCTCAGCCAGTCAGCAGCTTTTATCCCTTCACTTCATACTTTCAGTTCTTTTACTATCTTAGGTAAAAAAAAAAAAAAAACATATTACACATACATTTTAATTAAATTTTCATTTGTACTGAAGATTATTGATGAAATGTTCCTTCAAGCCCCATTGAGCTACAATTGCTGGCTTTCTTAGACCTACATCACTTAGTTAAAAAAATTCATAATCTCACCTTGCCATAGAGTAATTACAACCTCAAGAGCAAATGCTGAAAAGCAATTCTATTATGATAAACAAATACAGAAGCAAAAAGACCTCCAGACAAGAAAAAAAAAGAAAAAGCTTTAGATGTTTTGTCCAAGTAGCTAAACAGAAGTGAGATCAATCTTCCTTAATACTCAGTTTATCTTCAAAATTCCCCAGTGAGAACAAGATAAATATAGGGAATGAAGTTCCATTAGTACTAACAGCAGCTACTCTACTGAATCCTTCAGATTTAAGTCAGGGAGAACTGCCTCTGCAAAAGCAAAGACGTGTGCAAGTACAGCAGCTGCACAACAGTAGTCTTTCACTTGGTATTTTTATGTTAAACACGCTCAAGATACTTTGCTTGATAACTGATTTCACTGATGGAGACCAAAGAATGAATAAAACTCTAAAAGTTTCTTCTATACCTTCAGGTAGGCTTGCTTAGACATACAACCTTTTAAAACATAATACAAAGCAAGCATGTGTATTTCTTTCCTCGTGTACCAAATTCAAAGGTTTAATACAGTCAGATCATAGTATTGTTTAGGTTGGAAAAGACCTTTCAGATCACTGAGTCCAACCATTAGCCCAGCACTGCCAAGCCCACCACTGATCTATAGCTTTTTCCTCCATCTCCCTAAAAATCTAGAGACTACTTAAGCAGAGCACAGAACAGCTTTGTTATAAATGTTATTTAAAAAAAGATGCAGAACTAGTAATCATCAGATTAGGAGAGTGCTCACTGTGCTACCTAGACTTTAAATAGAGTACCTCCTCTTTGAACTGGATTTGCATCATACAATGAAATTATTCTGTAAAAAAACCCCAATGTTCTGCACACAGAGGCTCTTTTAATATGATGGGCAAAAGAAACCCACCTAAAAAAACAGTGAGGAGGGAGCTACTGAGCTTTATTTCCAGTAAATTAACAGTTATGAAGGAAGTAAGTAGGTGAAAGCACTACTAAGAAGTTAAAAGTACTTTCATTTAAAGCTGATAGCATCTCACAGCAACACATCAATCTGAATTACGTCCGAAAACTCAAACAGCATTGTTCAGAAGGACCACTATTCTTCTCATGCTATAGTGCAAAATTCTTAATATCATCCAACTCCTATCACTCAAAAAGTTTCATTTAACTATTTCAGGAAAACAGGAAGGAGTGGTGCCTGACTTGTAAATTGATACAGGCGGAGTATAAATGCTTTGTGATGGATGTAAAGCAATAATTCCTTAGGAATTCCACAGGATGCATCAGCCCAGTACAGAATAAGAAAGCATAAGCAAATGATGCTTAAGAATAAGAAGATAAGCAATCTGAAACAGGCTTAAATTAATATTAAGCTCTTCTCTTAACAATTAAAAAGATAAATATTTCAAGATCTAACAATATAAAAGAGCACCTCCCTACTCCCTTCTGCTCAGATATCCTACTGATGTTTTAAAGATGACATTTAGCAAATCCCTGAATTTTAATTGAGCAGCTCAGTGCAGAACTAAAGGATCTTTTCACCTGTCCATCCAGATTCATATCCACCATTTCCTTTCACAAAAAAACAGAGCATACTGGAGAGGATTATCTCAAAAGCAAAATGTTAAGAAGGGTTCTCTTTTGCTCAGGGAGCAGCTGAAAAGCACATAATCTTTCCTTCAATATCAAGGTGAAATCCTGGGAAGGAAAAATTTGATTTGCATGAAAATACTCGTGATTAGTTGAAACACCTGAGTTGCTCAAGTTAGTACATAATCCCACAAATATTTTAGTTTCACTGTTATGTTTAATACCTCCAAGAACAAATACAGGTGGTTTTACTATTACAAACAAGGAGACAAACCAGAAAGTTAATGGTGCAGCACTTTGCACCTTTGTGCAACTGCCTCAATGGACAGGGAGGGAGACCTCCCTGCCTTCGTTCAGGTGTCCTCCTCACCAGAAAGTTTCCCAAAGCCATGACTCAAACAGTGAACAGACCATTTCTGTGTCTCTAATTTCACAATCTTAATCATCCATTCAGAGCCTCCTTGTTAAAAGTACAAGTGTCATAGTCAAGGACACCCTTTCAGAGTACATATCCATCCTTGGCTACATCCTCAGCCTGATTTTTGAAGCTGTCACTTTGCACCTTTCCCAGCTCTATCAACTTGCCAATTTTGCAGTTATATCAATGAAATAAAGGCTTTGAGGAAAGATTCAAATATAAAAATTCTCTGCCACAGCCCAGTGAATAAATGTCTCTGGAGGTTCCCCCACAACTATCATCATTTCATTTCCACACATTCCTTATAATCCACTCTGCTGAACAGCCACATCCTGATGTCCTTTGATCACATATACAAAAAACAATTAAAATGAAGGATGAAACTCCGGGGGAATCAGAGAACGAACATAAATCTGGAAGTAATTTCACAAGCATGACAAGAAAACACAAGTCTTTTTTGTAGTTTAGTTGGTTTCAGTGACTTTTACCACATGGATGGAGTGCCATCGTGGCAGCAAAGGAACCACTGGTGTCACTGTGAGTACATGAAGACATCTGACACATGGTTTACACCAAAGGCCAAGAGGTCCTTCTGACTTTGAGGTATTCTTGCTTCTATTAAAGCATACAAAAAACCCTCACATATCTAAAATGTTCTCTCACTCTTAGCATGCAGATGCAGCCTAGTGACATGCTCAGATTTAATGTTGTGCCAGAAGGAGACACATGAAGACAAGCACATTATTTGTGCAGAAATCTTTCCTACTCCCAACATATACAATAAGGGTATATATTTAAACTAGCTCCAAGTTTCCCTAGCATAACAACTTACAAAAACAATTGCTCGGTTTCATCTTTATATTTAAAAACAGCCATGGAAACGTGTTTGAAACATCCATTTGACCTGTCTCAGCAACTCTAAGGTAAGAAGGCACTAACCTAGGAAAATACAGCAAAATTAACTGTCTGTCCTAAGTTGTCCAAGATGAAAAACTGCAATCTTAATAAACAGTACTCAGGTCTGTCCAAGGAGATTATCTGAGTCTCTCATTGCGTGTTTTACTCTATTTCCAAGTGTCCTTTAAACACTAAGCACTGTGTGAGCACACAGGATCTAGTCTTCCACAGCAAGGCGCAGCTCCTATCTATAACAGTCATCAGAGATATCAGAACCTCTGACTTAACACTTTCTCATTTTTAGAGCCTTACACAACGACAGTTACAACAGAACCCTAAATAACAAACACACAGCCACAGTTGACTGTCACCCACACTGCTGAACAACGCAAGAAAGAATCATTTCCCTGACCCTACAGAGGGATCCTCGCCTGCTGCTGATGAGAACGTGGCACTGCTCCTGCCCCAGGTCTTGGAAACCACAAGGAGGAAACAGCATGGGCTTTCAGATAAGCAAGACAGCATTACAGACAGTGCCACTTGCCTAAAAGACTCTGCCTACAATAAGTGACAGTGCCCTGCCTTCCTAATTTAATTTTCTCTTTGACTAAGATAGAAAGATGATAAGCAGAAACTTGAAGCAAAGGAACCACCCTTCTGTTCTGGACAGCCTCACCATGTAAAGCTGTATTTTAGAAGCTGTTTGCTGCCACTAACTTTTTAAATTTTTATTTGAAAACATTTAACTTCAGAGGATTCTTCCAGATGTAGTTGCAACATTCACCAGGAAAATTTTACACTTACTTCCCTAAAGAAGGTATTTCAAACCCTAAAACTAGGTAAACTGATCACTGAATACCAAAGGTGCATTCAAAGACATTAACAGTTCTGGTGGAGTGGGATTTTGTTTCGGTTGGCTTTTTTGGTGGTTTTTTTGGGGTTTAGGTTCCTTTTTTTTAAAAGGAAAATGTTATATACAAAGATATTGCATATTTTTAAATTTTAAAATAATACATTCTGCAAGAAACTATAACCTTTTTATATTTAGAGATATTTGAAGACATTGCTGACTTGGTTGCAGAACAAAAAAAATCACTCATAATTTCCATAAATCTGTGCTCATACTCGAACATGCCATTAACTTTAACTCAGTCACTACCACTGTCCACCTCTTTACCCTTCACCTTTCATCTTTTCTTATTCATGTCCTGAACAGACTTCTTTTTCATTAGAAAAAATAAAGATCCAAATACAGACAGTAACTGAAAACTGCTTTTTAATTCATTCTGACTGCACATTTCACTCTTGTCCTCTCATATATTCCATGTCATGTTTAGGTTGTCTATTTTCAAGAACTGAAGGTATGTTTTACTTGGTAAAGTAGCCAGTCTAAAAGGACTGCAAAAAACCCAGCTGGTGTCTCAATGTTTCCTTAATAAAAACAATTACTTGTTCTATAACTTAATTTCTTCCTGTTTCTCTAAAACTGTTAACCAGAGAATAGACATTAAGAGCACACTTCATTCATAAGGTGACACTCAGTAATTGGTCCAAAAGAGGATCCTCTATCAATAAAAGTCAGAAACCTTTACTCCGTTATAGGTCAAGGGCACAGGACTTCACATCCAGGGCATTGAAAGTTTAGGAAAAGCACGTTTTTTCTCACCTTTCTCTTCCCCTTAAGCTACTTTCTAATACCAAAAGAGTATTCAGTGATTTCAGGTCCAAAATTCTGGGTGTGCCAAGTACCACCATTCACAAACATTTTAAATAGCTTCTTGCGCTGAAGCTCAATTACAGCCCAAATGACAAACGCTCTGCATAGCACAACACACACAGTACGTTCTGACAGAATAAAAATGGAAGTACCAGAAGTGGCGTTCCATTCAGCTCAGGTTAAATATCTTCTCTATCTTAGAGAATGAAACCATAAAGAGGAACATACAGGTGGCTTTGAATTTTAACACGTCGCGAAATACCGAAAGTTATTTCGCTGCTTTATAATAACCACTTCAAACGCTCAACAGCGGCAATAAACAACCCCAGCTTCAGGGGGGAAAAAACCTCCACACTCGTCCACAACGATTTAAAGACAGAAACGCAAGAATAAGTACAGAAGAGGTTGCACAATAACACATGATCTTCCCTATCACATGCTTGGCAGCGCGCTCGCTCCCCGGCGGTCCCCGGTCAGACCCCGGGGCTGCTCGGCCGCCCGGGGCAGCCCCGGACACCCCGGGAAGGGGCTCCGGCCGGAGGGTCGGGGCTCCCCGGGGCTCAGCCGGCGGCCCCGCGGGGCGGGAGCGGTGGCCCCACGGGGCCCGGGCGGCGGCGGAGCCTCTCCCCCATTCAATCCCTGCCGCCCTCCGGCTCTGCCCGGGCGGCGGCGGCCGGGGCGAAGCACCGAGCGGGGCGGGGAGGTGGCCGCCGGCCCCGGGGCTGCATCCCACGGGCGCGACCCCGCGGCCCCGGCTCCGCCTCGGCGGCGGCGCCCGCACTTACGCTCGAAGTCGGAGTCCGAGTCCTCGTCGCCGCGCTCGGGCTCCTCGTCGCCGTTGGACTCGGTCTGCATGGGCTCCCCGTCGAAGCTGACCACCCTGCGGCCGCCGCCCGCCTCCTGGTCGCGGGCATCCCGCAGGCGGGCGAAGTACTCGGCGGCGAAGCCCAGCAGGTCGGACGGCCGGTGCCGCAGCACCTCCACCGTGTAGCCCTGCAGCAGCTCGGTGAGGCCCGGCGGGATCTCGATGCTCATGGTGCCGGGCGCCCGGGAGGCCGCCTGGCCTCCGTGCCCTGCCCCCGTCCGCGGGCGGCGGTGTTAGGTGCGGGCTCGGGGCCTCCGCGGCGGGCGCGGACCGACTCCCGCCGCTCCGGTCACACGAGCGCGGGGCGCGGACGGGAGGGGCGGGGCGGGAGCGGCCCCGCGGCGCATGCGCGGAGCGGGCGCGGGAGCGGGCGCGGGGCAGCGGCCGCGCGTGCGCGGGGCGGGGGGGGGGGTGCGTCACCGCGGGAGCGGCCCCGGGACCGGGAATGGGAATGGGACGGGAGCGGGGAGCGGGGATAGGGCACGGGGGATGGGGCTCGGGGACGGCGCCGGTACCGTGTGCAGATGGTTCAGCTCTTTGGAAAACGGTTCTGCCCGCGCCGTTAACACCCCTCGCGGTCACGGGGTTCGGGCTGGGTTTGTGCCGTGTTGGGAAACGTTTGGATCAAAGCTGGCGGCGGGATGTGGGAAGGGGGGTGGTCGGCTCGGTGACCGGGCAGGCAGGCCCCGGCCGTCGCTGCCTCCTCGTTATTTTTCTCTTATTTCGCATCGGTGACCCCGTGCTCTCATTTCTTGTCAGAATCACAGAATCAATTGATTGGAAAAGACCTCTGAGATCATCGAGTCCAACCTCAAACACCACCATGTCAACCAGCCCATGGCACTGACTGCCAGTCTTTTCTTAAACACCTACAGGGACAGTGACTCCACGACCTCCCTGGGCAGCCTGTTCCGATGTCTAATCACCCTTTCGGTGAAGAACCTCTTTCTAGTGCCCTACCTAAACATCCGCTGGCACAGCCTGGGGCCATGTCCTCTCATCCTGTTGCAAGTGGCCTGGGAGAAGAGACCAACCCCAACCTGCCTACAGCCTCCTTTCAGGGAGTTGTACAGTGATAAAGTCTCCCCTGAGCCTCCTTTTCTCCAGGCTAAACACACCGAGCTCCCTCAGCTGCTCTTCACAGGACTCCTGTTCCAGACTCTCCCCCAGCCCCCTTGCCCTTCTCTGGAGTCACTCCAGCCCCTCAGTGTCCTTTGTGAAGTGATGGGCCCAGAAGTGGATACAGGACTCAAGGACTGGCCTGACCAGTGCCAAGGACAGGTTTTCTTTCCTCAAGGTGCCTGTCAGGGTGTTTCAAAGCTCTCCCAGGAGCAGGAGAAGTTGTTTTTCTTCGACCTTGGTCGTATCTAATGTAAATCTCAGTCTAATTCTTGGTTGCAGTTCGATTTAGGACCTCCCACACATCTTGATTTCTTGTCAGAATTAAGTCATTAAAGAACAATTCTTAAGTGAGCAGGAGAGGAGCAGCATGCAGCTCTTCACACCTGAATGGAGCCATAGTGACATCGTTTGTGAACTTGTGGCATTAGCTCTGATCTTCTGAATAATAAACCATTAAAAAAAAAGAGTTTCAGAAAAATGAAACACAGAATCATAGAATGGTTTGGGTTAGAAGGAACCCTAAAGATTATCTGGTTCCGTGGGCAGGGATACATTCCACTGGACCGGATTGCTCCAAGCACTGTCCAGCCTGGCCTTGAACACTTCCAGGGATGGGGCATCCAAAGCTTCTCTGGGCAACCTGTGCCAGCACCTCACCACCCTCTCACGATTGCTTATATGTGTGAGCTCTGGAGGTACCCGTTTGTATGGTGTTGGATGTGCTTTATTCAGATTCTTGCTTGTGTTCATTGTACAAAAGCTGTTATCTGGGTGTTTGGCAGATTCCCAGGGGAAGGCAACGGGGGTGTGTGGCGTGGAGCCATCGGTCCTTAAGGTTTGACGTTGCTGGAAACCTCGTCTTGGAAGAAAACAGCCCTGTACAAACATGAGTCAAGGGGAATACGGATGTTGGCTTAGTGACGCCGCTGCGTGTTGTCAGTGTAAATATTTTTATTTAATTCTTCTTCTGTTTCAACAATAAAAGAGCAGAAATCGACTTGTGCTCAAAATACAAAATTTCACTTAGAAGCCCAAAATTGGCTGAGGCAGTGTACTGTGTTTTGGTTTTGTTTGCTCGTGTGCCAGAGTCCCCTTGCTTATCCAGATGGTTCTCACCACACTCCCGTACAAAGATATCCTGTTTGTGGCTGCTGCATGGAGGGCACAGCAGTGGATCCCAGAACACCCATCCAGTGCTTTCACTTTATTCTCAGCCAGGGGGGCCAGTTGGAAATCTCATGGCATTTAAAAGATGTTCTCTCTAATACAGCTCCCATATTTTTATGTGGAGTAAGATCACATCTTGTATCTGTACAAAATGCACACATTTTTAAAAAGCACAGGAGGTAGATTTGCCACATCTCACCAGTATTCTTTTCTACAGCAGGAATAATAGTTGCTGTATCCTCTCTTTCAAAGGGTAATCAATACTGATTTTTCATTTGCCACTCCTACCATAATATCTGTCTGGCAATCTCAAACAATACAAGAGCACATTTCACTGTTCCATGTACATTCTTTAACTACTGACAGAACTGATATAGGGAAAAGGTTCTGATCGACAAGAAAACTGTATCTGGTTAGTCCCCCACAAAATAAAGATTCCTGATGAGATCTCTCCTTTGCCAGTTGGATGCTGAAGTCATTGATGTTGGTGAAGAGGTAAAAATAAAAGGTAAAAAATGCAGTAGAAATGGAAAAACAAAATACTGATAAAAAGCACTGGCAAGTAGCATCAGAGGAAGAAAGGGAAAGTCTGATTCCAAGAGAATACACTGATTTTTCTTTCACAACAGCCAGCCACCTGACAATTACCTGCTTTTGGCATTAACCAGCTCTTATATTAGCTTTTAGCATTTGTTGGCAATTTTCTCTCATTTGTCCCTGTGGATATAAATTTGGTTATTTATTTGAGAAAATGTGTTGCCAGTAAATAGTGTTAAGTCTCTGAAGAGCTGCATTGTATGGGCCTTCTGATATTTATATGTCCACACAGAGCTAATCAGCTTCAGAGGAAAGTAAAGAGCAGAGCTGTGTTTAGCCTTCTCTGAAGGTCAGCGGACAAAATCAGAAGCATCCAAGGTCACATGAGGCGTATTTTCAAGCTGATTTACGCCACAGTTTATCCTGTTTCTTTATACACTTTTTTTTTTTTGTGAGCATCAGAATTGATGGCACAAATGTGTGAGAAACTTGCCGGCGATCAAGTTAATTGTGGTACTGCCTGCTGTGCATACATAGAGCTCATCATACGCTTTCTTTCACCCTGAATTTGCATAACTTTTTTAATTATTACTATAATAAGCATTCACATTAAAAGAATGGTAGAAAATAAATTAGGAAATGCACTTGCAGCCTTAATTTGATCCCCTTTATAATAACGTTTTTAATTCAGGCAGCATGACCAATCCAATTTCTTTCCACTGGCTTCATGGCATGTTCAGCACCCACTATGGAGTTAGATAAGATTTGTGTAGCTGATGAAGACGGTCCCCACAGTATTCCTATCAAAATATATATATTTCAGTATCATATTTTCTCCTAATAATTTCTTAGTGTCTGAAAACTATTCCCATATTTATCACGTGTCTGTGCTCCCAAATACTGAGGTCTCTTCCCTTCACTCTGCCTGCCCTACTCGGTGCTATGTGACTGATGCACCCATAGTGAAACTGTGATGGAGCTTCAGTGCTTGTCCTGCTGGCAGGAGCAGCCACGTTGCAAGCAGAAAAAGCAAAATAGTCTGTGTAGTCTTGCACTGGGGAAAAATAATCAGATTAAACCTCCAGACTGGCTCCTTAAAAAGTAAAATAAATCCTTTTATAACAAGTAATAATTCACTTCTCATAAACCTGTCAGCACCAACTAGAGCTCAGACACTTTGTAAACATACGTACATCTTGGATTAATTACACTTGCCTTCAAATTCCATACAAGGATAATGCAAGAAAACACTAAATATTCTTATGGTTGGTATTAGTGAACACAATCTCTTGATTAAGGGGAGTTGGATAAATTACCTAGGGGTAGAGCTGTTGTGTGTTGTTGTAGGAGACACACAAACCCCCTCAAGCTGGACATGTCTCCATTACATGTCTCACACCATTACACCACTACAGGCAGGTTCAGAGCCTTCTGCAAATGAGGTAAAATCCTGCCCTTGCCATTCTGCTTCAGCCTTCTCAAAATTAAGGCCTTACAGTCCTACCAGTCTCTCCTCTGAAAGCAGCTGCTTCATCCCCAGAGTCACATTAAATCCTCCTTTCTGTACCTGCTCGACTTCGCTGTGCCTTTCATGAGCGCTGTGTGCAGGTCTGGTCTCCACATCCCAAAATGTGGGCTCACGCTGCTTTTACACAGCTGAAAAATGGTGCTGACTATTTTGTTCTCTGACAATTTTCCTTGGGTTTTTTTTTTTGGCTGCCACATCATTATGAACTGAAGGTATCCGGTTTTCATTTTGAGACATAAAGAGATGTGAAAATTCCCACTTCCCTTGCTCTGTTTCTCCAGTGACTGACCACCTTCATTGTAAAAAGCATGCAGAATGTCATGTATTAAGTGTTCTATGTTTGACATTCAAACTTTTTGTTTTTCTTCCCACTGCTTGCTCCTGTCACTGTAGATGTCCATAAACATCATGTAACTTTGTGCATAAAGTACACAAACCTTCTGAATTTTTTCATTTTAACAAAAGTAATAATAACAAAAGAAAAAGTGATCCCAGGCTTATCTACCAGGATGCAAAGATCCTTCACAGCCTGCAAGATGAAACTGCTTCTCCTGCCTCTCTTTGGTTTTCTTCTTAAGAAAGTGCTAAACCTCAGAAACCAAACTTTGTTTCTCTAACCACTCGGTTTGCTTGTGACAGTAAGCAAGATTTAGTACATATTTTTGTTAGCCTATAGAGCAGCTTGAGTACTGTATATTTCAATAAATCATGTGGGACTGTCTATCAATAGTACAAAGACCAGAGAAAAACAACAAGCTTTTTGAAGAAATATACTTGCATCAGCTGAAATATGTCACCTTGATACTACCTTTAGTCCATCAGAAATATTTTGGATAATTCTTGGAAAGATACTTTGCTGCTTTTGTTTATAAATCTCAAAGTATTGAGTTGGGAGAAATACGTGTATAAATGTCCACATTTTCATTGGCATAATTTAATTTAAGAACACAGAAAACACTGATTCTGTTGGTAGCAATTACAATTTTTCAGGCAGTAGAAAACACCAAATTTAGAATACCAGATTTTGTAAAACATTTGCCCTAGCTATTACCTAGATGTAAAAAGAAATTTCTCTGTTGTGTCATACTTATGACGTGAAATGGCACATGTTTGAATCTAGATAGAAGTAGTATCTGTGACATAAAACGTGTGGGATGACCAGGTTTTTTAAACTACCCTGAGCAACACTACCTCACAGATGTAGAGTTTATGGTTCCCACGTCAGAGAAGCCCTGAGCAACAGCACTTTGCTGTGTAAACAGGGGATATTCAAATAAGGACTGAGCTAAGCAGTTGGTTCTCTTGCATACAAAGTGGAAGCTGTACCCATTTTGGTTGTGCTTTAGTTTCTGTCCCCAGCACAGAAAACATTACGTGAAGAACTCCTCCACTGAGGTTGGTATGAATTCTGGGCAGAGGGAGCTGGTGGAAACAGACCTTTGTGCATGTCCTGTGGTAGCCAGTCACTCACTGGATAGTCCTGATCCTGCTGGATGGCTCTGTCAGCGGCAGAGTTCATGGACAACACTATTAAATAAAGGTAAAAGGTTTTTAGGTTGTTTTGTTTCAGGAGAAGAAAGAAAATTAACCTCCCTGTGAGTTGTTCAAAGACTAATCTGAATCCAAGGTATCAATTACTATCTGTGTTTTCCAGCAGAACCCGTTCAAGCACAAGTTTGTTGAAGTTAAAGGGTTTGTCATGCCAAGAGCTTTGACATTTATTTCTTCCTTGAGCCTTTGCTTGCAAATCTGGAATTGTCTTTTGCTGTATGTACATACTTGTCCCCTCCCCATCTTCTCACATTTCCACCTGACACAGTTCAGGTCATGAGTGTTTCTCTTCTGGATTCCAACCTGCCACTCTCCAGACATGTATCACTCTGTCATTGTTGCTACAGCTCCTGTTTTCACATCTTCTCTTGTCACCTTTGTCCATTGCCTGTAATTAAACATTTCTCCCCCTTGGCATTTGCCCATTTGTCATACATCTTCACTAGCTGCTTGTCAAATAACCGCTGTCCTTCCCAAAACTTCACCTCAGAGGTTTTACCGCAAATCCATAATCTCTCGCCCCATCTTGCTTAACTCCCCTGGTGGGGCACCTTCACCCTCCTTCCAGACTGAGCCTCAATCTCTCCCTCCTCTTGCAGTGCCTGATCCCTTCTTCCTGTCTGTTCCCAGTGTTTGTGTCCTGCCCTTTGGTGCCCACAGACTGACCCCATGCACCGAAGTGCTGTGCACAAACAAGGGACAGTACTACAGTGGATGGTACATGAGGGGTCATTCTACCAGCTCAGCATGTTGTGGTAACTTATTCCAAGTGTTAAAACTGTAGTATTAAATGTAAATTTCAACACCAATAAACGAGCTTTATCCACCAAATCCCCAAATTTTTATATTTCCCTCTGAAAGCCCTTTTGTTAGATCTATTACAGCTGTTAGCACTTGCTTTAATTAAACTCATAACGCAGCATGAAGCTCAGTTAACCAGTTTTCAGAGAAAATCAGTAAGAAGTTGGTATTGCATTTTTCTGTCATGCTTCACATCCTGTGCTTTGGGTACATTATAAAAATACTGACAGAGGACTCTATATCTCAGGGGAGGATAATGGGGACATAAAACTTCTGAATTCTAAGCTATTTTTTGCAATTCAGTTTAGATTCTTAAGTTTTATAGAAGTATTTGGTGTTTGACTGCAGCTTGAATGTCTTCATTCAAGGAAATGGGTGGTCTCAGCGTCTAAGCCAGAGAATTATAAGGCCACCTCACCATGTTCAGATCCCTCTTTGTCAGTCTCAGCAAAAAACTGATTGGTTTGTAGAGCTGAAAAATGCTTGCTGCCTTCAACTAGGACTTAAATCACATCTGCATCAGAAACTATTGGGATGGGTGTTCCGTGTACATGCTGCTCCTGAGGGGTTTTTTTGTGACTTTAATTCCCAAAGCTATCAGCTCAGAAGAGTTAGAAAAGGCATTAGAAAAAGAGGAAAAGAAGAATCTGGTTTTAGAGAATGGGCGGCACTGCCTTTTGTTGCAGCTGCTTTGAAGTGTCTCTCCATTGACACCTAGTGTCCATATGGGAAGATCTTCATAGCCGTGCTGGCAATATTTGTCTCTAAATCTTTAAAGACCTCCTAACTTGTGTAGTTATTAAGAGCTCTTATGGATCAAATCGGGTCAGGCAGTAAGTGAGACTGATGGTGCAAACACAGCAATGTCCCTACTCCTGACAATTATGTCAGTGGCATCCATACATGACTATGTTCTAAATGGCTCTAGGAGCCCATTTATTGCTTTGCAGGGCAAAAATATTATCCTTTTATAAGGTGCCCTGTAAATGCATGTAAAATACCTTCAATAGCTATCTCTTTCCTCAAGCATACATTGTGAATCAATGAATATTTAATACAAATTTTAGGAAGTATTGTACTTTGTTGTCAAGCATTATTCTAATTACCTTTAATTAAAGATGAGTCTTTTTCAATGATAGAAGTCTCTTCATTGCACTACATTTTATCACTAAAAGCTATTTAATAAAGAAGTCTTTATTTTTACGATAAGAGTTATATTCATAGTTATTTATTTATACTGTAGAAATCCCAAGTGTTTACAAAAGGATTTGTTGTTCTGCAAATCTTGAACTATGAGCAATTAATCATGTTGTTACCGTACACTTTGCTCCATGAGCAACTCTGCCTTTGCAATACTTCCTCCTGCTCCTTCAGTCAGCCTGAAGTGCTTGTGTTGGGGTGTGCACACAGGAGCTGTGCCAGAATCACAGCCACATCGTGCCTGGTCCTAGACCGATGAAACTCCCTGAAAACTTTCCTGAAAACTCTCTGTGCATTCATACTTTGATCATTTCCATTGTTATCTGTTTACAAAGGCAGTAGTTCCAAATAAATTTTGTTATGAAAGCTTAACAAGGTAAGTTGTCATAATATTTGCATTGCAACTTCAGGAGAAGATGACTGGATCAAGGATGCACAGCAGGCACAGCTTCTGTCCCCCATGGATTCTGTGTCTTCAAGGGGCTTGTGGACTCCATCATTTCTTGACTGTTTTGTGATTCATCCCTTTCCAGCCTTTTCTCAATACCTCGTAAGTTCTAGAAGAGCTCTCTCTTGAATTGGTGATACCTGACATAGAAGGGTCTTGTCCTTACTGGCAGATGGAAGTTACTAATGTGCAAATAATAGGTCTTTGCCTTGGAACAGCAGGAACCTGCTGAAAAAGAGCTAGAAAAACCTTGAAGTTCTTCTCTGAAGGTCAGAGGAGAGTGAATCAATATTTCCCACCATTTCTGGAAAAGGAGCTGTCATCACTTTCTACGGACAGTCACATATTTTCCCTGTTTCTCCTTTCACTGTTCTGTTATTTAAAAATACTCAACTGTCAGAGTCTGTGTTGAAAGAACTTGCTGAATCAATACATCCAGAATAGGAGTGACAGCATCATTAAATGTGTCCTGCTTAGATTATTCATAGTTTAACTATAAAGCGAAACATGTGATAATGAGCAATAAAGGAATGTGACATAAATAATTTCATTCAGAGCAGTGCATTAGTGGGGGCACTGGTAAAGCTGCAGCAGCAGCAGCAGCCAGAGCCTTTAATTGCAACCGCTTGTAGTTAGGGTTACAAAGAGGTGTTTGCGTCTGTCTTTGCCATGATCCTTCAGTCACCCCAACTTTTCATCCCCGGTAGGACCCAGTGCTTCCAGCAACCCCAAATTTTCCCTCCATGGCGTCAATGGAAGGAGGCAGCAGCCGGGAGCATCGCGTTGCTGTGGCAACACAACCCACTTCCCCGGGGACCGCGTTGCCTCGGCGACATCAGGCGGGCAACGCCGGCGGATTAAATCCACTCAGAGCAGCTGCCCCTTGAAAAACAGGACAGTCCTGGCCTCGGGGAGCATGGGAGCCCAGAGGTTCATCTCACCAGAGCCTGGTGAGTGTAGGACCCTGCACTCACAGCAGGATCTGGGTGAGGAGAAGGTGACTGGTGTGTGTGGTTCTTTGCAGGTGGTGAGACCAGGCTACAGCCCAAAGGATCTTCCCATCACCATTTAGCGTGTTGAGTTAAGCTGCCAGGAAAGACAATGTCAGTGGGAGGGGATTAGCTAAAGGGAACAAGTGCTGAGGCCTCTGTCCTCGGTTTGTATCATCAGGACCTCCAAACATCCCACAACACCAAAAATCATTGCTTCATGTTACACAATGCATGGATAAGTGGAGGTGAGCTTGTACATGAATTTTAGGGTAGTCCAGTGCTACATTACACTGTGTCACATTCAGTACCCAGCATCATGTAGGCAGCAGATTAAAAATCAATTTACATAGGCAAATGCCTGTGTTAATGCTGTGAGCACAGAGCCTCCCACTTGTGTGCCTGCAGGCAGTCCAGCAACCAGCCCCAACCCACAGGAAAGCACTGACACATTCTCAAGAGCCCACAGACCCTCTCTCACAATGGTGTTCCTGGTTATCTGCACCAAACACCTTCTGGAGACTTCACTGGAGCCATCTGTGTAACTGCCTGTGAGGTGAAGGGGTTCAAAGTTTGATGAGTGGATATCAGTTATCCACAGCACTTGAAGAGCTATTTGAGAAACAGGAACATGGTAAAGGACAGAAGAATTTGCACAAGACAGGTAAATTCCCTGTGATTTTTCTGCTCTTGTAGGAATCTTTTCTCCTGCTGTATTAGGAAACCTCTTGCCTACTGTAATTAGCTCTGAACAGACAGCATCTCTGGAACACAAGCCTCTGTGTCCCGATTTTGTTGCAGAAGAACAGAGCCTGCTCTAGGGGGTCTGGCATTAGTTTTTGCCTCTGGAAATACTACCATCTGCTGCAGTGCTGTGTCTCAATGATGTTAACATACCTGGCTTTAAGTAGACATTGCCTGTACTTGCAGCTACAACCCTGCTCTTGCTCTCTCCTTGTGTTTCTGACACTGGCCTTACTCTCTCTGAACCATTCTGTGTGCATTTTCCACATGACATTAGCTCTCTTTCTTCTCACAATTAGAGCTGTGGTTAATTGTGTTTACAAAGGATTCCTGAGCTGTGGGAAATGTTTCTCAGAATGTGTGGTTTTGCATCATTTAGCCTTGAAAGGATGCTGCCTCCCCTGACCTCTTGCTGTTTTTCTCTCATTGACTCTGGTAATTGCATCAATAGCCTTGGGAGTCACATTTTCCTTTCACACAGGAAAGATCCAACCTTTCTATACCCTTTCCCAGCTGAAACACATATCCAATCCCTCCTGTTTTCTGTGGTTCAACCACATTAGCTCCTTTTCTGCCTTCTGTGGATGCAGTCTTGTTTTATTCTTGTCCAGAAAAACCTCTGCTACTTTTCTGGATCATCATTTCCACCACTCTACTTTTCTATGAACTTCTCAGTCTTCCTTCTTCTCCCTCTATCAAACACATTTCTTATCTTCTCCATCAACATCCTTTACAACCCGTCTTCAGTCAAGTCCATCAGCAGTCATTCCTACAGCATTTTGACACCATATCAAACAGACATGTCAGCGTTTTTTCCACACTTCCCCACCACAGCTGGGCAATGCTCTCCAGAAACATCTGCAATGGGGTTTTGGGGCACAAAGACCAGCACGGTACCAGATGCTCCCTCCAGTTGAGGGGATTAATCTGCCATGTTTCACCTTATGTTTAAAAGCAAACTGCCTTGAAGACGACCTTTTTTTTGCTTCAGAACACTGAGAAAATGAAAAATGACAGCCAGGAATGCATGCCAAACCCACACATTTCAGATTCTGATGTCACCTCAGAGCCGCTTGGTCCCCACACTGATGCTCCACGTTATCTGCACTTGTCGGGGGAGTTCCCTTTTAAACCCACGTCAGGGATGTCAGTTCCTTGAGGTTAATGTGCAGTCAGCAAGAAACTGGAAGCAACACCTAAAAAAAAAAACCTGTTTCCTTTCTCTCTTCACACCTCTTTAAAGAGGAATGTTTTTTCTGAGTCACAGCTAAAGCAAACCTGTTGGAAAAGATTCAACCTAGATTTATACCATAGCTTAGAGGAACATGAAAGACCATTTAGTGTTCAAAGTATTGTTTTGAATTATTAATCAAGCCCCCTGTCTGGCTTAGCTCAGTCAGGTCCTTCTTCAGATTTTGTAGAGTTTATTTCTCTTGTCATCCTGAACAATCTTTGACATGCAGAACACAGGCTTGTTGATGAAATGAGAAGACTGCTGGCAAAGTTTGGCTCTGTCTGTGCCTTTGCGGAGAGATCTCCGTGCAGGGGATATGCAGTGCAGTTGTTCTTTTGTTCATATTTAATCACACGAGAAAGAAGAATGTAATTAAGGCCTGTCTCCCTCAATCTCCTCCTTGCCTCAGAGTATTTGAACCCACTGAGATAAAGGGAATGTAACTTTTTCTGACGGAGGAGTGCATCCCAGAGTGTATCAGGAGTGATTCTGCCCCCATCGCTCCACAGTTTCCACTTGGCAGTGTTTTCCTACCGAGCCATTTCCCATGTGAAGGAACACAGCCATTACAAACAGCATTGCCAGTACCAAAATCAGATCAGAGCTGGAAGCACAGTGTTTGCTCTTGGTTTTCTTTGCACGTTTGACAGCCCAGTCAGACTGTGATTGCTTCACTAACCCCCTCAAACGCTGGATGATTTCTCTTTATCTGAAAACACCCTTAGGCAGTTAGTAGATTCGAGGATGCAGCATTAAATGGGGCTTGGCTCAGAAATAGACTTTTTTTTCTTCTATTTAGATATTTTAGCCATTTATTGTCTGTTTAGCTTTGTATCTCGAGTAAACTCACTTCATTTACTCTCTAAACCAATCAACCCCTTTAAAGCACAGGGTTACGAAAGATTTGCTGCCAAAGAATCCTGAAAATTGAAAATGTCTCATCCAAAAGGATGTTTCAGACTTGCAGTTTTGGTTGACCTTGGGCTGAAATGAAACTGTAACAGCAAAGACAAGAAAGGACTGAAAGGGGCGGAGAAGGATGAGTTGACCCACCTGACCCCAGGAGGAGGGCAGAGTGGGGAGGAGGTTCAGGATACTGACAGCGAGCGATGGTTTTGGACCAGACCAGGGAGAACCATCCTGGGCCTGAGCAGTGCCAGAGAGCTGCAGAAAAACCAGTCAGTGAGAAGGCAGCTGATTGATGAAATTGCCTGAAATGAGGAAGGAGGGAGGAGGCTGTAATATGTAAACACTTTAATTGCGAAGTTGTTTAATCTGAGCTGTCCTAGGAGCTGACAGAATAAGTGTTATTGCTGCTTCCCAGGCTATGTAACAGGCACAGAGACCGACAGGGAAATTTTCCAGTTAGTGGCAGGGATATTAAATTATAAAAAAGATAAGAGTTTATCGCAGAAGCAATAAGCTGCTATTCTCTCAAGACCTTGCTGCTGAACTTTAGAAGAAATACTGTAGAAATCAGAGCAGAGCTCAAAAGGAAGAAATCTGCTACAGAAAAAAATGCTGATTTAAATCTTCTTTCAATTTTCAAAATTGTTTTTAGCTACAGAGAGGCTTTAAACAAGGGGGAAATATATTCCAGTTGCTTGGGATCAAAATCCAAGTCTCACAGACATGCAAAGAAAAGTCCAGAGGGAGAAGCCAATAATTAGCTCCTGAAAAAAAAAAATGCATGGCAAATGAGGGATTCAATAGGGGTGGAAAGTGAAAAAGGGACAAAAGAATAGAAAATATTCTTGCAGTAGCAAAAGTGCAGCTAAAATAGAGGATTTGGCTACGTGAGGAATAAACAAAAGGTTATATGGGAGGATTTCTTGGGAGTTAGCAAGTCTGAAGGTTGCACAGGGACAGTGCTTGTGCTCAGAAGGAAAGCTGCAGGAAGGGTAGCTTAACTGGGAAGAGCCTATTCCCATGATGGAAAGGTACAGACATTAGGAGTTCAGGAAAGAGGAGGTTAAATAAAATGTCAAGGATACCAAAAAAATGGGAATAGGGGCCAGTGCTGGGTGCCCTCAGTGGGAGTGTGTCCAGCTGCAACAAGGGCCAGCGAATCCCTCAGGGAAGCGGAGCCAGGAGCTGCCAGGGTCGGCAGCCAAGCATGAGCCAAGAGCCTGGTCATGGTTGGGGTCTGGCTGAGAAATAGTGGGTCCAGAGCCTGGCACAGCAGGGATGCAGAGGGAGCTGGTCCAGGCTCTGTGCTCAGCATCCCTCCGCTCCTGTGGCCCTCCTTGTCTGCTGAGGACCTCCTTGGCCACCCACCCCGGGGGATGGGGCAGCCCCCTGCCTTGCAGGGATTATCTCCATCCGAAGCAGCACATCTGAAGGCTTAAAAAAAAACACCCAAATAATTATTAGTTACCTTTAAACCGAGATATTTGAAGATCAAAGAAATAAACAATGAAGGTAAAAATGACAAAACTGAAAATCTGTTATCCTAATTCAGGGAAGTATTTGATCAAGTGCCAGACATGAAAGGTCTGCTCCAGCTGCTGCTTTCTGAAGCTCAAGCAAAGGAAATCTGTGCACTCTACCAGTGGCTTTCAGACTGAAGCTGTATATACGAATGAGAAGTGATGATATCTCGTATTAAAGGACATCGTTGTTCTCCCAGTTATCCCTATCACAAGATTCAGATTCTGTTCACAGTCAAAAAAGCAAATAGTTTTAAATACACTTCAAAATAGGCCAGTACTTTGGGAAAGGTCAAATTTTTGCTGGAATTTTGAGCGGTACATATTTTTACAGGAAAAGACCCAATAAAGAAGGTAAAGTAGAGGAGGCAGCAAGCACTCACTGTATCAGCAATTCAGGCTCCCAGACTGCTGAGGCAAACTGCCCTCAGGGAAATGAGATTATACTTTACCTCTGACATATATAGAATAGCAGATTTCTCATTCATCTCTAAATTCATATTGAAAACGATTAGGCAAGAGCTACTGGAAAAGGAAGAAAATAATGACCAAACCTTAGAAGCAGTATTTGTTAGCCAGATGAAGTCTCAGAGAACATTCTTTTGGAAATTAATACTCTGGTCACTGGTAGAAGTTAAGAGACATTGAGAATTAGTTCAGAAAATGCTTCCATGCTTCCAGTAAATGGAAACCTATTTATTTACTTATTTGTGAAAATAAGTTGCTTTTAAGCCTTATTTAGGGCAAAGAAGGCTCCATAAAAGAGTCACCAAGAATAAGTAAAACATTAAATAGTAAATAAATTCTTAAGATCAGAATTTTTTTTAAAGTATATTTAGAATTAATTTAAGTTTAATTTCATTATATATGACAGGAAAATCTGATATCTTATGAAAATGAAAATCAAGCGGTAAGGATCATTATTTTTAATATTCAGGAGCACCAGCGTTACTTATTGTAGCAAAATGTGTACTAGTGCTGTTTGCTTACTTTAAAAAGCTTTTATACTTGAGATACTTTGAAGCAAACAAAAAAGACGTTACAATTTATCCACTGGTACATTAATTAATTGTATAAAGAATTAAAAAAAAAAAAATCCCAGACAAAAATGAGAAGAAGCCAAATGTAGAACCTTGGAAGAGTACAAGTACTTAAAATTTTGAGAGGCACTTGGGTTGGCATCCTGTGTGCAACAAGCTTACATGTGAAAATGAGTGGTTTTTTCCCAAATATATGTCACCCCCTTGTTCCCTTGTAGTCCTTTACGGTGTCTTAGAAAGTGCCATGTTGTGCCTGAGCAGGGTGTTGCCCTTGAATCCCAAGGGGGTCACATCTCTGCCCACATGAGCTGTAATCTATGACCTGGCTTTAAACACGTTGAGCCCAGGCTGGTTGTGAAGAGCCAGGGCAGTGCCAGGTCTCTCTCATGGAGAAAGGACCTTCAGCCACATCACCAAGAGAGTTTTCTGTTATTTGACACAGAAAAGGCTCAGAAGGGCTGGGGCAGAGTCCCCTCCATGGAACCTTCATCCTCTAAATGATGCAGACAGAGCTCAGACAAAGCTGCCCTGGGGCTGTGGGTCACTGAGTGATGACACACTGGCCGTATGTTCCATGGATCTAAGAGTTTATGAATCTCAGAGTTATTTTTCATGTCCCATCGGAAGCCTCTGTGTGCATAACAAAGCTGGATTTCCCATTTTCACCACCAGGTCACCCAGGGGAGGTTGGCAATGCAGTTAACCCTCACATTCCTGAACACAGACATCCCAGGAAACCGGTAACTTCGGGAAGATCCTCCCCTTCAGTGTTGAATTGTAGCAAATTTCAGAAGTGACACACAGTTGCCAAAGATCTCCCTTCAAGAAATACTCGTGGGCAAACGTTTAACAGATTTCAAGGTTCCTGGCAATCTTGTTTCAGGGAGTGTAGAACAGCCATGTGACTGATATGATTAGAGCTCTGCTAGCAAGAAAAGCCAGACACGAAAATCAAGATGAGCATCTTCCATGGACACCTCCCTTCAGGATCTTACCATTATTCCAAGCAAAGCTTTAGCAGGTGAGCTGAAGTGTGAATAAATGGGACACAAAGCGAGAAAACAACCTAAACGCAGCAGGCTGGGCACTGTCAGTTTTGCCATCACTACCAACAGGGTCAGGATGGAGAAAGGACCATGTGGTCTGTTGTTCAGAAAAACAGTGGTTGTTTACTGATGGTGTAAATGTTGCTAGGCTACGTGGATTAAATTAAAAACCCCATCCTTTCCCAATGTGTACACCACCTTCAGCAAAGAATGCTCTGTGAATATAGTAAAAGTTGGGTTTTTTTCCCCAGATCATTCAAATTTAATTATAGAAGGACCTGCAGAAGACAGATTATCAGCCAGCTACTCAATAAAGAAACTTCTAAGCATATTTTGTGATCAATACCCATTTTATTAACCAGCTGTGCCAGTGCCCAGAGGAAAGTAATAGAGAATAAAATAGAAAATATCAATATGGCTGATAGAAACTATTACATTTTCATTTTAAAATGTATGTAGAATTGGAAAAAAGTACAAAATAAGGGGAAAGGAGGACTGTGGCTTTGTACAAGGAGAGATTAAACAAGACATCAGCTTGGAAAAGGACCCAAAAGAGAAGGGCCCAGAAAGCTACAAATTGTTTCAGGGAAGTTGAAGTGGAAAAATTTGTTGTTATTTCTCACAAGACAAGATTTAAGAGACACCAGTGAAACAATCATTCGGCCAATCTGAAACAAAGCAGTGCATGACTAAACAGTGCCACTCACTGCCACTGGATAATGTAGGGGCCAAACACAGGAAGGTGTCTGGAAGGTGATTCCATTGAAACCGAGCCTAGAGCTCTGGGTGTGGACACAGCCTCCGGCCTAGTAAATCCCAATGCCTGGCTGTGGGTGACAGAGCTGGTGGTGGCACCCCAGGGAGGTACAGCTGGGTGCTTTGTGCCCCCTGTTCTCCTCACAATCCAGTTCCTTTTGAGACATTTCCCTGCAGACCTTCTCCACCCAGGCCTGGACCTGGAATGGGAGCATGGGATGAATCAGGGGGAGAGGTCAGCACAGACCAGTCTTTGGGAAGGGAAGGGCTGGTCTCCCAAACCAGCAAGCAGCTCTGGCATCTCTGGGCATGTCTGCACTAGTTAGCAGGACAGCTGCATGCTGTGTTTTGTGATCATTAATGAGAGAAATGCCAGGAACAGTCTGTGCTTTTAGGGAAAATGATGTGTGGGAGCTTCATCCCCTGAGCTGGAACCACAGGGAAGAAAATGGGGGAAACCCCAACAATTTATCATAAGAGAACTCATTAACTTCACAAGGAATTACTCATCTCGGGAGAGACAGACATTTCACACATGTCATTGTGCCTCATCCATGATCCCCTGACAGACACAGATCCACCCCAGCCCAGGGGAAACTGAACTTTACAGTCCCGATGGAGCTTTTCCTGCATGGAGGCGGAGGAGGAAGAGGGGTGAAGGGGAGGATCTGGGAAAGTCCAGCTTCCTCCACCTGGAGACAACGGGGCTGTGGGCAAGGACAGAGATCGGGAAGGTACCCAAGGCTCTCTGCCCACGCACATTCCCCAGCCCAGCAGTGGCAGATGCTGGCCCATTTCCCGGGGTGCTGGCAGAGCAGGAGACCCTGCTCCAGCCTCCTGCCCACCGCAGCTCCAGGCTCCTTTCCAGGAGCAGCTCTGCTGCAGGAGCCAGGGTTCACCCACACTGCAGGAGCCAGGGTTCACCCACACTGCAGGAGCTGGCCGTGCCTTGCAGCAGAGCACGCCTGCTCTGATGGGGAATGGGTGGTCGGGCCGGGAGAACAGAGAGTTCCCTCCACCGAGTGATCTCCTGCCATCGACTGCCAGATCCTGAACTTTGGCTCCGGCCAGGAGGCAGTAAACGAAGCAAATAATTGCCTGGCAGTGAGTGATAGGGAGCCAAGGGTGAGCGGGCAGGGAGGGGCGGGGGATGAGCGGGAGGATTATGTTTCAGAGGGAAGTATTTTTTTAGGATTTGTCTATGCAGGCAGTCAGGAGCTTTCCTGAATCACATGGGCTTAGCCCCAGGAGGAGGAGGACTCGCTGTAATTTTACACCTTTTCAGCATTTCAGATGGTTCTGCTGAAATCTGCATTTGGAATTAAAGATGTGAAGGGACAGAGAATTGGTTTCCTTTCCTTTTGTCTGCCAGGACAAACATTCAAGGCTAAATCACAATTTAGAATTTTTTGATGGCATGAGTGGTGAGAGGAAGGAGCCAGCAGCTGACAGTAATAAATAATTATTAGGAAACAGTATTAGGAAATAGTACCAAGGGGAAATGTTGCTGCTGGGATATGCTTTCAGCTTTGGGAAATCCATACCCAGGCAGCTCAACATTTACTTTGGTATCCAGAGCTTGTGTGCAACTCCTCTCAGACCCAGAGCAGCAGCAGCACTGGGGGAGAAGCCCAGGCTCAGGTCCCCAGTGAACGAGGGAAGTCAGCTCATTGCACGGATAAACATGCCAGGCTTCCACTCTCTGTGCCAAGGGTTAGCAACAGTGTCATGTCCTTCAGCAAGTCAGCACTCAAACTGTCACCTGCAAAGGGAAGTGAAGCTTATATATGGCCTGTTGCTGTAACTTTGATACTGATCTTCATGGCCAGGCTTCTAGTACACCTAGGGAGAACCTGTGCATCATAAACTGCTTAAACTGAACTGTCTGAGCTTAAACTAAAGGGTCTGAATTCAGAGACAGATGTTAGCAAAAATCCTGTCCAATGTCCACTTAATGTTTACATTTTTACCAGGTTTGAGATACACTTGCAGAACTATTCCAACAGATTGAGGTAATGGAAAATGTCCTCAGTTTTATACACAAATCTCCCTAACTTAGAAACAGCTTTCCATTTCAAGCACCCAGCATCAGGCAGCCCATTCCTCCCCTCCATTGGGTAGCTTTCTCAGGACAGGGTCTGCCGGGTAAAAGGACAAAGTGTGGTGTAAAATGGGGTCAGACAGAGCCAAACCCGGGTAAAAAGACAAAGTGTGGTGTAAAATGGGGTCAGACAGAGCCACACCCGGGGCCACAGAGCAGGCAATGAGCCTGATGTTGTGAATAAGCACAGCCGCCCATGATCTGATCACCCAAAAGGCATCCTGGAGAGCAGAGAAGAGGCAGGAATCCCAGCGATTCCTACACCCACCCTCCTGGGAAGCCCCTGGCTGCAAGGCAGGCATCTCCCTGCCATCCTCTGGGGCAGGAGGAAAAGTCCCCAGGACACAGCTGTCAGGGCAGCCGGATCTATTTTCAACCAGGACAGTTGGGCAGCCCTTCTGTGCTGAGCACACCCGATGACACCAGCACAGTGCCACAGTGTACCTGGCCCTGAGCCACTGACTCAGCAGGCATTTTAGTCCTGTACAAGCCAGCAGTGCGGTCACACGTCATGGTTGGAGGCAGGATATCATGAGGAACATGGACATGAACGTGCCCTTGTGGAAGGAAGGCCACCAGCCTGCTGGGCTGCTTTAGGAAGAGCATTGCCGGCAGGCCGGGGAGATGGTCCTGCCCTGCACTCAGCACTGGGAGGGTACACCTGGAGTGCTGAGTCCAGTTCTGGGCTCCCAGCCTTCCCACTTCATGAGAGGTATAGTGGACCAGCCCAGTGAACAACCACAGAGATGATGAAGGAACTGGAGCATTTGCAACACGAGGAGAACAAGAGAGATGGAATTGTTCAGCCTGCAGGAGGCTCCATGAGGATCTTACCAATTTGTATAGATACCTGATGAGAGGGAATTTAGAAGGAGAGGGAGCCCAGACTCTTCTCAGTGGGATCCAGTGATGCTGAAATACATGAAATTCCACTTAGACAAAAGAGAGAACTGATTTTCTGTGAAGGTGATTACACACCAGAGCAGGTTGCCCCAAGAGGCTGTGGAGTTTCTGTCCTTCAAGATATTGAAAATCCAGCTGGACACAGTCCTGGACAACCTACTCCAGTGGGCCCTGCTTTGAGCAGGAGGGCTGGACTGGACCATGTCCAGGGATGCCTTCCAGCTTCAATTCCTCTGTCATCCTGTGAACTGCACGGTGGTGAAAGCCACTTTGCTCAGGCTATGCACAAAACTGGTCTCTCACCAGCACAGGCCACTGACACAGGAGTCCTCTTACCTAAGAGGCAGCAGATGATAGGAACAATGTAAAATGGAAAACTGAGCCATTAGAGGCAAATTGGGCACGTGCAAAGCTGTAAGGGGTGCTGTGTCCTCGGGTACATAGTTATTGGGAAGGTACAGGACCAAGCCCATCCTCCTCTGTGCAGATCCCACAGAATTAGTCAGGATTTGCTCATCATTTCACAAGAAGAACACCAGTCAAACTATCAAAGATCAGATTGGAGGTCTGTCTATTCCTCTGACCTACAGTGTCCAGCAGCAGATGCTTACAGAAAGAACACAAGAAATAAAATACTCTTTATGCCTTTCATAGCTCACTCTCACAGCTCCCATCAACCACCAGGAACATCGTGTGCCAAGGCTTTACAGCCTTATCAGTTTTCAGTCATTCTTAAACTGTTCTTCCATAATTTTTTTTGGCATTCATTTGCAACGACCTATACAGCTTAATTGTACACGAGATATAAAATTTACTTTTATTTTAAATATTGCTTGATGTCCTCACTGGACACTCTGTATGTCTTGTCTTATGAGAAATATGAGTAAATGCACCCTCTTAACATTAAGATATACTTTGCAATGTCCTTTCCAAACTGGAGAGTCTGTACTGCGTGTGCCTCCCACAGGCAGCTGCCTTTAATTAGCCAAATTTGATCAAGACTAACTTGCCAGGGGTACTCCAAGGACCTTTCTGTCTATATAGCACTGCTGAGTATGCACAAAGCCACTTGCACACAATGGGCAGAGAAATGCAAGCACAGAAGATTTACCTATCATTAATTACTTCTGGAATACTTCCAGGCACCTTGAGTCACCGCTGAAAAAATCACCTGCATCGAAACAGAATGGACCAGGGAGATGTACAGCACAAAAATCTTGTAGAACTCTACACTGCTTTTGATACAGCAAAACCAGATGCTACAAGCCCAAGCAGCATAAAGGTAAATATCATTGGTATCCTTTGCTGGTACCCAGTGTACCAGCTCTTACTGTGTGCCCCTAAACTGCAAATATACTGCCTGAACTCCCACAACAACCTGGGCAATTAGAAAATAACATTTGAATGCAAGTCTGGGCTTCTGAAAGCAAAGGAGTCCTCAGGGTCCAGGAAACTGTACCTGTGTTAAAATCCCTCTCTTTTTCTGAGGATGCACACAGAAATGGCAGGGGCAAAGAAATGGCAAATTTTGTATGGCAGAATCTTTTGACATAAGCAGATCTTTAAACACTTCCAGGGTGCCTTGGCTTTGGTGTTTGAACAAGCAAGCAAATATGTCTGATGAGCCTTTGCAAAGCTCTTCTTCTCTGCTGCAGCTGTTGGAAAGCAGCCCCTCATCCCTGATTGTCTCCTGCCATATTTTACTTAGCTAAAAGCACCAAGTGAAATCAAGCACATTAAACAACAGAATGTTATCATGCAAAACACAAAGCTCTGCAAAAACCTTGGAGTGGGGAAGAGTATAATTAGGATAAGTCAAATTGGGAAAGGGAGCTGAAATGTAACAAAAAATAAATATTTAGAGGGATAGTTTGGAAGAAGGAAGAGAGTTTATAGTTAGTAGTAACAACTGAAGTGTTAGAGAGCATGGGGAATATTTCAGTCTTCCAGAGCAAACACTGCCTAAGGCCATGACCAGTGAGGCTCAGCTGGAGACAGCAGAGCCAAGGTAAGTGCTGGGCACCAAGCAAGAGGCAGCACTTGAATCGGAGGATTTACTAGTCTCTGATTTGATCTTCAAGAATTATATGTTTTTCACGGTCTGCAGCGCTCCAGACTGATAGGACTGGCATGGGAGGGAGCACTGACCACAGTGCTCATCACCAGGCCTGGGGAATCACAGCAGGAGAGGCTCCTGCCTTCCAGCTGCCTGTCCGTCGTGAAAGAGATGTGAAACCTTTGCAGCCCAACTTGGAAAGCTGCAAGTGACTCAAGTGACCCAGTGGCCTGCCAGCAGCAGCTGCTGGGCTGGCTTCCTAAACCTCTGACCTTGCCTTTGGACTGTCCATCCCCCTGGCAGCCCCTGACAGGCACCTGCTGGGCACCTGCCTCAGGAACCAGCCTAGAGCAGCGTTTCCAAACAGGATCCTGCTTCAGCTCTTCCCAGCTCCCAGGGAGGTTAGGAGCTCAGCAGGATGCCTTTGACAGGGCAACTGGAATGGGCAGCTTTAAGCAGCAGTGTCTGGAATCGCAAGAAAGAAGAGGCACATCTGTCCTCACAGGAAGTGTCAGTATTTCTGAGACATGTAAGAAAAATGGAAAGGAAAAAATCCACCTTTAAAACACTTCTTAAAGCTGAAACTTGCTTCTAGGTACCACAGCCCCACCATCAGTAAGGGGCCAAAGCAGCCCCCAAAGTAGTATAGGGTAGTGTTTGGTGGGGAGGTGGCACAGAGCCATTAAAGCAGACCTGATCTGCTTGAAACTAGCTTGGATTTAGTTTCAGTAAACCCAAAACTGTGATTAAAACCATTTAAGAGGTTCATGCCCTTTAATCACCATTCTCCAAACCAGTATTAACTCAGTGTTCACACGTGAAGTATTTCATTCATCCATAGCTGCAATGACTCTGAGGAGGAGCAGCAGCCACTCCTGAACTCCTGAGCAGTGAGGAATGGGGAAGGGCCATGGTGGCTATGGCAGCAGCAAGAATGTGGAGACAGCTCCAAATGACATCAGGAGTCATCCCATTGATTTCACACCCCCCATCCACCCTGTAAAACACAAGATGTGGACTCTGGGGAAGGCAGGTTCCCTTCTGGTCCTTCCAAAGAACTGGGAAGGAAAGTGGCACTCAAGGTTTCTCAGCAGAACTGGGTGGGAAGTTTCCAGGCCTGACCTTGCCTGTGGAAAGGCAAGGTGAAAACTGTGTCCTCATGGTACAAGCCAACAGACCACACCAAGTACTTTCCACAAAGTGTTATTTGCTCCAAGCTGTGTTATTTAGTGTCTTGCTTTATGGTTGAAAACTTGCATCCACAACACAGAACATAACGGGACTCGTATGACAAACATACTGAGTGCAGAACATTTCTTTCCAAGGCTCATGTCAGAAATCCAAAAGCTAAAAGGCAAGGGGTTAACAATCAAAGTTAGCACGGCACAACTTATTTCCCAACTACATCTCAGAAGTAAGAATTGGAAAACTTTTGCAAAACTAAGCAGGCGTGACCATGCAAAAAGTAAATGAACTGAAGCACACATTCTAGCCAAGCAGCAGCTAGCTTTATTGATTTACAACAACACTGCATCACAAACAAATTAAAAGTTGTTTTTTGCTTCTTAGTTATTAGTCATTTCTCAAATGAAAATGTGATTATGTTTAATAATATTAAGAGAAAAACAAGGAACAGGAGAAAGGATAAAGTTACACAAGACTGCAGAGCCAGCAACCCCTTCATGTGTTCCCCTTGTATTAGAGAAATTCAGCTCTTGGAAGTGCTGTTAAATTTTCTCAGGTCAATGTAAAGGATTGAATCCCAGGATATAGTATTTGATTAATCAAATATATCATGGGTCACTATGAACCATGCTGTACTTTTGAAATCACGTTTGGGCTATCTTCAGTGGGACATAGAGGGATTTCAGAGAAAAGTTCAGGTTAATCAAACACATTTCCCCAGTGGCTGCCTCAGTAAAGCTTAGTACAAATGTTAAGCATGATGCCTTTTGTGTCCTAGTTCCACAGAAAAGATCAGTGTGCAAGACCTGATATGGTACCTGCAACAACCCCCAACCCACTGAAACATAGCTCTGGCCTCCCCTGTTGAATTCTGTGTTTGCTGCTGTATGTGCACAGAAAATTAAACCCACTGTCAACAGAGAATCAGCCACAACTGAAAAACTACAAGAGATGAGAACACTGGCTGACATTGCTTGCAGACACCAGTATGTGCAACTGCTGACTTATGCCCTGAGAGTTAAGTACCTGCTGCCAAACAATTATTTTAAGGAAGTTTTTCAGCATTAATAGCTACATTTTTCTTCAGTAAATAAAGAATTACATTTTAAGATGTGTCCCTTTCTTCCACGAGGAAGTACTTAAGGTAGTGTGTGTGACAGTGACAGCTGCCTGTTGTCAGTGTTACTGCCGTGGTACGTTGGCTCAGAAGATGGTCTATCACCTCTAACTCCTCACCAACTCTGTTTTAGAGCTACAGTTTGGATTTCTGAATGGCACATAGCACCACCTAAAGAATGTGAGGAAGGCAAAAAGGTGTTAGGCAAACAATAATTCCTAAGTGATCATTCTTTTATTCCTTTGAGGCAGACTTGCACTCTCTTCCTTCTCCTCTCTCATTTCCAGGCTTCCAAATCTTCATAGACTGGGTGCGATCCAGTTAAGAAACTTCATAGCGACTTCAAAACCTAGGAAACACGCCTGGAAAAGAGAACAGGACAAATAAGGATTCTAAAAGTCTATCCCAAACAAGGTTTTTGAAATGCAACACTATGAACCCCTGATGTGGCTGATACAGAAGGAGGAAGAGGACAAAAAGGATCTTGGACCAGAGGCAAGAATTCTACTATATCCCTCTACACAAAGGCAGAACTTTGACTCCAGTAGGCTCATTATTTACTGAAGGGGAAGCCAGTCCAAACTTACTGCATTTTCTACAGGTGGATGTAAAATCAATAGAGAAAAACCGTCAGACAAAGTCAACAAAGGGTTTCGTGTAAAAGCTTTAGAGAAAGGTTTACTTGTTGTTCCTCCTAGACTAAAGTACGTTTTTAGAACCTGGACACCAACAGCCAAAAGTACCTGCAGTGACAAGAACCTCACTGAAATGATAGAGAGTAAACAGCCAGTCCTGCCCTTTACAGGCTGCAAACATTCGCTGTGAGTGGCCGAGCCCCCAAAACCCACCCAGAATCACAGTGTACTCACCGCGTTAGCGGGAAACGCCCTGATCATCACTGCTGTGAAACCCTTATATAGAGATGCAATTCCTTCCTCTCTGATAAGTTCCCTCAGCACATCTCTAAAGCCATTTGGGTATTTTCCTTCAGGAGCTGAAAGGGATACACAACACATTAGCTGAGATGTGTGGCAGTCACAAGGGCTGAAGGATGTGCCCTGTGTAACAGCCCAGGATTTTCAACAGGTTCATACTGTTACAGCAAACAAACAAACAAGACAGCTCAGTAAAGGCTCAGTGAACAGAAGATAGGTGCTTACCATTACCAAAGAATTTACATCATCAAGTCATTGGGGGAGGAAAGAAAGGGGAATAACTTTTCTCAGGGTTGGAAGTCTGAGCTGTTACTTGCACTGATGATCACAGCTCTTCCAAGAGCTGCAGTGAGGTGATAGGAATGTCAGATATAAAAACTGATGATGCTGGTTTATAAGAAACAGAAAATTATCCTATTACATGTCCCAGCCAAGGACAGCAACAGACTTCAAGTGAAAAGCACAGGCTGTTTTAATGTCGATGTTACACAGATTTGCTGAGGTGTTTTTAAAAAATTACTCTGCTCAAAGAACAATTTTTTCCTTCTCCTGACACTGCTCTGGGAGGTACTGCCTCTGCCAGCCCTCTGAACAGGTACTCCACAAACCAACCCAGTTAAACAGAACCCACATCATCCACACAGCAGCACTGGGGACTGGCTCAGTGCACCAAGGATCAGTGCTGGGATGTGTTTCACTCGCAGCTCTTGGTGCAGTACCAGACCAGCAGAGCAGCCATTGCTCAGAGAAGTTGAGTTTCCTTGCACTAGATTATCATGATTTGTGACTCAGTAGGAATGGTCACTGTCCAGGGGAGAGCTGAGCCCACAGAGACTATGGGGAGCCTTAACAAAACTGTTCATTGACAGGACTCCCAGAGAATACAATGAAAAATCTGACAAACCTTGCTGAAGTGCAAGGCCTAGGGCCATCCACACTATAATTAGGACACAGACATTAAAATGGAGAGTTGCCAGTCCAAAAACAATGTTCCCAACAAGCCACACCCTGTTACTACAAGCTGCAGATAGCACAGGCTACAATTTATACAACTGTATCTGAAGTAAAATAACAAAACCTCCCAGAGAATTACATTTGTAATAAAACCATGGTTCTGTTATTATGAGTTCTGTGCTTAGGTTTTAAATCAGGTACCTCAAACCAGGATCATTACATATCAGAAACAGAGAAGTGCAACCTGTTTAGCCCAAAATTTGTGAGAAAACCAACTAAAAAGCTGAGAACACAACTTGGGTTTTTCATGCGCTTGTCTCAAGCAGTGCTTGAGAGATGCTACTTCCTGGAAGGAATCTTCCATCACTGCCCTCCATTCCCCGGAGCACCACACTGAGTGTGGCCATGACATGCTGGCATGGAACTTACCGGTCTGGAAACGGGATTTCAGCACATCTGGTGGAATGGCAACAGCCCAGTTGAAGATGCCAGCCAGGCCCCCAGCAAAGAGGATCCTCGGCACACTGAGGTCACTCACACTGTGGCAGGATCAGGGTGGGGTGGGAGGGAAAAGTGAAAAAAAAAAAATTAAGAAATGGTGAGGGGAAAAAAGTCAAACTCATGTGTTTTGACTAAGGTGACAATCAAAAAGGCAGCCTGGCTGACAGCCAGAAGGCAGCACAATGCTCCAGAGAGTGCAGTATCTGAGCAACATTTCTAACAATTAGAGTCCCGTGGGCAAAATGAACCAGCTCCACCCTAAAGGTTCAAATCTTTTCATTCAGCACACACATAGATACTCTGGGAAAAAAAAAAAACAAACAAAAAAGCAAAAAAAACCCCACCCGAAATCCAAGAAAGTCCCCTGGCATTTTGTGCACAGACAAAATTGAAAAGAAGAAGACCTACTTCCGAGTATTCCTTACTTAGCCAATATAATCCAAACTAGAATCTGACAGAACTCAGAATATCATTTTAATTGTCAGTTAATCCCAGACCAAAGCAGCTCTACTCAGAAAACAAGCAATTTTTTTTTTGTTTTTTTTCTTAAATTTGTTCTGATGATACTGCTCTAAGTCTCTTCGTAACTGGGGAGATTAATCAGCAGAGCCTGGGAAGTCCAGAAAGTGATGACTGTGAGATTTCACTGACCTCTTTCCCTCGGGGGTCAGAATGTTCTTCAGCCACTCGTACGTCATGAAGTACATTCCACTGGCCGGGACGTCTGGTGGGTAAACAACAAAGGCTGTGAGGAGTGGGAAACCAAACGAAGCCCGGAGGCACAGCAGCCCCATGCCAGCCCAGCAACACCACTAAGTACATCCAGATTCCTTTTCTGAACCTCTTCTACAAACAAAATAAAATCTTCTGCTGCCCTAGAGAGAGGAGTCTGAACTTTCCCAGGGAGAGCAGGTGCTCAAGGCAGGAACTGGGAAAACATCTTTTATGTCAGCAGCCTTTCAAACCAGGCTGTAATCTGTTTGCTGGTCGTTAGACTAATGATGAAACAGCTCTAAACTGTCCTAATTCCTGCACAGTACATCAGAGTTTTCAAGAGTTTTTGCACACTATTAGTTCTAATGGTTCTATTTTAGGATTTTTTTTTTGATGGGTCTTGTTTTGTTTTTTTTTTTTAAGTTACTCCCACAGCCCATTCTGAGCTCATGCCTAAACTGGAGAACCAGCCTTTGGCTGATAGGGACACCTCCAGAGTTACACTGCAGGATGCTACACTTCTGTGAGAAGCAGAGGACAGAACAAATTCCTAAACTAAGACAACAAAATACAGAAATTTCAGCTTTTTAAAGGAGGAATTACTGAAATACATAAATGACTCAAGGTCTGGCACAATTACTTTGTTGTTGTTGTATTTGACAGAGGGGTCATGACATCCCAGTCCAAAATAACCCAGACTCAAGCGGGCAGAAAGCATAACTGCTGCCATCACATATTTTAAAGCAGCCAGCATTATATAGCAACAGTCACAGACAGGCACAATCCTTCTCTCAAGGAGAAAAAAAAAAAAGAAGAAAATTTAAAAAAGCCCACTTCTGTGTTTTTCTCTTCTCTTTGTTCTCTCTGCTCCTCTCCTGAAGTCTCTCATTCCTCTTGCCTTCTCAGATCTTAATTACTTCCTATATCCCTCTGATCCTTGTCATCTAATCTCTTCCTCACTCACTGAGAATCCCATGTTTATTTCTCAGGCCCTTTGAGGCATTGGAGTAGCTCTGCAGACTGCAAAAAAAAAAAAAAAAAGAAAAAAGAAAAAAGGGGTGACATAGCCCCTCCAACTGGCTAAAGGGACAGTGAGATCTACCATACTATGTCAGACTTCTTATCCTACAGTCCCCCCCCTCAAAAGGACCTGAACAGCTCTGTCTGTTACCTCTCATGAGGGTGAGCACCGTCCCCTTGTACACCCCACGAATCCCGGCCTCGCGGTACAGCTGCTTGGCACAGTCCAGAGAGCCATTGTACTTAGTTTCACCTGTAGCTGCCTGGATCTGAAGGATTAAAGTGATAGTTTCTGACTAGTGAAGGTTTCTGGCTGATGCACAATCATCCACCTAAAAGTTAGAAAGCCACATGCATGTTTCCAGCGAGGAAGGGGCACATACTCGTTCCACAGGCACTCCTGCCTACGAAACCTCTGCCTCGCCTCCTCAAGCATCTCTCTCACATTCAAGGTGAGGATGTGTTTACAGTTCCATGCAGAGAATAGATTCTCCCTTATTTTTCTGCAGTGTAAACTTGAGACAGTTAGGTAATCCTACACTGACAAAAAGTACTCTTCAGATAGTTCAGGGAAATTCAAACAATTTGTATGTGCGTAAAAGCTTCCATGATAATATCCTGTCTGTCAGAACTAACATGTGACCACCCATCACCATATTAACAGAGTTCAGCATAGTCTGAAATAGGCAAAGCTTCCCACATCTGCTAAAGATGGCATTTCATTTGTTCAGGTTTACATTTTCCAACAATACTTTAAAAACCCTGGAGGAGGTGCGGAACTAACAGCCACCCAAATGTCAGAACACTGTCTGGAAATGCATTCCTTAGCTATGCATTGGGAACTGTCAAAGTAACAGAAAATCTTTACACCAGAAAGAGTCTTATGATCTAGAAGGTTTGCACTTTTTTTAGAAGAGGTTTCATTCAGAAAAACTGGACTTTTCCATACTTTGCAGTGGACTGAGGCATCCTCCGATGCCTCACAAAATGCCCCATAGCATAAGGCTTGTGCTCTCTAAAATGAATAGAGCAATGAATGTGTATTTATACTGTCACAGTGACTTTGTTTAATGCTTCTTCATGACACAGATGCATTAAATGACAGTTGTCTCAGTCCTGTCAAAAACCATAACAGAGTAAATGCACTAACCAAACAAATTCCTGGTATGGAAAGACAAGACCCCTAAAATTAAATTCCCATCACCACCATCCAATACCTTACCTGTAAAAGGCACTTGATTCTCTCTCCTGGAGCCATGATTACTGTTGTGAACACTCCTGACAACATGCCAGCAGCAAACAGCTGAGGATATCTGCCTCGAGGAAACAGAAAAGACCCTAACACAACACAGTACACAGGAAATGAAGGGCAGAAAAAGCCCTGCATCATCAGATTATGCTGTTCCACGTGAACTTGGCAGTGGAAGTTGAAACATATCCACTGCTTTTGATCAGTGCAGAAGTGCCTCATCAACGTGTAATTAGAGCTAAACATTTAAGATCTCTAGGATTCAAAGCTCTGGTTCCCACAGCAACCACAACTCAGCTCTTCCACTGTATGTGCTAATATTCCTTCTACGTGCATTTTTTGCTGCAGCATTCCCCATTCATTTTTATTCCCAACAGTCTTTTTCTTCTCCAGTCTCCCATACTCTTCTCAGTGACCCCAGATTCCACACATATTCCTGATTGTGCAGCCAGGAGCCTCCTTTCTGTAAGCTCTCACTCCCTCACTCCTTCAGCCTCTGCCATCATCAAGTCTGTCCTACCAACCTGCCATTATCCCACACATTCTGCACCTGCTTTCATGTGGCAAAGTCTCCATGGTAAAAATCCCTTAAACAGGCTGAGTTTCTCCATCACAAAATTATTTTTACATCCAACCTCGTGCTACCTCCCCTCGTAAGATGATTTAACATCTCATTGTAACTGAATTCCACACCTCCCGCATCTCTCCACTTGCCCAAGAGATGGCATTCCATTCCAATTCTTACTCATATAAGAGTAAAGACTCTTAAATTCTCATTAGATCTTCCAGACTATTCAGACCTCCCTCACCACTCCTTGTGCACCTCCTGCTCCAACTAAGCTTTCAGTTTTCTATTTCACCTTGGGATTATTCAGCTCCAGAAAAGATGGAAACCTGACGACCCTGTCTTCTCCTTCTTCCTTCCACAATTTCCTTTTAAAATCAGCATGCCTGCCTCTAGATCCATAACCACAGCCTTAAGAGTCTGACCTTTATTTTTGGGTCTCATGTCCCAAGCACACTCTACCTTCACTGTGTCAAGTCTGCACCCACAGTGCAACACAGTTGGGCACAATGACAGTTCTACCCTCTATTTATTCATTCTCTCCCACTGCTCTTCTTCAGAGGAATTCTACATAAAAAAACTATGCTGCCCTTCCACAGCTTGCTCCTTAAAACTTCCCTTTGGTATCATGTGTATAAAACACAAGGCACTGAGGTGATCAGGCTGCTGGAAATCAGCCCACGGCCCATTTGTTTCCTTGTATCGCCCACTCCTGACTGTCTCCCTGGCCTTACCCTTCAGCCTTTCCTGCATGAGGACACCACCGTGGTAAAACAGAGGGTAAGTGAGCAGTGCCCCAGCACCTCAGCACTGCTTCCCTCCAGCCATCCAGAGCTTGCTCCGTGTTGGCTTGAGCCAAGTGTGCTCACACCACCTGGGCAGCTCCTCTGCAGGCAAAGCTCCAACAGAAACCAAACCACCCCTGCCCACCCCACCACGCCTGGCTCCACACAATGGACTCCTGCTTTCTGACAGAGCTCCTACCTAGCACACAAATAGTGGAATAAAATGTTGCTAAGCTACAGCCCAGTTCCTGTAGAGCTGTAAATCACAGCTTGGCAAAGACATTACAGGAGTATTTTATGGGTGAGGGGGTTTTCTTCATGCCCAAGTTGGCTTGTAGAAAGCCACACAAAGTTTTCTCAGCTTCCATTGCTTTTCCAGAAGGTTAGACATGCCTGAGAGGAGGGCTGCTCATAAACACCTCTTTTCAGAAACAATAGTAAAACATTTCTATGGCTGTTCTTACATCCTAATGCAGGGACACAGCAAGAGTCACAACCAACAGGGAAAAGAGAATCAGGGCTGTGAATGTTGTCAAGACTGCTTGACCATTAAGTTATTTCTCCCATAGTTTCTGTTAATAGCAAGACTGCTGGCAGGCAATAATTATATAACTCTCACTTTACTCATCTAAAACGGAATTGTTCCTTAATGGCTCCTTCTTGCGTAGAAAGGGAATTGCATTGCACCTGCCCACACACTGTCTGTTTTTAGCCTGTGCTATCAATCCCACGCTTCCAGAAGCATTAAAACATGAGTGTTTTATTTTCTAGAACTATATTTATAACCTAGGAGGGGAGACAAATTTACACCACAACTCAACATGCGACAATACAGCCACAGCCTCAGGATGCCTTTCCCAAGCGCCTGATTAACCCAGGAACTCACGTCAAAACGTCATCAGGTTTTCTCTGTTGGAGTCTCTTTCCCAAGCCAAATCCAAAGAAGCACACAGCGAACATGGGTGTCACTCCGACAATAGGAGCTGCCATTCCTCTGTATAAGCCTCGGATTCCCTGCAAGAAACATTATTACAAGAATTACTTGGTTTTGTGTAAACTTTGCACACAGTTCAACTTGTTGAGAAGCGGAAGGCGACAATCCAGGATAGGATCAATCAAACTGATCACAGGGATAACGGTGTTCATTGTTTATTTGCAGTTATACATGTTTAGCTGAGGCTCAGGGCCTGCTGCAGAGGGAAATTATCTTTCCTGGGAAACACTGGTACCACTGACGCCCTTCTATGGCAATACCTGTCACCCTGTATGTACATCTCAAGTATGAGGAAGTGAAGTTAAAAGCCACCTGAAAAAAAGTCCTAATAGATTATGTCAAGAGAGAACACTCTGTCTCTCAGCTACACGCAAAAATACGCCTCTGTTTTACTGGTGAGTTCTCAAATCCTGATAGTGAACCTGAAAATTGAATTGAATTCACTCTTTAACTCAAGGGAGAGCCAGGGAGAGCAGCCTGAATTCCTTCACGCTCCACATGAATTCAGTTTGGAATGGGTTCAAGAGCAAATTATTTTTTCTTCCCTACCCTAAGTCAAAAGTTTTCCACCACACATTATATTTCTGATGTTTTACACATTCCTGATGTTCCCCTTCGTAGACTACACACATGAAAAAATTCTAATGCAGACCCCAGCAGTTGCAGTCATTTACTTTCTCTTGCCTTTGAACTGAATTTTTTCTAATAAAAGATAGATTCCTAGATAGAGGGAAGATGCCCAAATTAAATATTTGCTGGTCTGTGCACCCCTTTCTTCCCACTGCCCCAGTAAACCAGTGCATCCCAGTATGTGCTGGGTGTGTACAGGCACAACAATGAAATTGCACCTGGCTGACAGAGAGGAGCCACTGCTGCCCAACCTCCCCATGAGCAATGGGAAGGAAAAGGCCACGGCAGAGAGAGGTTTAATAGTTTTCATTATAGAAATGGATGAGTATTGAGTAGGAGTGGAGAAGCGGCACTGTTTTTGAACTTCCCATCACAAGGCTATTATTATGGCTCAGCTCTGACGTCTGTGCTGCAGCAGGGTGTTAAAAACTGCCAGGGATTCAGAGCTGGCACAGCATTCCAGTCCTTTGTGGGAGAGACCAGGGGAGCAAGATTTACTTTGGTTATATAACAACCTGTTAATACCACAATGAAAGTAGATTTCAGATATGAGGCAGATCTTTCATTTAGCAGAGAGTTACCTAACGAGATCCAGCAGTTAGAAATTAGACTTCAGGCACAGCCATTGTTTCCAAAAAGCTACCAACAGATAAATAGCTGCAAGGACAACTTATAAAACCAAAAACTGAGCTCTGTGTCACTTAAAAACTTTCAATCAAGGCTGTGTGTGCCTTTCTAAAAACAAAACAGACCAGTTCAATCACATAATATAAATGATTTAGGAGTGAAAACTACTCTCCACCTTCTGAAGAAGACTGACAAAACTTCTTTACTTGATCCTCTGCCCTCAAAAAAAGAAAAACAGAAAAAAATCTATTAATTAATGATCCTCTGCCTTCTTATAGATGGCATACCACTTTATAGAAGAAAGTAAAAGTACTACTTGTATAAACAAAAGTCGTTACCTATTTCAGGATTTTCAGAGATGACTCCAAATAACAAAGACAGAAAGACTACACCAAACACAATAAGGCCAAAACACAACTGCCAACATTCACTCCAGCCTATGCCCTCAGATATTAATATCATGCTATTTTGAATCAAAAACATTTCTTAGCAAAACAAAGAGACGTGCACCTGGGCCATGTGGATGCAAGAATGCCTCAACTTTTGTAATCCGCTTAAAGAGTTTTAATTAAAATCAATTCAAGCGATAACCCAAGAATTGTACGGTCTCTGGGGGGCAACATTCCCACACAACTCTGTTCCTGAGACATACAGGAACAACTGATATTTTTGGCAGGTGTCACAGTACCTCTCCAACAAGAGTCTTTCTGAAGCAGTCAAAGGTCCCAGAATAGAGTGCGGGCTGGCCAGGCTGTGGCTTAGGCTGGGTTTGCAGTCTGACCTAGTGAAAGGGAGAGGAAAACATTATTTTATTAAATATTACTGTCTAAACTTTGATTTAGAGAGCACCTCTAGCTATCATGGAGTATGTTTTGTGACTAGCCTTGAAGGTATCAACAGAGAGATTGACATCGGTTTAGCCCTTCGCAGAAGAGAAGAATTTTAATGTATTGAATAGTTAATGTATTGAACTAATTAATTCTTGGGATGACGTCAGGATGACAAACCCAGCTCCTTCTGGACCCTGAGTTGTGAATTGTGACCCACAGAGTCACTCCCGGCCTCTGCCTGGTCCAGAGGCGCTGGGCCCCGCCGCAGCACGGTGCCGGCGGGAGCATCCCCGCTCCCAGTCCCTTCCAGCGACGGGAACACGACGCTCTTCTCCCGATTTTTCACTATAAACTTGAGGGGACTGAGGGAACCCCGCGGCCTCCGCGCCGCAAGGGGGCGCCCTGCCGCGATAGGCGCGTCCAGCCCCGCCTCCCCGCAGCAGCACCGGAAGCGCGGCTCCCGCGGTGGCTGCCGGGAGCTGTAGTCCCACTGCAGCCCCCGCGCCGCTCCCGTGCGGTGCCTGCCGGGAGCTGTAGTCCGCCCGCGGCCGCCCCGCACAGCACCGAGCACCGTCCGCCCCCCGGCCCCGCGCCGCCTCACCTTGATGGTGTCCAGCGGGTGCCCCACGAACACCAGGCAGACGCCTCCGAAGCCGCCGGCGAAGAAATTCTTCAAGGGGCTGATGGGCTGCGGCTGCTCCGCCATGGCGGCGGTGGGCGAGGACACGGGACCGGGTGAGAAGCGCGGCCGGGACCGGGGCCGGGGCGCTGCGTCCCCGCCGAGCCAGTGCCGCCCCCTCGGCGCCGCGACCTTTACCCCAGTGCGGGGCACGCCGGGAGGCGGGAGCGGGGCGGGCGGGACCGCGGGGCTGCGAAGGGTCGCTCTCCGGGCGCTGTCCCCCAGCGCTGTCCCCGGGCCGCGGTCACCGGGCGCTGCCACCGGCGGACCCCGCGTCGGGGGCTGGCGCCGCTCCCGGGGGCGCGGGGCCGGTTCCCCCCGCCCGCTCGCAGTGGTTCGGCCGCTCCCCCCCGGCCCCGCGCCGTGGCCCGGCCCGGCCCCGCCCCGCCCGGCGGAGGTGACGCACCGGGCCCGGCGGTTCCGGCGCGCAGAGGGAGCCCGGGGCGCCGCTCTCGCTGCCCGCCGGTAA
>JAWWES010000024.1:8892728-8913366 GCA_035583135.1 Lophotriccus pileatus
GACTTTGCAAGTGTTACTCTGAAAGTTTTTCCTTATTTTGGTCTTAATAAGAACTAAAAGTTCATTGCTTTTAAAGGAAAATGAGAGGCAACCTTTGCTCCTTGGTTAGTGCTGTTAATCTAAAGGTCTGTGGAGGGTTCAGTTAATACCCTGACTAAAATTAGGACAGGCTATCTGTGTTGAAACATGCCAGATGAAAATCTCAGACTAGTGCCCAAAACTGTGGTTCTCTGAGCAAAAGGCCTGTGAAGTGGATAATTTTTAATTCCTCAAAAGGTCACTTGAACACAGTCAACACTTGTGAAGAACAATGCTCTTGAAAGCAGAGTGGCCTTTGTTGCCTACAGAGCAGCAAAGGGGTTTACAACAGTCCCTTTTAAAAAAATAAATGTAAGATACAGTATCTTTTCAAAAGTAAATAATTAAAATTGTATAGTAATAAGTTTGTTTTCAAGATAACTCTTGTCATTGAGTGACTGTGGGTCCTGGAGTGGCATATCAGTAGATGCAAACAGTGCGATACTCAGCAGTTGTACAAACAAAGTTGACCCTGTCACTGACAAGCAATTAAGTGTGTGATGAGGTCATATTGTTTTTGTTTGTGAATGACACTTCCTGGCTCTGCTGAGGGTCCCCATACCAGTCTGCAGTGTCTGTGATGCTTCAAATAAGTGGCAGTAGTTTGTCTGTTTCAGTGATGAGGTGGATCTTTCTAGTGTTTACTTTTTTTCTTTTTTTAACTCGTGGTATAAACCACCAGATAAAAAAGTTGCAATTAGAATTTATGAAAAAAATGTTACCTTAATTTTAGATTAAGCTGATTGTCAGTCACGAGGAAGCTATGATATTTCTGCACATCTAGCAAGGAAAGATAGTCATGTTATTTTGCAGACAATTGATACTGATGTAGCCTTTCCACTAAAACCAAAGGAATTGTAAGACTGAAGAACTTATAATTTTCACTTCTCTAATGTGAGTAATCTGCTAATATTAACCAGACAGCAAAAAGCTTACTTCCCTTGCTTCTTGAAATAACAGCTTATGTGTGGGATTTTTTAGCCCTGTCCCTTAAATAATAAATCTTGGTAGATGCAAAAAATATTTGATATCATGACATAATTCTGAATCTATTAACTCACGTTATCACTACTGTTCTTTCAGAGATAAGCCAGTTTTTCATATACTCTAGCTCACTGTACTGACATTGCATCTCTCAGTGCAACCAAATTTGTATTTGCTCGTAAAAACACAGTCCTCAGAGGCTGCTCCACACACTCAAATTGCGCTGACACAGAGCAGTTCGTTTGTAGAGCTGCCTGGTGAATGCTGGCAGTGCTCCTTTTCAAATACCATCTTCAGCAGATCCAGAGTCATGTGTGTGGGGACTGGCAGCCTGTGTGAGCGGCTCTTCCCGAAGGAGCCAGTGCTCGCAGAACGCCCGTTCTGTGCGGTCACAAACCGGCTGTAAAGAGCCAGATGTGAGGACACAGATGTGTGTGTCTGTGCCTCGCTGTATCGCTGTGCAAACCCTGGCCCAGAGTGTGCTGTGGGGTGCTGCTTATCTGAGCAAACCTGCAGTGGTGCATAGTCATCCTTTTGGATGCCATAGTGACTTCATGAAACTTTACGTGGCGTAAAATGACAGTATTACAGCCTGGCTGTGACTGAGTACCTCAGGTACAGGAGAGGGGTTCAAGCCCCTTTGAATGTTAAAATGCATGTCCATAATTTCAGGGTTTCAGAAATTTATGTTCAAAGTTGAAGTCCATGAGAACCAACATTGGTAAGTATTAGTAAGCAGTAAATATTTAAATATCGTGTATTATAAATGGTAGAACCTGATAGGCAAATTTGACTTCTCCACAGAACCCCTGTGGTGCTGTTTGGCAATGATAACCCACTATTTCGAAGTACCCTTAAACCCTAGATGAGTCAGGACTTGCAGGTTTATATCTATACTGTGTTCTGTGTTCTAATACAAAGCCAACATTAGGTAGGACTTCCACCCTGAAGCTGTAACCCTTGGGAACACTCTTGTTTGAGACATACCTTTGTCTTTTACCTGTTTTTTTTGTTCCCAAACAAAAGGATCCTGAAAGTTCTGCTGTGAGAAAGCTGTGTTGTTGCCTATCAGATCCACCATGACAATGTTTGAGTAGTATCAGGAGGACATGAATGTGTCTGTAACTCTCTACAGTGTGGAGTTTTTTGGCTCATAAAGATGTTTTTTGGTTTTTAAAAGTAACTTTTGTAGACTTGTGAGCAGGATAAAATTGCTGGCTGGAGAGTCCAGACCTTGCAACCTTTGACAACTTCACGGAGTCATTTGAGAAGAGAAATCAGTTTTATTACTGCTCAGGACTGCTGAAATTCTCAACTTGATTGGCAAAATGAGCTACAAATGTGGAGGGTGATTATAGCCCACACATTTCTTTGTGATTCACACCTTAAGTGTATCTTACAGCCAGTATGACTCTTCAGCGAGCAAAAAAACTCTGCTCGCAGTTGTTGATGAGTGTGATCTTGGGAGGTAGAGGCAAGATACAAGGCATTAAAAATGCCAAAACAATCTTTCAGTAACTGTTTCATGTTGCAGGCTTGCAGCTGGACAGGATGGTCACAGGAGCAGGATGAAGCAGCTGAACACATTGCCAAATTTGTGCTGTGCCTATTAAGGATGGTGCAGCAGAAACGAGCTGTGTTGAGCACTGTGAAACAGTGTTTTAAAAAGCAGATGTTCCTCCTCTTCATCTTTTTATAACAACAGGAAAATGCCCTTAGCAGTTGGGGTTGTCAAGTAGAGGACTGTATTATTTGGGACTGAACATGGAATACTCGCTGCGGAGTTACCAAAACCCTGCTCCACCATGGCTGTGAGCACACACCAGTGCTTCCCAGTTCAGGTTGGCTGCCCAGTGTTCTGAGCCACTGGTCATGGCTTTGTGGATTGTGTCCTGTGTTTTGTTGGGAAAGCACCTCGGCAGGGGCTGTGCAGTGGGGTTTGGCAGTGTTCAGGGAGCACAGGGCAGCGTGAGCTGGGTACTGATGCTCTCACACTGTGTCAAACTAGAAAAAATAACTGCAGTGAGGACTGCTGGGGAGTCTCATGTCAATCTTATATCTGTCTGCTGTCTTACAGCTTCCTTGCTGCATTTTTTTCGCTCTAAATCTCTCAAAGAAGGAATCTCGTAGCTGTTTTGTAATAATGCCTCTGGCATACCAGTTTGCTTAAGTGTTTCTTTTCTTTTAATATTTGTTTCTGAATTTTCCCTGGAAGAATAGCCTAACAGCTTGAGAAATACGTATGTTGAGATTTCCTAGCTGAGTCCTACTGATCCTGTTTGTTGGCAGCTGCAGCTGAAATTGTTGCTGTCCTGTGTAGGAGAGCAGATGGATTAAAACAATGTGTAAGTGTGGAGAAGGAGCTAGAATTTAACCCCAGATCCCCTTTCTTCGGTATGTGGCCAACTAGGTCATGCACTGACAACTTCACAACCATGGTGTAACACCAGCAGTATTTGTCATTCTCAAACTGCACTCTGCCTCCTCAATATGCATCTAATCTTGCAGACTGATACCAGGTCTCTGCATGCCAGAAGGTGAGTGACGGGGAACAGATTAAAACCCTGTGATGAAGCAGAGCTCCTGTAGTGCTGTTTGTCAAGACCTTTCCACGGTATTGAGAGTGCAGCTACACACTCTAAATCACACTTCTTTCCTTGGTGCAGCCTGCAGTCTGTAAGGAGGAGAGGGCCTGAAATGTCAGACAAATTGTAATCGATCCTGTGTGTGGATCCTAAAGCCATCCTAAAGGTGGATGGCTTTTTCTCACTTTTTTTTTAATTTGACTCAACCCAGGAAAGAAACCAACCAGGGATGTGATTTTGTATTAACTTTGTCAAGTTTTCCTGATAAATGAAATGAATTTAAATTCAATTTTGAGAACGACCTTCCAATGCTCAGAAACCTGTAACAGTTATGGAAGACTTTGCTATAAGTCTTCGAACACTTATGGCAGGTGATGTGAATCACATCTCAAGCCCCTGCAACCTCCTGAGCTACTAGGATTGCATTTTGGAAGTCTGCTTAAAAGAGAGGTAGATCAAAGCAAAGGAGAAAATGTGGTCCAAAAAAAGCTTTTGGTTGCCCTTTTATTTCTTATTAATTCCTTATATTTTTGCAATTTTCTGAGAAATCCTCCAATAAAAACAGGGCAGTATTGTAGTTTTTCCAATGGGTTGTGAAGAGAGTCCGATCTTCTTTCCACAAGAGAAACGAGTGTAAAGTAGAATTTTTTCCATTTGTGGGTCACTTTCCTTACCTCAGTATCCTGAAGGAAAGCATGTCTGAAAGGATTTTTTTCTTCAGCGAAATTACTCAATACAAATCATGGTTTCTCTCTAAGGTGTTACTCTACCGCCAGCTCAGTTCAATCTCTATTTTGCCATAGTATCTCACCAACAGAAACAGTTTCAGAGGCTTCTGCTCTGTATGTTTTTACTGTTGTAAAGAAATTTAGTGTGTTTTTAGAGGTTTTGATGCAACGCACAAACTAGTAACTTCTGAAGTTCATCCTTTCCTTGTAGAACTCACAAAAACTATTTGTGAATTAAAACAAATGCTTCTCAAGATTAATCCGATTTGCTTAATGCTATTTGTATAAAAACCTTTGATTAGGCAAAATACAAGAAATGGAAACTACATTTCTTTATGCCAGGTTTGTGTTCCTCTTGGCCAGACATTTCAGTGCAACCCTGATCTAACAGGAATTGTCAGCTTGGTGCAAAGCCATGGGATGTCAGATCCAACCAGATCCTGTCAGCTCCAACTCATTCTGAATTGAATGTCTTTGAGAATCACGTGGTGATCATTGTTTTAAATTCCTGATACCATATCTCTGCAAAAGTGAGCATTGAAACACACCTCCAAAAAATAGGCCATCCCTTTGAGAAAAGTGAAATGAACTCCTGAGATATGCATGTGACATAAATATGCATGAGCAATTTCTGTAGAATATAAGCTCTACAAAAGGCAGTGGTTTTTTAGCTTTTAGGAAACATTTCTGTGTGAATTAACAACTGTCAAAGTGGCATGGTTGAAAAGATTTTCCTGCTGTAGAGAGATGAAGCTTCAACTCCTCAAAAAACTTGGCTTATCTAGAGAACCAAGTTGAGACATAGTTGTTTTAGAGTCCTCTAAACACAGCAAGGTACCTGCAGAGATTCTTTGCAAATTCTTTTGATATTGTCTTGTTTTAAAGAGTGCCAGACTCTTTCATACTTCAGAAGTGTGAGAGTTTTGCTTATCTTGGAGAGTAAAGAACCCAGGAGATAAACAGAGATAGAAATAATGACAAAAAATAGCCTGTGCAAAGAAACCTGTGTGCTTCTATACAAAATGGATAGACGTGTGTTTAATGTGATGGCATCACTACTTTATTCTACTTTCAGAATCTAATTTTGCCCAGCACTATGTAAAATTTTCAGACTTTTTTCACAATTCCTATAGAGTCTTATCCCTTATGCAGAGCAGCTTCCTCTTGGCACCCTTGCTGTGTGCATAGGCACTGTGCCCCTTTTCCAGTGCACTGATCAACATTAGTGTTTGGTGCCCATTTCTGGCAATTAACAGCCCTCTATCAGTGGTAGATCAGAGTTAAGCTGGTGGAAGTTTGGAAGAGGGTTCTGGGATGATCAAATTCCTGTTTTAAAACAAAGCTGGAAATTGCAGATTGGATGAGATTCTCTCTGTTCAGCTTTGCTGCCACATCATGAAGAAAGAAGCCTGGTCTTCACTTGGAAATTTTCCAGATTCAGATCTGGACTGAGCTGATCTTTAATATCAAAGTTTTAAGCTGGTGGTGGGGAAATGAAAATGAGGAGAAGAAAAAAATTTTAGCATGCCTATGGCTTTCAGCTTCTACACTTTAATAGATCTAGTTTCAGATAGAGGAGTTCTGGAGAAGTCAGGCTCTGCAGGAGCATTGGCAAATTGATCAGCTGCAGGCAAAAACTGAAATAGAAGTGCAGCATCTAGAATATGCATTCCCTTCTGCATTGGGGTCTGTAGAAGTATTTTACTGAAAGGATCTGCTGCCAGCAAGACACCAAGTGGGCTGTGTCACTGCCTTTTTTGGTTCTTAGCATTCTGAAATGGGAGTAGGAAAGTTTAAACAAAGCAGATAATTTATCAGAGGCATATTTTTTTTTAATTTGTTTTGTGTCTAAGGCCAAGCATTATTGTTCCTGGACAAACTGAGATTCTTATGGCACCTGGTGACTGATAGGGGACTGACTTGGAGCTCTTTCTGAGATGTTTTTTTAAGTTTGAGGTCTTTCAGTGTGTGAAACTTCTGGCTGTCCAGGAAATGCTTTGTTGGACAGTATCAGCTTTGGTACATTCCTTCTTCTTACTGTAAGGTAATGAATTATGTACATATGGACTAAAATTCTGGTTGTAGTGATATTTTTCTGTGCTCAGCATGTTCTGACTCCTGCTTTCGAAGAAATACTTGAACTACTCTAGGGTGTGGAAGAACTGGCTGACTTGGTACAATCATTCAGTCATTGTGAATGTACAGTCACTGAAGAGGCTCGGGTGCACTTCTAATCAGTAGAAGCAGGCTTTTGTTAAACACTTGTTTTTCTTCTCATGCTTGTTTTCTGGAATCTCTTCAGTAGTGTTGGCTCCTGAAGATATTCACGTTTGTCTTCTGAATTCCCAGCCTTGTGAGCAGGATGTAGGATGTGGTGAGACTCCACTCAGCAGGCACAGCCCCAGTGTCATTAGTTGTCTGCTCTTCTCCCATCTCTTTCTTACAGTTTTAATGTTATCTATTTTTAACATGTAAGAACTAGTGCTTCCATGCCAAGGAGACAGTGGGTAGGTTGCTACAACTGTCTGACGCTGGGACTTGTTTTGCAAGATCACATGTGCTGCAATCAGGTAGTATCAAAAAATTTTCTGCTGAAAGTGGTCTCATGTTATGAACCAGACTTTATGAATTGAAAATGTTATTTTCCTGCATACTTTTATGATGAAAGTAGTAAAATTAGCACTACAGCTGATCCAGTCAGTGCATCCACTTGGATCAAAGTAGGAATGGTCACAGATGCTTTGTTTTTCTTCTAGATTTGTTAATCTGGCATCTTTCTGGAGCACTAATTCCACATTTTGCCTGACACATAACTTGACTCAGAAGTATTTGATTGTGTTAGGATAGGTTGTTAGATTTCAGAAATGTGTGTGCTGATACCTGTATTTCTCTTTCTCTACATCTTCATTTTTGAATGTACTTGGCTCCTCCTCAGGGAACAAGTAACTTCATGGAATCATGATGTCGCAGTAGGTGCTATACCTCAGGCTCTGAAAATCCAACTGAAAAATAGTCATTTTCATATGTTACAGATCAGCTTCCCATTTAAGTCTGGCAGTTTGTTTTCTTTTGTCAGGATGGTAGTTCTTCCTTACTGCTACTGAGAAATAGCTTCACTGCTGTTAGAGAATGATTCATTACCATGTGGTTTGCATTTGTAGGAAGCCAGTCTTGTAGAGACCACATTCCTGATGCTTGTTTGTTTTACAGACTCAAATGCAGATGTTTTCCTTGTACAAACAAGTCAGAGGTGTCTGTCTGGGTCTGCCAGGCTGGGGGCTTAAGATAACAACCCATCCCAGGCTGGCAGTGGCACTTGATCCGTGCAGACTGTGTGTGTTGGCAGCAGCAGCCCTGTGTGCCATGCTCTATCTCATCACAGGCTTCTGTGTTGGGAGGGAGGGAGGGAGGGCAGCACTGCCTGGCAGCCTTTGTTTTCAGGGGGTCACATCACATCACTAATCAAGTTGAGGAAGGTAACGTGGCAGATCTTGCACAGCATGAGCTAATGCTGCGGTTCTTATAGAAAAAGGATCATATATATATTGAAAATTACTCTTTTATTACTGGAATTTCTTAGTGGCCAGCAAAGGGGACACATCAGAATGTAGAGATGGATAAGTCAATTAAACACCCCATCTGTATTATGTGTAGGGGCTGCAATGGTTCAGCTCCCTGAACCAACACTGACAATGTCCAGCACTGACAAATGCCAGTGCAGGACCAGGGCAGTATCATGTGGCAGCAATAGGTCAGTTGTGTTGTGAAACTGCACCTCTTCAGCAGGGTGGACTTGGAAGAGTAATGACTGTGCTGCCCCTAGGTTTGCAGAGCCTGAGTGTTTTGTAGGAGGAGTGACCATTGCTTCTTTTTCCTTCCAGGATTGTGTTGGTTTTGCTGTGTGTCTGTATTAAAAGTACATCGGATCCTGTGAATCACCTGTAGCAGGGTTCAAGAAGGCTTATGATGCTTCAGCTGATGATTGGGACTGACAGCTTCTCTAGGGGAAAAAAAACAAGGCAAATCTTCCTGCACCTAGGACAGAAGGAGTTATATTTTCTATATGCGTAGTAGAAGTGCTTTGGTGATAGTTCACCTTGAAGTGCAGGAGGCAGAGCCCTTTTAATGTCAGAGGGTGTTTGAATGTAGAGAGTGCAGACTGTGAATTTGCCGAGGTGCTTCCTAGCACAGAGAGGAATGAGGAGACATGGCTCATGAGCCTTCTGAATTCTCCTGGAAGAGGTGTATTTGCAGGACACCTACTTTGTTTGAACTCCAGGGCCTGATAAAGGCATGAAGGGGTCAAGAGGCAGGTTGAAGGTCTAGCAGCTCAGCAGATGTCTGTGGTCTTGTTGGGTACAAGGCTTTTTGTGCAAGCAGATAAGTCCATTTTCTTCTGAAATAAACTAATACATAGAAGTGAAGGAGAACTTGTTTCCTAGTGCCCTTTTAGCATGACTTTAAATGTCATGTTGCAGTATTCTGGAGGGTGCTTGGGCTAGCGCACATTGCGCTGGTGCTTGCCAAGAGTCCACGTAATGCAAGCAGCTCTCCATGAAGCAGTCCCTGTCACAGCAGCTTTCTGTCTTCCTTTTCCAATCCAGTGTGTAACTTCTCTGCAGTGAAGGGCTGGGAAAATGTTTCCTGTTTTCCCCATACCCTTTGCTGCCACAGCATCCCTGCATTTGCAGCCTGTTGCTGCTTCTCCAGCTCAGTAAGTCGTATCTGTCTGCCCTGAGGTTCTGACTTTGCACATTTAATGAGGATCCTGATCCCAGTCTGGTCTGGGCCTCCCAAGTGGTGACCACAGTCAGGACTGAATGTGGGGCTTCCATGAGCAGTTAAGCTAATCCAGTGAATTCTTGATTCCTTCCTCTCTGTACTGTTGAAATTAAGTATGTGAGTTAGTTTGGGTACATCCATGCTTCATTCCAACTTTTGTGTTGCAGATATACTGGCTGTGAGCATTGTGCCTGGCAGTCTAATGTGAATTGAGTATCACTGGGATTGCACTGAGTTTGTACAACTTAGTTTTAAATGAAAATCATAAGCAGAGGTGTGGCTTCAAAATGTGCCAAACTTGACTTTTTATTTTTTTTCTTTTATTTTCCACTTAGGTATCACATGCTGTTGCAAAGCTAGTATTAGTTAGTTTCCACTGGCAAATCTCAGAGATTTTGGAAAGGTAAGTGTAAATAGTCTTATCTCTTTTGTGCTCAGTGCTTTTTTCCCCAGCTTTGCAGAAATGCTCAGGGTGCTCCATAGGTGTGTTTTTGACAAGTGTCTTTGGACCTGAAAGCAGGACATGCAGTCCTTTGCAGGGAGCAGAAGGAAACCACTGATTTGTTGAGGCTGCACTGCCTGTAAGAAATTTGTAACAGAGAGAGGGCAGTGGTGGTGAATGTCCTTCAGTTTGAGGAATTACTGTTATGCTTGGAACCCTGTAGATGCATTTATCTTAAATTTTTATATAACAGATTGTTTTAACAAATAAAAAGATCATGTATGTTCTGCTTTGAACATAGAAACCGTAAGTCATAAAGGAGCACCAAACCTATGCTGATGTGATCTTTAGTAGTACATCCACATTGAAGTTTTTGCTCCTTCTGACATAAGTGATGGTTTTTTCCCAAACTGACTAGTATTTGGAGAGCAGGAGAAGGTGGTGTGAGAGAACTGAGAACTGCAGCCCCCTTGCTTGATCAGTGTCACTGTAACATTCTTCCAACTGATTTCAGAAGCAGGGTTCAGACTCTGCCCAAACATATGCGGGAAGTGTATCTGGAGGCACTGCTGGCTGGCAGCCCCTCCGCAAAATACTGGCTCAGAACTAAACATTGTCTGAAAATAGAGGACACCAGCCTGACTCATTCTGCCATGCCATTTTTGGCCCTGTAGCCACCAACTTCATCCAGAGAATGTATGGAAAATGTATCTCGTGTATGGATGTTGTTGCAGCATCTTTGGTAACTGTCTCATTGGTTGCCTGAAAGCTTTTCTCTGGAGCACAGAGAGAGTGAGATTCCCACAGAGCAGCTCAGGGTGATCCTGCAGCTTAACTAGTGAGATTGAAACAAGAGGAAATTTGGGGAAGGGTTTATTTCCAAAGCTATGATTTTGCGAGTTGTTCTGTGGTTGATCTAGTCCTCAAACTTCTGTCTTGGTACAGTGACATTATCAAATGAAAGCTCTTTAGTTCAACTAAGAAGTGCTAATGAGGAGGATGGACTTACAGCATGGTCACTATAGTGATGCTGCTATTTCTGAATTCATTGATATAAACATTCCTTTGCATGGGAAATCACAAGCAGCAAAATGTGTTTAATTCTAAGGCTGCTGATAGACAGCTTCATATGCATAAGGGGTGCTAATCTGTCACTGAGGAAATACTTAATTAGATAATAGACTGGAGTTAAAGTGAGACTTAACCAGGCTAGCTTGATTTTACAAAGGAACAGGAGACAGACAGGAGCCTCACTGGAGTGTGTTATTGTGGACAGTGCTTAGGACTACTCTAGGAGTGTGAATAGAAAACCTTAGCTTCAAAAATAATTGTTGCAAAAAAAAATCATCAGGAAATTTAAGGAAAATGTTAATCTGTTATCAGGAGAAGTATTATTCCTGTTTTTGAAGAAACTATCAAAAAGTTTTGATCAGAGCTCAGCTCTCTGTGTGAAAGAGTCTCACACAGGACACATTTCAGCTTTCCTTGTTGAAACCTACCCTACCATTTGCACAGAGCCAATTATTTATTCAGGCAAGAAGGATCAATTTAATAATTCAGAGTGTATTCAGAAATTGATTTGATCATTCTTCAATTGCCTTTTCAGGCACAAGTCTAATGCTGCCCAATTGCTAGTAGAAGCACGAGTTCAGCCCACCTCATCCAAACATGTAAGTATGATAACTATCTCAGTCTGTTCCCTTGGCAGACACTTCTGACCCCCCTCGTGGGGGATTGCATTACTAATGGCATAGTCTGTCCCATGTTAACCCTTTGCAAACTCAGGTCTGACACCCAAATTCAGTGCTGCGTGTACTTTTTAACTGAGAATGCCTTCAAGAGGTGTCTAATATTTAAATAGTTGCTTTGCTATTGGCTTGCAGGTAGTGTTCAAGAATTATTCTTCAAGAAAATTAGGATTGTTTTTTGGCGTGAGTGATGGTACACAAGGGAAGGAGCACAGTGCATGGGCTTGGCTGCCTCTTCCAAATCTGTTCTCTGTAAAAGACACTCAAGGGAAGTTTTGGCTGCACAGAGCGAACAGAGCTTGTCTGTGGCTGGAACAGAAATTTTTTTATTATTATTAATTATTTTTTTACCCTCTACTGCTCAGCTCAGAGATGGTTAAGCTGAGTCTCCCGGTGAGAGGTGTTACTGCTGAGCTAGTCAGTACTGATATGGGAGCAACAACTTGTGTTTTGCAGCCAGGGCTACACAGGTCTTCAGATATTTCCCCCACTCCCTTTAAATAGAAACATCCTGTTGCATGCTACAGATTTCATTCACAGTGGGTGTCTTGGTACAATGCACAGTTACCCCAAGAACACATTGCCATATGTCAGGTTTTGAGTGATAAAATACTACATCTGGGAAACACTCGTTGGATTGGTGGGGAGAGGAGATTTTAAAAGCCTGGTCTGGCATCTGAGCTGTCTTGTAACTAACAGACAGTGAAAATACTAAAAGAGCTGGCAGGAGTTGAAGCTTCAGGGACTCAAAATAAATTATCTGCCTAGAGTCCAGAAAAAAAAAAAAAAGTTATTTGACATACCTGTGAATTAGTCCATATATTTTCAGATACGTCTGAATCTTTTGTCAGCTGTCACTTAAGTACCCCCACTGCAATGGTGATTTCATTTTGGGCAGAAAGGTACTCTGGTTGAAAGGTTAATTTGAGTCTTGACAAACTTGGTTTGTTAGGCAATTCATTACAGTCTGTTTGTGTGTGGTAGGGCAAGCTGCTCTGTGCTTTGACTTCCAATGCAGAATAATGATATTTTGGGGGCAGGTGCTCATAGAGGGACAGACTCTGCAGGGAGAAGCTTTAGTGAGCTCAGAGAGGCAGCTTGTGAGGGTTTGAGGTAGCATGTGTGCTGTTCATTTTGGGCACCTGATCCAGGCAATCAGTGCAGTTTCAGACGCAGTGAATGTCGTTCTGGTCCATAAGTGAGGCCAGAACTGTCATTTTATTTCCTTTTTTATGTGGCCGTGCCATAAATCAAGCTCTGTCAGTCGTGTGGCTGCATATCGTGCTGCTGCTCCTCCATGTCTCTGGTGTGCAGAACTTGGCATGGAAACCAATGGCAGCCTCACACCAGCTTCTCAACGAGTGGCAAAGGTTTCAGTAGACAAAAAGTGATTATATGTATGGCTTCTCTGTGAAAGGAGAAATTGGAACATAAGCTCCTGCTAACAGCTTCGTACAGCCTGTTTTTTGATGAAGCTGTGCTAGACCTGGTTCTGCAGGTCCCAGGGGTGAGCAGAAATGTGTTGAAGGCTGGATCTGTTGTCTGGGGATTAGCTCTGCACTACCCAGGGGGAGACCAGACTGCTTCTCAGTGGTTTGGTGAAGCAATAGCAGAGTTATGCCTGATTTGAAACAAACCGTCTTAATCCTTTTCATCTGAAGGGATGATGCCTGCTTTGTCAAATGTAGCGTTGGCAGAAGATAAGAGATAGAAGATGATAGTCTGTGAATTCCCTTTCCTCTCTGTATGAACAATTTATATGCTACACTTTCAATTGCCTCTCCTGTTAACCAAAATTGTTGTCCAGTAAAAGGACATTGCTAAGCCTGCTTCCAGCGATTGCTTCTCTCCAAAGCCTGTGGAACAGTGATAGTCTGGTCTAGCTAACAAAGAATATCAGTATATCCATGGAATGCCTAATAAAACGATATATTTCTTTGTTTTTCAAAGAAGGCAAGAGTAAGAACCAGAAAAGTAAAGGTGAGTTCTGGATAGCACTAGCTGAGAGGCAGGAACAGTTCAGTACTGTCAACTTGTTGTGTTCTCTGAGATTAAAGAGGTTCTTGAGGAGGACTGACTGTTTGGGGCAGTGCAGCACCTCAGCACACCAGCTGCTTATGAACCTGTTCTGGCCTGGAACTCCCCTGAGACGTCGTCACAGCGACAGTGATGCAGGTGTCTGTGGATGAGGTGAAAACATCTGGGAGAGCTGGGATGCTCCCACTGTAATGCTGATTTGTGTCTCTCCCAGGCAATGGTACATTCCTCCCACCACTGCGCCGTGTGCATGCAGTTTGTCCGGAAGGAGAACTTGCTCTCTCTGGCTTGTCAGCACCAGTTCTGTCGCAGCTGCTGGGAGCAGCACTGTACAGTGCTCGTCAAGGACGGTGTTGGAGTCGGTGAGTTCAAGGTGGACACGGTGCTGGGTCCGTATTTGCCACGCTGGCCATTCTGATGAGTCAAGAGCATGACTGTAATAAGTTAGAAACTGCAAATCGTCTGCACCTTGAGTTTGCATCTGTGATGATGTACTGTTGCAATGCCCCTGGAGTGCCTGTGAATGCAAACATCTGTTCACTTTGTCTTGGGTAGAAGCCAGTAGTTGCCAGAGTTGCTTTGGGCTTTTTCTAGCCTGTCTTTCATGCTGGTATGCAGTAGCTTACAATTTTCTAATTTAAGTATCTGACCTTGTGAATACTGGTTGAAGCACTTGCTGGTCCTGGACACACATGCACCATCATCTTTCGGTGCAGACAGTTGGGCTTCAGCTTTTCAGCAGCCCCTGATTTGTTTCACAGTTGTGTCCCTCTTGCCACAACAACAGATGGCACCTAGGAAACTGTGCTGAATGCTTCTCTGTGCATTCACTCCTTGGTATAAGCTACACTGTGCTAAGACGTCGCTTTCTTTTCTCAGGGGTCTCCTGCATGGCTCAGGACTGCCTGCTGCGGACACCAGAAGACTTTGTGTTTCCATTGCTGCCTAGTGAAGAGCTGAAAGACAAATACAGGCGCTACCTCTTCAGGGACTATGTGGAGGTAGTGGGTTTTTTCATTTTTAGGATACCCTGGCTCAAATCACCAATGACTTGCGGAAATTTTGTTTCAAGTGTTTTGCATTTTTGATTAGAACTGCAGTAACTGCAGCAAAATTGTCCTCAATAGACATGATGTGGCAGCTCCTGTAGGACAGCTTCACTGGCAAAATAGTCTAGCAGGTTGCCAAAGTAAATTCTGCTGTAAGGTCACCCAGTAACTCCTTGGCTGGTGCTTTAGAATTCTCAGAGTTTTGCAGCTGAGAATTTCAAAACTTTGATCTGATTTTTCAAGTCCTTCTTGTTCTTACGTAAATATTTTTAGGTCCTGAAAAATAGGTCCCTCGTCTTAGTGTAGCCCAACTGAATTGGCTTGCTCATTTACATTTTCTGTAAGGTATTTTGAAATTAAAGCAGCAGTTGTTAAGGCTAAATATGCAGGAGTGTTCTGGTGACTGGGAACACTCAAGAAGCAGCAAAGCAGTATGAAAGAGTGGTATCACCTCTCCACAGTAAATAGACACTTTTGAGAAGGAACACCTACCACAGAAAAGCAACTGAATAGCCTCTGTGAGATAAGGAGAGGCTGGGAAAAGAGCTCAAATGGAGTAAAACTGTTTGTTCCTGTTGGCTGTTATTGGGGTCTTAATGGTTGTATTGCTGTGCTGACTTGGTCTGTAACCCTGCATTTGAATTCCCTGTTCTAGAGAAGCTGTAAGTAACTAATAAACCTCTTCAGCATTAGGAAAAGGAGGATCTGTTCTGTTATCCAAGACCTAGTGACAGTTGTCAGTCTTTTTCAGTAAGAAATAACTGACTTGTATATTTTTGAGGATAGGAGTGGTTAAAGTTGAACAGATTTCTTCTGCACCCACTGCTGATCTTCCCCCCTTGGTGTGCCCACAGAGCCATTACCAGCTGCAGCTGTGTCCTGGTGCAGATTGCCCTATGGTCATACAGGTACAAGAGCCAAAAGCCCGGCGAGTCCAGTGCAATCGCTGCAATGAGGTCTTCTGGTAAGGAACAGAGAAGGTTAAAAATCATGGGGGGAGGTGTGTGCTGTCCTCAGAGCTACTGCTTTTGCTTGCCAACAGCTTCAGTGTGTAGAACCATCTTCAGTGCTTTGCTAGAGTTGTTTGTAACTTGAGTTAGCTTGAGAAATTGGACACTTGGGGTCTGACTTCTGCAGATGGTCAGCAATCCCCCTTGCTTCCTAAACTCCTTGGAAATTGGGTGTTCTGACAATGAGGGAATGCAGGGCTTGAGTATTCAAAGGGTTACAAATCTAGCATTCTGACATTTTGACTTGGTTACAAATTTTCCTACAGACAGAGTGACTGATTTTGGGAGTGAACACGGAGTCCTCCCTGCTATCTGCTTGTATCAAGTTTTTAAGTTTATTACAAGTGTTTGACTCCCAGAGTGTCTGGGAGACACGTTTTGAGACTCATGTAAGAATACGTTTCTGTGAACAGGAATGCTTATGTTCCTTGTTTGACATAAGTGGTTATAGGACCAGAGAAAAAAGGTAGTTTGCAGGGCTGCTGAAGTGTCTTCTGCTCCTGGGTCTCTAGAATCACTGCTGCCAATGTCTGTGGAGCACAATGCAAACAGTTTAGAGAACCAGCTTACTGGTATCTCCATGCAAATGGTCCTTACTTACCTAGAGCTGTCAGGTCATGTTAATGCAGGTACCTGGTATCTGCCACTGGAGTCAAGCTACTTGTAAGTCACTGTTGTGCCCCAGGCCTCTGCAGTCATGTTAGAGGAAACACAGATTCGAGGTGGGGACATGTCAGCCCTCAAACACATGATATGTTAGAGAAAGCCTCAGTTCACTTTCATCTTGACTCTGGTTTCTGCACAAGAGAGTGAGGGAGATGGAGCTCAGTCTTGGTCTTCGTGCTCTGGTAATACACAAGAGCATTTGCATCCCTTACTGGGCCTCCCAGATTTTGGTCAGGAAAACCTCAATCCTTGAGTCACTCCCTTGGAAATCGATGTGTCTTTCTCTTTTTTTTCTCCCCCACCTTAAGCTTTAAGTGTCGGCAGATGTACCACGCGCCCACGGACTGCGCTACCATTCGGAAATGGCTCACCAAGTGTGCAGATGACTCTGAAACAGCCAACTACATCAGTGCTCACACTAAAGATGTAAGACCAAGCACCTGCATGTTATTTCTTGTCCTCTAGCCCCGCCTGGAAAGCAGGATGCAATTCTATACACACAGAGCATTGTGTTCTGCTTTTTCACAGGCTGCAAATTCTCACAGCTCCCTAGGGGCTGTCAAGACGCTTCTGTCAGAAGCTACTGTCATATGTGAACTAATTATGTTCCTATGCCTGTGATAGAACAACTCAGTGCCTTGGGAATGCTTTGGGTAGCAAAAAGCATTCTGTGGTAAGGACCTGGTGGTCCTTATTCCAGACCTGGTGTGAATGTCTTTGGCAGCCAGGTGTGCTGTCCTCCCACAGGCAAAAGAATTGTGACTACTTTGAAATGATCAGTGGAGATGTGTTTAAAATGGAAGGAGAGGGTGTAATAAGTGTGAAATCAGTATGAAATAAGGCATCAGTGGTGTTTAAGCCTGAACAACTTTGTGGAGTACTATGAACTGGAAGGTGAGGGAGATAACGTCATGATTTGGCAAGGACAGCAAAGTGGAGTAGTTGAACTCTGTAAATTAGGCATCAGAGTATTTCTAGTAGATTTAGATCCAAGACAAAGAAATAGTTTACACATTATGCACTCTAACCTGTCTATAGAATTGTTTTTACAGGTTATGGGTATACTACCTTTATCCTCTAAATTAGCTGTCCAAGATTTGAACTTTTAATGTCTTAGGGATTTTGTGGCCTGACTTCAAAACAGTTCTTTGCTAGCATTTGTCCTACCACAGCCAGTGACAATTGTGACAGTGCTAATTACCCTCAAGCTTCAGTTGGGTTAGATTTCAATTCCCTTCCTTCTCTGGAGAAGGTGTCAGCACATGATGGCATTGTTTCTGCTATGCTTATTTGTAGAAATACAGTTCAGTTATATTGAGCATTCTCCTGGCATATGTTTTGCCTGATGTGAAAATTTATGAAAAGCAGCAAAACTCAATTCTTCCTTTTTACCTGTGCAACCCAAAAAACTGTAACTTGACTCTCCAGGGTATCTGTGCAGTAAGGATGTGTGCAGCTCTCTGTGGTCAGCCAGAGTCTCTGCCCCTAGCTGAGTTGTCATCTGTTAGTGGCTTCTGAAGGCAGGGTATAGTGTCGATTACCTGTAGTCTAAGTAGCTGTGGAATCTCCTGTAATACATGAACTAATTGTCCTTGTGCCTGAGCAACTGCTAAGTGGTAACTCAGCAAGACCTCCAGTCCTACAGGGAGTAACAACAGCAAATTTGTTTTCTTGAGCAAATAGTTCAGTGCTGCAGTGTAACTTCTCTGGCTTTGCCTTTCTGTCTAAATGGAGCTATCAGGAATAGGGGGGAGGCAGGGTATAAATGTTAATATTCTCATATACGTGTATGCATATTTAAAAAAAAAAGGCAGAGAGGAATAATCACACAAGTGCTGTCATTCTTCAGAATGCTGCTGGAGACAGAGTTGGATCTAACAATTGCTTCTGTTTCCTCAGTGTCCCAAGTGCAATATCTGTATTGAAAAGAATGGAGGCTGCAATCACATGGTGAGCAATTCCCTGAACACGTCAAACCTCCCTTGTTCTAAGCGGAATTATTTCCCCCCACTTTGCACTAACCAGTGCTTCTTGTCTGTTCTTTTTCAGCAATGTTCCAAATGCAAGCATGGTAAGTTGGATTTGGAAGCAGTTTTCTCTGCGGTCTTTGTTGGTGGTGATGGCCTCTTTTTTTGTGATATGAAGACAAATTTTGAACATTCACTGAAATATTTTCCCCCTAGTAAAAGGTGAACAGGACATTAGTTGCAGACTTGTGTGTGATATATTTTTTCCCCACTGGCTGTGATCTCAGCTGGATTCTGATTCAGTGCTGGTTTGGCTCCCACCCATGACACGTCCATTGTATAGAGAAGTCTCTAGAATATTAACAGTGGAATACATCTCAGACGAGAGTATTAAATGCTTTCCATGGAACTGTATTTGTCATCAGCTGAAAATACTGTCAGAACTGAGCCATTTACGCAGATGAGCTTGAGTTCTTCTGCTTACTGATGGAAATAATGAGCTTCAGATGAAACTTCAGGAGCTGTGAATTGTTATGCGTAGCTGTTGGACTTCTCAGTTCACTCCTGCAATTAGCAGACTGACTGTCTTTGGCCCACTGTGTGGTCCTATGAAATGACAGCCTGATCTCGCACTTACTTTCCAATGTCAGAATTAATTTCTTTTGCCTTGTAGCGAGACAGTTGCATTCAGCCCTCTGGGTTAAGTGTGCCACTAGAAACTGTTACAGTATCAGAACCTTATTGGGAATATAATGAAAGATTACTGTGCTCTCTCATTTCCTTTGCTTTGGGGTTCTCAGCAGCACTGGACGTGCTTTGATGGAGCTCTGTGACAAGGGTGAGCAGGCAAGTGCCACGGTACCATGGGGACTAGCACTTGAGAAAGCTGGTGAACTCTGGAAACGCAGACTTCAGTTTCTTTACCATGAGTAACACCGAAGTGATTCTTATTGTAGCAACTTAATCTCCATCTTTTTTCCTTCCCAGTAGAACACCCACAGCCTTGCTCTGAAATCAGAAAATTGTCACGTGGGTTTTGCTGTTGCTCTCTTTTCTTCACTTTCTTCTTAATTCAGCAGCTCCTAACTTTGTGTTATAAACCCCTGACATCTGCCACTACCTGGGTAGTTCCCTTCTGAAGAGAACCGAGGGCAGACTTTCTTTTGCATGAGTTAGTTCACTTTTGGACGTGACTGTTTATGTTCTGTTTAGTCAGAGGTTTGCATGGGGCAGTGTGCCATGGTGGGGAGGAGACAACTCACAAAAAAGACTGCAGCCTGCCTCTTCTGTAACTTGGAGTGACAGCCTGTGCAGGGTGCAAGTACAGTTCTGCCCAGTGGTCTTGGTGTAAAGGATGCAGAACTTGAGGATTTACTTTCCATAGTTGCATGGGAGACCATACAATTAAAATCTTCAAGGCAGGCTGGTATTTTTGGCTCACTGTTGAGTTCTGTTATGTGAGATGATACAAAATGTGTACGTTTCTTGGCTTAGCAGAAATATTTGAAAACAGATGGGCTGTGTCTCCTGAACCTTTTCTTTCTCTGAGTTTTTTTTCTGTGCCTCACAGTGGGTTTTTTGCTGTTTTCTGCAGACTTCTGCTGGATGTGTCTGGGAGACTGGAAGACTCATGGCAGCGAGTACTACGAATGCAGTCGGTACAAAGAGAATCCTGATATTGTAAACCAGAGTCAGCAAGCACAGGCCAGGGAGGCCCTTAAGAAGTACTTGTTCTATTTTGAGAGGGTAGGAGACATCTCCTTGGCCAGAGCTGCTGTAGCCTTTTAATGCTCCCTGCCTGGTGCAAAGGTCATTGCCAGCAATCTCCGTGCAAGAAACTGCCCAAAGAGAACCTGTGCAGAATTTTCAGGCTCTGTTTTTCACTCGAAATCCTGCCCTGTGAATCCTGTTCAAACCAGTAATGTTGTACCCAAAACGAATCATATTTGGTCCTATATTCCCTTGTGCTAGAGAAAATCAGTACTATTTACCTGCAGGCTGAGTGCCGCTGCAGTAGATAGATATTGCTCCAATCATTTTTTTCCAGGACTGGGGAACTTCAGTTCCTATAAATCTGACTTTATAGAGACAAAGAACTAAATAAACTCTGCCATGTTCAAAGCTCCATTTGCTCTAGCAAAGTTTTACTAAAATTTCGTGTAATCACATTTTTTAAAGTTGCATCTCTGTCCACACAGCAGGCTCCACGCACCTGGCCATGCAGAGCAACTCTACAGCAGCATCTGTAGAAGAGAGTGTGGTAGAGGTTAAATACTGGTGCATTTCAGTTTCCCCATTAAAATGAGTTTATTCTTCACAGCATGAGCCAAGTCCTGTGGTAAAATAACTATGTTCATTTATGGTTCTTCAGAACAACAGGCTTTGGGAAATAGCCGTGTTTACAATATGCACATGGAAGTCGGATTTCACTGAGCCTGTGTTAAATGTTAATTTAAACTCTTAACATTTCTATGGAAATCCTTTTAGTAGGGGAATCGCAATGTCTTTCCATCTTGTTAGGCACAAGATCGCTGTGTGACCAGAGGGCATTCCCACTCGGAG
>JAWWES010000024.1:8919758-8963193 GCA_035583135.1 Lophotriccus pileatus
CGGCCCGTCTGCTCCCGACCCTACTTCCTCGTCCTCATGGTCTTCGCGCACCTCTACGTGCTCAACGTGCTGGGGCTGCTGCTCTTCGTGCACCTCAGCGCCGGCGAGCCCGGCGGGCCGCCCGCCGCCCCCGCGCCGCCGCCGCCGCCGCCCGCCCGCGCCCTCCCGCGCCTCGAGGGCATCAAGGCAAGACCGCGACCCGGGGGCCGGGGCCGGGGCCGGGGCCGGGGTCGGGGCCGCCGCTGACCGCTGCTCTCCCCGCAGGTGGGCCACACGCAGCGGGTGGAGCTGGTGCCCGGCAGGGCCCACAACGTGCGCACCCTCAGCCTCAAGCCGCTGCTCTTCGGTGAGTACCGGCCCCGCCGGGGGGTTTGCGCCGCCCGCGCTGCCCTGACGGGGAGGGTGTGTGTGTCTGACACCCGCTGCTGCCTTAACAGCCACTCGTAGCGAAGTGACTTCTCGCGTGTTTACATCACCTCCCTGTGCTGCTGCTCCTGGGGGCTGCGTTAAAAACGCTGTGGTTTCGTTTAAGGTATTTAGATATGGTATTCGGATTTACTTGTTGTGGGTGGTCCTGTTTGAAGAATTTGGAAGGTTAACCTTTCCAGGTTTTTCAGATTCCCTTTAAAATACCCGGAATAGACAGCTGGCGAGGACCTCGAAGAAGCTGTGCAGTGTTAGGAAGGGTCAAGAGATCCCCAAACTTTTGGCAATAAATTATGAAAGAGCAATTTAGTGTTGGTGCTTCAGCGCTCAGGAAATTAATAACAGGAGAATTGATAGATTTTGTGTCTTCCACCATTTTGCATCCTGTTCCAGATTTATCTTTTTTTTTGGCTGCTCTGATATACAACCACACAACATCCGTCTCTGAGATATTTTAAAACCTTCTTTACTTTTCTGTGATTTTTTTTGCTGTGACTGGTAAAGTCTCATTAATTGAACTCTGTGTTCTGGAAATCCACTGAGAATAGTCAAATTAATTTTTTGGGGAACTGATCATCACAAAATTTCTGCTGCTGCAAAGTCAGAGAAAACCTGTTGTCTCTGAAAAGACAGCATGAAGAATCTTTCAGATGCTTTCTCAATAATATATAGAGAGTTCTTTTCTGATTCTACTGAAAGCCTGACTGTAGGTTTCTTATTAAACTCCATTAATGCAGTAACTATTTGGAAAAACTATACAAAGGTTTTTTGTTATTTCTATATAGGTGGTACTTATGGTTTGCCAATTTCTTGGTGGGTTTCTGTCTGACTTTCAGGAAACAGGTAACACCAACCTGGAACTGATACCCCACAGCATCACAAAACAAATGTCAGTACCAGAACCACGGTCTGGGGCAATCGCTCTGGTTTTCACTCAGGAAAACTCCTGTTTCCATCTTCCCCACCCCACCAATACCGCTGCAGTGAAAGAGTTGGTCCTGGCCTGCAGGGAAGGTGCTGAAGGTGATAAAAGGCAGGTTGGTCCTGGCAGCAGCAATCCCACAATTTTTAGCTTCCTGTTCCAGCACCTCCATTGGTTCGGAGGGAAGCTTTGCTCCTGAGGATGCCATCACAGAGTGACAGACACTGACCATTTCAGATGCCACAAGAGCCTGTTCTTTGTCCTCCGATAAGGACTCCCTTATTTAGAAGCTGCAAGTTGCAAGACGGCTCTTATCTCCTGGATAAACCTGCCAGGAGCAAGCTCTGACTTTAAAAGACTTTCAGAGACTTCTCTATCTATTCAAACAGTACCAATCTAATTCAGCTGGTTTAAAAAAACTAATTTATTGCGTCTCTGTTGCCTAAATTAGTGGAAGTGTGTCTTTAACTTGGTTGCATTTGATAAAGACAGAAGCCCTTAGCAAAGACTCTTGCGTTTCTGGGGATTTAACACAAAGTGCTGTGGCATATGAGAGCCAATTTAAGGAAGCAGTGGCCGGTCTCTGATCCTTGCTTTCAGCAGAGCAGACTGCAGTGGGACCACAGCAGCAGACACCCATGAATGATTTAATGGGAGCTCTGGGCTTTGGGGCGTGGGCTGGGCACTGTAGGGGAACTTGCGGTTTGTTTTTTAAATATGAGTAAGTCAGTCACATCTGCATCAAACCAAAGCTTTCATTTCATGGAGCTATGAAAAAATCCCTGCCCTATTTTTTCCCCCCTCTGGCTACAAGGCATCATTTCTAAAGCTCGTAAGTCAGACCATCTGTGCACTTTTTAGTTGGGAAACACTAGTAATCAAATAACCCTATTAATGGAAAACAAATCAGACAAAACCTTTTCAACCTTCAGAGCTTTTATGTGTTCAGTTGTGTTTTCCAGACGCAGTCTGTTCAGAAGATACTGCCATTGCAGGGGCCACCTGACAGCAGATTCTGTGGATTGGGCAGGAATTTTTAAGACAAGGCAGTGGGGAGGAATAAAAATAGGAAATTTCGTTGGTTTTCTTCTGGGCCTCACGGAAGAGAAGTAGTCACTGCACAAATGTCAGGGCGCAGCTGAATTCCAGTGTGAGTGTGTGAGCGCTCATTCCAGCCCACAGTGCTGTGAGGAGGAGCCCACACCGTGGGTTGTTGGTGAGTTTTACGAGCGTGGGGAGGCAACGTGTCTCCATCAACCCGGCCACAGCCGAGACTGCAGGCGGCACCAGCAGGGCAGAAAGCATTCCTCCAAAAGGATGGTTCCCCCCCCTCCCTTTTTTTTTTTTTTAATTCAGCCCCAGGTTTAAGCCAATATAGAAAACTTTCCATGGACAGTGCTTTGTTAGGCAGTAGAAATCTGAGTCATTAGGGATTCTCATTAGGGGATTTGCTGTTTTCTGCTCTGGGATCTGGAGTGCACAGCTATGGCTGTGGGTACCCCTGCAGGGAGTGACAGTCCTGCTTGGATGAGAGTGAGCTGCAGAGGACTTGGTGAGGCTGAGTTTTCCCACCTTTTCTGTCTTCCTTGTGTGCAGATGGAAGGCCAGGCAGCTGTGGCACATTTCTCCCCTGCTCCCATATCAGAACTGCAAGTAGCTCCTTCTGTGGCTGGGGCTCACCTCCCAGTCCCAAGCAGAGCTGCTGTTCACACCAAAGCAGAGCTTTCAACAGCTGATGTCTCACTCACACCGTGCTCTTTCTCAAGGCTCTTGTGATATTCCTAGTTACTGGAATCTTCTGATCCAAACTGAATTTCTGATGTTGGAAAACGTATTTCCCTGTTATGCAGAAACTCTCAGCTATCTTTGCTCTGTGCCTTTCCTGCTTGAGAATTGCTGTTCCTTTTACCTGTGCAGGTGCTCACCAGTTCTCAGTGCAGGAAGCTAAAGGGACAGCCTGAGTGACTGCTCAAGAGGAGAGTTTAGTGTGCATTTTTTAAGGGTCTGGGTGTTGCTGGGGTGGGTTCTTCATCCCCTTAATTTACCTCAGACTGTTCAAGAGTAAAGTATTTGCTCCATTACATAAAAAGTATCACTTAGCAGTCAGGGCAACTTTCATGTAATCTGTGGACAGAAAGCAAGCAGGCACTTGAACAGCATCAATGTCTCAGGGTCAAATAGTGAAGCTGAAATACCAGGTCTGATGACAAGAACTAGAAGGAACTGTTACTACAGATCTTTCTAGTTTGTCACCACCTGCAGAGTTCAGTTTTGTTGTGATGTTGGATCCTACACAAAGCTGTCCATCACACGTCCTAGATCTGCAGAGCCTTGTTAGAGGAATATGTTAAACCTGCATCCTTAAGCTCTGTCTTGGTAAAACAGGGATCTGTAGTGAGGCCCTATCTGTGCACTATGACTGCTTCGAATCACCTAGAAATACTGACTGTACATCTCCAAAACACCACCTGCCAGGGAAAGGAGTTTTCTAGCCACAGGGAAGGGAGCAGTTTCTTATTGTTGGAATTGAGATTTTTCAGACCTTCCGTCCCGCCTGTTCGGGGCAGCGGTGATGTTTCCACCTTCGCACTGCCTGGTGCAGGTTCCTGTTCCTCTTCTGCCAGGCATAGGCCTTGTTCACCACCACCTTGTCGCTCTGTACCTCGCCACTTACAACAAAGACCCCAGCGTGAGTGCCCCTCATGATGTTGTGGGCACAGGTGGCATCAATGTCCAGCCACTGCTGGAGCCTGGAGGGGATTTCAGTCCTGAGGAGTGGGCCGTGCTTCAGCACCTCCACCCTGGAGGGGTCCAGGTCAAAGTCTGAGATAGTGGTGGTTGTGTTCTTCCTCAGGATCCGGATTTTCACTGCTGCAAGGGTTGGAAAAAGAGCTGTTAGTTCTGTTTGCTTTTCGTAGCTCTCACCTACCTAAACACAAAGAGCCAGCAATTCCTCCCATCAGTATGTTGCGGCAAAGCCATTTTCTGTCCGTGCCACTGCTTGGCTGCTGAAGGGAACAGCAGCAATTCAGAGCAATAGGAAGGTACTCACCAAAATCATTGGCACAGAGGCTTTCCAGGATCTCCCTGGCAGTGCTGGCTTCCTCGAGCTCGCAGTCCTTGCAGCTGGCTCGGGGCACTGCTGCAACAGAGATTTGGTTATAACGCCCTTGTCAAGCTTCACTGGAAAACGCATAATGCAATTTTGAGATCTGCAAATGGTGGCTTGCTGCTTCCAAGTGACACTTCTTCCTGACCTACCCAGTCCCTGCAAAGACATCTCAGACTGCCAGGGTTGGAAATGTTAAGCTCTCCTTCCCGTGACTGGAGCAGGTCCCACTTGTTGTGCTTTGTTCAGACTTCTCTGTGTTGCTGCATTTTAAAGCAGCAGTCAAAATGCTTAATGATGATCTCCTCATTAGGATGAAACAGCAAAACCGATGCTATAGCCAGACTGTCCAGTGATGCTGAAATGATGTTGAAATGTCTGTTCTCCCCTTAACTGCTCTTGAATCTCCTTTAGTCATTCAGATAGTCAGATTTTTTTCTGGTGTAACTCATGCCTGCAGAGGCTCATTTTCCTGTGTGATGTTTCCCAATGTTTAAAGAGAAGGCTTGCAAAATGGGTTTTTTTGCATGTTTTTAAACCCTGGACACAACTGAAAGATCAGGGCTGCAGTTCCATAGCTCTGCTGGAAGCACATCTCGCTGCCGGGAGCCTGCACTTCATGAGCTCTCCTGCTGTGCCTGGGCTGGAGGCTTTACAGCCATTCCTTCCTCCTGCCCCAAACCCTGCTGGGTCTGATGGCACCCAGGGAGCTAATGAATACAGCAGAGAGAGGAACAAGCCACAGTCAATGTTATGCTAATTTTCTAGACACAGTTCCCAGAGAGAACAAAACTACAATTTATAATTATTTTTTTTAAAATACAGCTTAAAACCAGAAATATTCAGAATAGAAACAAGTCACGGGATCATCCTTTTGAGCTTTCAGTGTTATGTATGGGAAAGTACATGAGGAAAAAAGCTCTTACTTCTCCGGCTGGAGGCATTTTCATCCACGGAGACTGCTGCGATGCACAGCTCGTGATCTGCAGGGAACTTGTTGCAGTTCAGGATTTCGGGCCAGGGGTAGCCGTAACAAGCCATGACGGGCGCGCAGCTTCTCTTGACGGCTTCGCAGAGGCCGCGGCAGGGGTAGATGAGCCTGGGGAAGGGATGGGGGTTCAGCACCTCCACGTGCCTGGCAGCGGGCTGAGGGTCAAGCCTTGGCACCACTGCTGCCCACAGGGCTGTGTTGCAGGCTGCAGAGCTAGCATTAATTGGGGATCTTTGATTTTTTTGAACATTCACGTCCAGGCAGCAAACAACGATTTTCTGTGGACAGGAGGGATGAGGCTGTTCCATACAGGCTGCTTTGCCCCCCACCTCCCCAGGGATCATCTCTAGTTGTGTGAAGGCTGCTTACCTTTACAGGTGTCTGATTAGATACCCAATTTCCTTAACAGCTCAGTACTTTGAGGGCTGCACCTCAGAATTGGGGATTTCTTTCTGCTGCTGGACTATTGGGCTGAGAAACCCCTACATGTCTGGGGAAGGAGCTGGGGTGAGGGGCTTCGTGGGAGGTGGGAGGTGAAGCTGATGGGTGCCAGCAGTACTGCGGTGTGCAAGGGGGTGGCCGGGCATCTGGGGTGGGAGAGCAGGAAAATCTAAAGGGGGGAACATAATGTTTCTGCTCCTACAAGATGAAGTGCTCATGTTTCGCTTTCACCCTGCTGAATAGTCTGGTTGCCCCTTGCTGAGAGGGGCAGCACAGCTTCTTGGGGACTGCACTGATCACACCACTTGCATTTTCTCTCCAGAGCCACATGCAGTTGTGCTCTTGGGGAGAGTTAACTGTTACAGCTGAAATAACTTGTAAAAACGTCTTACCTGTCCAAGCAGATTGGTGCAAAGAGGGAGCAGAGGAAAATCCTTGCGTCTGGGTGGCACTCCCTGGCCAGCAAGGGCAGCCAGCTGGAAGACTGCTGGATGACTTCGGTCATGGTCTCATGCTCCAGCAGGTTGGGGATCCTCATCTCGGAGTAGCCGATATCGTAGCACAAGGCCATGCGGTGTGGGATGGGCATGCAGCTGGAGGACCTCCTCAGGTAGCTCGCCCAGGCTGCTGGAGAGCCCCAGAGCAGCAGCCGCACCATCAGAGCCAGCAGCCATGGGCCACCGGCCCTCGAGGGGTGCCTGTGGTGGGCTGTGACCATGCTCAGAGAGGGAGGACGGGCAGTGCACCCCGGACTGAGCTGCTCCTGACTGTGGGATGCCTTTTATAGCCTAGGAGCCACCTCTCTGTCAATCCATCCTCATTAAGTGCGGCCCTTTCAGAGCCCTCATGGGGAAGACAATGCTCCAATTTTCGTTTGCTAGCGGCCCCGATTGTTTGTATTTTAGCAGGGGTTTGGCTTAGATCAGCAGGTGTGGAAATGAGGGCAGTTGGGGAGGGATGAATGACTTGGCCCATGTGTCTTGGGGCTCTTTCAGCCAAGATTGAATCTCTGTTTGACACCAGTGCTCCAACCCATCCCCTTTCTCTTGCTCCAGGATTAGTCATTATTTCATAAACCCCAATGTTTTCCTCTCTTGTTTTTTGTAAAAGCAATCAAGTGTTGCTCAAAGTCAATTAGGAGGCATTTGTTTAGCTGGATCTATTGTTGAACAGGCAGGGAGATACGATGGTCTCACAGCCAGAAGTTAACTGTTTATGAGTGCTGAGGGCAGAGAGGAACTAATTTGCAGCTGTGGAGCCAGGTTGTTTGCGGATGGGATTGGCAGCACTCAGCTGGAAACCCTCTCACCTTGCAACCTGCATGACAGCGCGCTTTCTGGTTAACAGAATTCCTACTTCATTCCGAAATCCTGTTACTACCACTGGAGAGAAGAATTATCCTTCCTCCGGCACATAATTAAGATTCCATAATCGGTCATTATTGTAGCCCGGTTTGGGGAGCTGGAAATACTGGGGGGTGCTGGTTGCCAGCACACACAGTTCATTTGGAACTGGTGCTGTGCCACGAGGTTCAAACTGGTCAGTGGAAGCTCCACCTCCGAAACATCCTCTGGCACAAAGACCCTGCGCTGCCTGTGGCGGAAATTGCTTCCTGGGAGGGTGTTATGGATACAGCTGGCTGCATTGTGTTCCTGGGGCTTCCCAGGAACAGCTCATTCTCCACAGGGCTAGTTCTGGTCTGTACTTAGCAAGAAGCCAACTGCTCATTGACAGCTTGAGCCAATACGGTTGATTTCAGGTCACGGAAGTAATTAATTTTTTTCCCCCCATTTGAGGATTGCTGCCATCGTTGATCTAGAATGTGTTTGGCACATACCTCCAGGAGCTCCAGGGAGGTGCAGTTTTGGAGAGCAGGACCTTGGGTCTAAGAGCACCTAAGCTGTCCTGCATTGGTGGCTTTTCTTTCCCTTTTCAAAACTCTCGGTAGCTGGTAACAAGATCACCACAGTAGTGATAGATACCAGCCAGGAGGATCCTCTCAACCTCTTGGGCCACAGTTTAACTCTGGGATGGGACCTTGCCAGCACTTTCCAAGTGTACCATGCAGCTAGAAATCTCCTCGTGGTCATGGGTGGATTTCTCTGGATTTAAATTTGCTTGGGATCCTGGAATTGCCCGATTGCTGCTGCATTAATGTGCAGAGGAAAGCTGGTAATACCTGAGTATGGAGTGTGGCATCCTCCATGTGCAGTATCTTCCCTTTTAATATTGCATTTGAAGACTGTTTTTAGTGGAGGATCAAGAGAATGAGTGGGGAAAAGAATTTTTCTCCTTTCTGTTTGAGTTTCATAGTAGAGCACTGGGCCATGGTCCCCTGAATTATATGTGTGAAAGGTACTTGGTTTTGTGCAAAGAACAAGGAAGCCTGAAACCCTGGCCATCACCACTGCCCACTGTAAAGATTTTTGGCCTCCCTTCCTGTAAAGCAGCAATTCCCAGACTGTGATTAACATGGCACCTTTGAAATGGTAATATGCAGTGATATGCACGTTTGTTCACTCCTTTGTCCATTGTGGTATGTGTGAGAGAGTTTAAGGGCTTGACCTCTGGATCCAAACACTTAGGAACTGCTGCTGTAAAAATACCTGCCTCCAGCTGCTCAGGTGTGTGGTGTGTGCTCTTTGAGAGCTCTTCTGGTAGAAGGCTGGATGTCTTTGAATGTCCCAAACTTAGGCAGTTCCTAAGTTACATGCCACCTCTTTTTTTTTTCTTTTTTTTCCTGAGTCTCCTGCCACTGTTATGGCATCCCATTGTAACAGTTCCTCAGTCTCTGTTGGTGCTCACCCTTTTGCTTTAGAAATTCCCGACTTCCTGACAGAGGAGGAGTGCAAGCTCATTGTCCATCTTGCAAAGCTGAAGGGGCTGCAGAAGAGCCAGATCTTACCAACAGATGACTATGAGGAAGCCATGGAAATGATCGAAATCAGCCAGATGGACATTTTCAATCTCCTGGACCATAATCAGGATGGGCAGCTGCAGCTCAAAGAGGTACAGTGTGGGACACACGAGGGGTGGTTTGCTGGGCCCCCTCTGGCAGGTCCCCTCCTCAGGTGGTCTCTTGGTTACTCACGTGCTTGGGTAGGGCAGACCCTGGTACACAGCGATCAGTATTTGCTGGATTTTATGTCTCAAGGCCTGTGCTGGCCTTCAGCATGGAAGTTTCTGGGGCAATGTGCAGTAGTTATCATGCTATTGGGAGGTAGCAGCAGTCCTTGGCAGGACACATGTGTTTTGAATATGCTGGATAAAATGTTCCTTGTGTTGTGGGTTGCCTCTTGCTGGGTGTCCCAGGAAGTGAGTTTGTCGCCTGGGCCCTGCTTTGTGCAGCCTGTGGGAAACTCCCTGTGTGAATTCACAAGCCCCAGCAAAGCCACCCCTGTTGAGGAGCCCAGGGGGAATAATGAGCACATTGTCTACAGCTCTTCAGCACCCTTGCCCTTTATGGGAGGGTGCATCAGGGCAAGTCCTGGCAGTTCAAGGATGTCCCTCCCTAGGCTCCCTTTTCAGGTGGAGCCAGGGGTCTGACTCATCCTATGGGTCACAAGTGTTGTAAAGTGTGGGGAACTGCACCAGCGACAACCCAGGGCAAGGCTCCTTTCTCTGGAGCCTGCTGGGAGTTCTTCGGGATTCTGCATCTCTGTACACATGAAAAAGAAGCATTTTATTCCAAGCCCTTAACTTGGACAAGTAAAAGCATTCACTTTTATCATCAATAGCTTTACTTTCCCTTCAAGAGAAAGAGCTGTGCCCCCTCCACCTCAGGGCTGGTTAACCAAGCCACAGCAGTCATTTGCTGTGCCCTAAACTGGAAATAACAGCACTCCCCAGCCACACTCAGTGTGTGGCTGCCAGATGATTCTCACCGCAGTCGTGTTTCTGCGGTAAAATGCTGATGCCTGACTGGCTCTACAGAGGCCTGCCAGGCCTCACACAGGGAATCTGCAGGGGTTTGGGAGTACAAGAAACCAGTGCCCTGTGTTGATCCATTTATGAATTTCAGGTGTTGACCCACACACGGCTTGGGAACGGCAGGTGGATGACCCCTGAAAACATCCGTGAGATGTATACAGCAGTCAAGGCTGATCCTGATGGGAATGGTAAGACCAGCTTTTTGGGAATCCCTTTTACCCTCAGCTCACTGGATGCCTCACACAGCCACGTGGGGCAGAGCAAGAGCTGTATCCCTGCCCTGGCCTGTTTCTCTAGCTGAGTTCTTCAAAGGAAAGTAACACTGCTTTAGAGACCTTCTCAGGAAAGTAAACTCAGTGTTAACCTGATATCTCAGCACTCCTGCCCCTCCATCACCAGTCTAGCAGCAGACTGGTCCCACCACCTGGGATTGGGTCTTACAGGAGCAGGACCAGAACACAACTCTGCACTCCCTCTCCCCTGTCAGACCTGCCTTGGTTCGTGCCCCATAGCAGCAAGACCTTCAGAGTGCACTTTTGCTCCCCTGGTCTGACAAACTGCCCTGGCTTTTGACTACAGAGCTCTTGTCACCTGGGATGCAGGTGATAAGACACACCTTCCACCCCCCCTTCTGCAGCAGGCTGGGAGTCCCATGTCACTGGCAGGGGACGGTGGAATAAGTGGAGGTGAGGATGGTCTTGTCAGCTTTTTTCGCTGACTCCCCTCTCTGCTGCTGCAAACTCTCTGTATTCCATGAGGCCACTTCTGCCCCTCCTGCCCCTGGTCTCCCTAGGGCTCCACTGTCCGGATGAGCACTCTTAACCTCTGCTGCTCTAATTAGAGTGGCCTCAATTAAGCAGCACTCCATTTCCTAATCAAATTAAGTGAATGCACAGGCTCTGCACGCTCTCTTCCAGTGACCTGGCATTGAGAACCGCCCAGGAGGAGCTGCTTTGGAGTTGAAACAGTACCAGTGTGAATGCATAAATATCCGGAGGCACCCTGTGCCCTCTCCTCAAGGCTGATGGCATTCTTGGCAGGGGTATGACGGAGCCCTCAGTGGCTTTTCCACCGTTCTGGACATTAACAAATGAAAGGTCCTGTTAAAGGCCTCTTGGCAGGACCTTGCTTCCAGAGTGCTGCTCCCCGCTGTTGTTAGATTGGTACGTGACACTGAGGGACTGGGTCACAACCTGGATGTGGCCCTGTGTCATCAAAGACCTTGGGGAGTGAGGGGAAGTGGGGACAGAGAGACACTAGGAATAATAACAGTGCATCATTTGGTCATGACCACTGCCACCTGAGGAACTGTCCCAGGCTGACCCTGGTGGCTGGTCCTTCCTGCTGCTGGGGGGTGCTGTGCCCAGGGAGCAGAGCTGGCACCCAGCAGCGCTGGATGTGCTGCCTGAACAAGCTCCACTCCCAGCCCATGGTGTGTGCTGGCTGCTGGGCAGCGCAGAGCACTGCACTGCACGCTGGTGTCCGGACCTGGGCCCCAGTGTGAGGCTTCCCTTCTCCAGAAAGGGGAAACAACAAATGTGAGGACTTCTCTGAAGCCAGATAAGGAAAAGTCCCCCCCTTGCTGAGTCCAGTTGAGTTCTCCTGTTTTAGGAGAAAACACTTTGTAGCTCTTACTTTTCTTTTACTTCCACCTACACAAGATCATGCTCTGATGTATTCCTCACTTGTGTTTTGCAATTACACAAATGCGGGAGGATGTACTGTTTGTTTTGGTTTGGATTTTTTTTAATTACCCTGCAAGGTCATGTGGAAAATGTGGGCTGAGGTGTCCCACTCTGTCCTTAAATGCATTTATTTAAGTATCTAAGTAACAAGCCCCAAGACACTGGGCTCTGTTTGAGGAGGGCAGTTTCTGCAGCACCCTCAGCTGTTTTTTCTCCCAGTACAGGATACCAAAAACTATTACCTGCACCAGAGTCAGGCGGCTTTTCCTCTGTTCCCGTAGGTGTGCTGAGTTTGGAGGAGTTCAAACAGTTGAATATCCATGATTTCCATAAGTACATGGGAAGCCAGAAGGTGAAGATGAGTGACCTGGTGCGCAACAGCCAGCACACCTGGCTGTACCAGGGCGAGGGGGCACACCAGGTCATGAGAGCCATACGGCAAAGGTAAGGGCCAGGCAGCCAAGGGGTGGCTGGGTGTGGGGAGGCACGAGGATCACCTGTGCTGGGAGAGGCAGGGGCAGATTTGATAATATCCACATCTCCTAATTGTTCGAAAGTCTTTGGAGTATAAAGACCAGTGAACAGAGACACAAAAGGGGAAGAGAAGGTTTTCATTAGAACAAGAATTTGTATTGTCCCATGGAAAGGGAAAAAGAAAAATCAAACCTTTCAGCATCTCCATTCACTTTTGGGAACAGCCCTATAAAACCAGGAAGATTTGGCAGTATATGAAATACTTTATTCTAATTAGTAAATGAGCTTACTGGGAGAAGCTGCACATTTCCAATGCTGTCTGGGTGCCAGTAGTTACTGTCATTTGCTTTAGTTACTCATGCATTTCACTGAAATCTGTCTTAGCTCTTCAGAACTGACTTTTTAACAAGCACGACTTCACCTAAAGTAAGCCAGTCTTCCAAGCACATACATTGTAGGGCAGCTTACAGCAGATGGGAGAAACTCTTTTCCCTTCATCTCAGATGAAACATGGCACTCAGGCCTAATTTGTAGCATTGGTGAGTTTCACGTAGTTGGCTGGAGACTCTCTTGTTCTTGTGGTGCTGGTCCTCACCCAGAACATGGGTGGGTAAAATCTGTCCTGAGGCTTGAAAATGGCTGTTGGCCGCTCCTTTTCTTCAGCGCATTCCAGCAGGAGAATGGGGTCGCATATTGCCTTGATTAGAGCAGACTGTGGCTGGCACCTTCTCCGTGCCAGCCAGCACACACACCATGTATCAGCATTCCCCTTGGACACTCCTCAGTTGGCTGTTTGTTAGGAGGATGTGAAGACACACCGCTGAAGGAGGCTGTTAGTCCTCCCTGGGACCATGCAGTGCCTGGAGGGGCTTTGCCATCCTGCCCGGGTGCCATTGTTCTCCTTGCACCTGCCCCAAAGGCTTCACTGGTCCAGATTCTCAGAGCTCTGAGTGTTCTTTGGCAGGTCTCAAGACGTACCTGCTTACCTTGGGGATGATCTCAGATGTAGCAGTGGAAAAATCCCAGAGCAGGAGGGCTCCGGTCTCCTTGATCACATCCAGTGCCCCTCTGCCCTGGGGGAGGCTGCTGCAAAGGCAACAGGGAAAGGTGAGTTAGGTGACAAGACTATTCCTAGAGCTAGTCTCTCGTTCACTCTCAGCAGAGGCCCTGTGCTTTGCTAACTGTCCCTGAGGTCTGTAGGTGGTGTGCAGGAGTCCAGAGAAGTGATGACACATGAAGGCTCCAGGGACACGCACAGAAAGAAAGGATCTTGCTGAGCAAGCAAAGTCTTCCTGAGAGCAGTGCTGCTGGAGATGCATCCTTCGGTTTTGTTTTTTTATTTTTCTTTATTAACCTTGACAAGGGCTTTCTGACTGATGCTGATGGACCAACAGATCTATAAGGATCTATAAGGTTATCTCTTGGCATGCAGCCATCCGTGTCTCCGGTCTGTTGGGGAAGGGGGTTCTCTTTCTCTAGATTCATTCACTGCTTGGGAGTAGCATCTGACCAGGGTGAGGGTGCTTCCTGCTAACCTGTGCTGCTCTTCCCCAGGGTGATGCGCCTGACTCGCTTGCCCCCCGAGATCGTGGAGCACAGCGAGCCCCTGCAGGTTGTGCGGTACGACCAGGGAGGGCACTACCATGCCCACATGGACAGCGGTCCCGTGTTCCCCGAGACTGCCTGCAGCCACACGAAGCTGGTCGCCAACGAGAGCGCTCCTTTTGAGACCTCCTGCCGGTAAGCTCTGCCCTGACACGGTCTGGAACGCCTTATAGAGAAGGGATGTGGAGGGACATTTCACCTCGCCTCGCGTGAGACTTGATGCTTGGGTTATGGGGCTCACAAATCAGCTCAGGAGATCACTGGCATAAAAGAATCTGAAAGGGAAGGTGGGCAAATCCTGTGGGTCCTCGCAAGGAGGGCAGAGTGATGTGCAGAGCTGCTGGGTCATCCCCACCAGAGCCTACAATCACACTCTCACTGTTCTGGGTGGGGATTTTCTTTGTTGTCCTTGTGTTACTCTTCGAGAAAAGCTGATGGTGTGAATCGCGTGCCTCGTTATGTTTTGGAGGAGCTGCTGTATGTATGGTGGAGTGGCAGGGTGTGGAGAGCCCCTGTGCCTCTCCTCCAGGTGGTCCAGGTGTGCCCTCTGACAGTCCCTCTGTCTTGCAGGTATGTGACTGTGCTGTTCTACCTGAACAATGTGACGGGGGGAGGCGAGACAGTCTTTCCTATTGCTGATAACAGGACGTACGAAGAGATGGTAAGTGAACCTCACCTTCATGTTACCCCTGGGCATTCTGGGTCCTTCTTTGAATGTCTTCATTCACTGTGGCTTCAGAAGGGGGCTGGTGTGTGAGGCTGGCAAGTGTTAGGGAAGCTGTGCTTTGCTTGTGGTCTTCTCCCTCTGAGGCCAAGGGAAGAGGCACAGGGCTTTGACAACTACAGCTCTCCCTGCTCAGAGGTGTGAGGGGCAGTCTCTTGGCCTTGCTGCCCCAGCACGAGTCATGCTGGCTTCTCTCTGGGCAGGTTTCCTCAGACTAAGCCTTGGCAGGTATGTTGTGCTCCTGCCAGGCAACGTGTTAAGGAATGGGCAGCTGCTCAGAAACAGGTTATGGACCTCCAGGGGACTGGAACGGGCTGCTCTGGGTGGGTTGTGAAAGCCCCTATGTCACCCTTGAGCTGTCCCTGTGGGGCAAGGAGCAGGGTAATGGCTGGCAGCAGGGACAGCCCAGTGTGTGCACCTCATTCCAGCCCTGATGGTGACACCTTCCCTGTGGTTCCTCCCCAGTCTTTGATCCAGAACGACGTTGACCTGCGAGATACTCGGAAAAACTGCGACAAGGGCAATTTGCGAGTGAAACCTCAGCAAGGCACTGCTGTCTTCTGGTACAACTACCTGTCTGACGGGGAAGGTACGTGCTTGTTTCAAGACTTGGCTCTTGAGAGGGGTAGGACTGCAGGAGGTGAAAGCCATCGTCTTCTTGCTGTAGCTGGGAGCTCAGAAAACAGCCAAAGGGGGGTAGCTGCCTGCTAGTGGGAACTGTAGAGTCTTGTCACCAGCTGGGTAGGAGCTTCCTGACTCTGAAAGGCCTTTGTTTACAGGCAGTAGGTCAGTGGCTCCTGATGTCTTTAGGGGACGGGACTAGCTAGCAAACAAAGACCTTGGCTGCACTCGCTACCGCCAGCTGCCTCCCATCCTGCTGTGCGAGCTGAAACTCCTGCTGGAACTTGGTCTGCAATTCAAAATGTGTCACTGATGTGGTGTTGCCCAAAGGGGTGGGGAGGGGAGGTAGACAAAGGCACGGCCATCAGCTCTGCAGCACAGGCAGGCAGGGGCCACCCCACACAAGGCTTGGGGCCGATGCCTGCTTTGTAGCTCAGCTGCAACCCCATGGTATCTGTCCTTGGGGCTGTTTTTGTCATGAAGCAGAGTGTGGTTTGCCCTGACAGGCTGGGCTTTGACATGAATATTCCAGGCTGCTGGTGAGCATGACTCCAGAGGGTTTTGATGGCAGATTTTGAGCTGTAGTGGGAGGAAGGAGTATAAACTCCCAGGGCCCCTGGGAGCAGCCCATGTTTCCATCTCTAGAAAATCCACAGAGAGGAGGTCACAAGACCAGTGTTTGGGCTGCTGGGTGAGAATATCAAGACCATCACTCTGCTGTGAGAAGAGCCCTGTTGTGTTTTTATGAGCAATTTGTTCCTAAATGGAAAGTAGCTGCTGATGCAAGTCTGCCACAAAAAAACCATGAGACCTCTCTAAAGAAAGGGTAATTTAGAACTGCTGAAATGCAATCTCTAAAATGGCCATCAGCCTCTGACTTCTACAGGCCTTCTAGCAACAGTACTTTTCTCCTCCATGCCAGCCTCCCTTTTTGGGAAGAGTTAAGAAAAACAGCTGCTGCAATGCAGAATGCAAAAGCCCCTTGTGCTGAGTGGGGACATGGAGTCAATGAGCATTTTGCGCCCAGGAGCGTGCCCTGGTGAACTCCTCATAGGCGCTAGGGTGGGGTGGCACTAACATGGAGGGGTGCCAGGAGGAGCCACTCCTGTAAGATATATCTCAGCTCAAATCCAAGCAGGCACTGTGGGCAGGAGAGCTGACATCAGTGTTTGCTGTCCCCGTGCAGTCCTGGCTCTGCCTGCTCTCCTTGCCATCTCCTACCAGGGCTCTGCTCTTTTGCAGGCTGGGTGGGGGAACTGGATGACTTCGCCTTGCACGGGGGCTGCCTGGTCACCCAAGGCACCAAGTGGATCGCCAACAACTGGATCAATGTGGACCCCAACCGCCGGCGGCAGCAGCAGTTCCAGCAGGAGATGGAGCGCTACGCGGGGGCAGGGGCCGATGCGGGGGACGGGGCAGGAGCCCCGGGCGAGTGGACAGTGGACAAGGCCTACAGCGGGGTGCACTTGGAGCTGTAGGCGCGGGGGTCCGGCCGCGCGCACGTGGCCTTTTCCCGCGCTGTGCGGGGGGGCGGGGCCGCGGGGCACTGCGCGGCGGGGCCGCGGGCGCGCCAATAAAGCGTGAGAGACGGGAGCCGACTCCGCGTGCTCTGGGGGCGGGGCCGCGGGGCTCGGCCAATGGGCGGCGGGTGGAGCGGCGGCACGCGGGGTTCGGCCAATGGGCGGCGGGCGGAGCGGCGGCACGCGGGGTTCGGCCAATGGGCGGCGGGCGGGGCGGTGGCGGTGGTGCCGCTGCCAAGATGGAGTCGGTGGCGCTGGTGGCGCCAGTGACGGCGCTGGAGTTCGCGGGAGACGTGCTGCTGGCGGGTAAGCGGCGAGACCGGGACGGGGGTGAGCGGTGGGAGCAGCGGCGGCGGCGGCGGCTGACGCGATGTCTCGCAGGCACGGGCCCGGAGGTGGTGGCGTTCCGGCTGAGCGGCGGCGGGACGGCGGCTCGGCGGAGCGTGCTGCGTGAGGCCAGCGTGCAGGGACTGCGGGCCGAGCCGGGCCGCGGGCCGGCGGCGCGGGTGGTGGTGTTCGGTGGGCGCTGGCTGGCCGTGCTGGCGGTGCGGAGGGGGGGGCCGGGCGGGGGGCCTCAACTGTCTCTGTGTGGCGGCGGGGCTGCGCGGGAGCTCGGGGCGCGCGTGTGGGAGGCGCGGTGGGCACCGGGCGGGCGGCTGGCGCTGGCGCTGGGCGGCGGGGCCGTGGCGCTGTACGAGTGGCGGGGCAGCGGGCGCTGGCTGCAGCGGGCGAGCTGCGGCGGGGCCGGGGCGCTGCGCTGCGCCGTGCTGGCCGGGGCGGGCTGGGAACGCCTGGCACTGGCAGCCGGCACGGCGGCGGGGGCCGTGGTGGTGTGGCGGGCGGTGGCCGCAGCGGCCCCGCGGCGGGAGCTGCGCGGACACCGGGGCGCGGTGCTGGCGCTTTGCTACTCGGCGGCGCGAGGGCTGCTCGCCTCCGCCTCCGAGGACCGTAGCGTGAGGCTCTGGGCCGTGGGCGAGCTGGTCGGCGGGGACGGGGATGGGGACAGCGCCTGCCTGTTGGTGTGCTACGGGCACGGGGCGCGAGTGGCCGCCGTGGTGCTGCGGGGGCCGCTCCCGGTCAGCGCGGGGGAGGACGGTGCCTGCCTGGAGTGGGGAGGCAGCGGCAATGTGCGGCGGGAGCGGCGCGGGCACCGTGGGGCCCTGCGCGCCCTGGCCCTGCGCCCCGCCGGCGGCCGCCTGGCCACGGGCGGCGATGACGGCAGCGTTCGGCTCTGGCGGCCCCGGCGGGCGGCCCCGCCGGCGGTGGCGACGCGGGGGGCCCCGGAGCGGCCGCGGGCCGTGCTGCTGGCGGGGCCGCGGCGGGTGCTGGCGCTGGGCGAGGCGGGCGGGCTGGCGGCGTTCGAGGTGGCTCAGGGGCGCTGGGCGCCGGTATTGCCCGCCCCCGCCGCCGGCGGGACCCGCGCCCTGCTGGCGGCCGCCCCCTTGCCCGGCGGGGACGAGGCGCTTTGCGCCCTGGGCGACGGCGACGGGCGCCTCCTCCTCTTCGCCTTGAGCCGCCCCGGGACCGCCGCCTCGCTCAGGCTGTTCGAGGGGGCCGTGCGCGGCCTGAGCTGGGCCTCCCGCCCCGGGCTGTCTCCCACCACCGCTGCCACCCTCCTGGCCTCCGGTCCCGAAGGGGAAATGCTCTGGCTGGACGTTGTCCATCGCCCCGGACAGGTACCCTGCGTGCAGCTCATGGGACGGTACCTGCTGCCCCCCTGCAAGCAGCGCTGGCACACCTGCGCTGCCTTCCTGCCCCAGGGAGAGCTCCTGGTCTGCGGCGACCGCCGGGGCTCCCTTCTTCTCTTCCCTTGCAGCAGCTCCTTGAGGCGGGCTGCAGAAAACACCAGTATTGCCAATCGTGCCACCAACTCGGTCAGTGAGGACTCCAGAAGCCAGTCGGAGCCATCTTGCTTGTCACAAAAAGGGGTTCTTCCCCTTGAGTCCCCGCTGTCCGTGCTCTTTGGACTCCACGGGAAGACAGGGGTTACCTCGGTGACCTGCCACAAGGGCTATATTTACAGCACTGGCCGTGATGGTGTCTACCGGCAGCTCCACCTGCGGAACCAGCAACTGGAGGTTCTGCGGAAGCACAGGCCCTGCAAAGGGCTGCAGTGGATCGAGGAGCTGCGCTTCACCGCAGATGGGGACCTGCTCGTGCTGGGCTTTCATGCTGACAACTTCGTGGTGTGGAGCAGCAGGACTAGCGAGAACCTCCACTGCATCCCCTGCGGGGGTGGGCACCGCTCCTGGAGCTACTGCAGCAGCCCCTCGGCCGAGGTCTTTGCCTTCATCAAGTCTGGGGATGTGATGCTGTACCGCTGTGAGGCCGAGCCGTGTGAGCAGCAGGTGCTGCTGGCGTCCCTGCACGGGCGGCAGATCACCTGTGTGCGGCGGCTGGGGGCCATGAAGGTGCCCGGCCATGCTGCCCTTAACGTGCTGGTCACCGGCAGTGAGGACACCACGGCCTGTGTCCTGGTGCTCAGTGAGCGCTCTCGGGCAGCCGTGCCCCTCGCCCGCCTCAGTGACCACATTTCCAGCGTGAGGACGCTGGCACTGGCCAGCCCCACGGGACCTGGAGACGAGGGCTTTGGTGATGAGGGCTTGTCTGCCCTGCTTTTCTCTGCGGGTGGCCGGGCGCAGATCGAGTGCTACCGGCTGCTGTGTGCTGGGGACCCAGAGAGTACTGTGGGGAGCCTGGAGAGTGCTGTGGCCTGCCAGGTCATCCATGTGGCCTCACACCGGCTGGATGAGCACTGGGAGCGGAAGAAGAACAGGCACAAGCTTGTCAAGATGGACCCGGAGACAAGGTGATGCTCAGGGACTGCCTGAGGCAGGGTTAGTAGTGACCATGATCTGGGAGGGTGATGAGAACCACACTGGCCTTTACTGGGGTACTGCTCTGTGCAGCTGCAGGCTCAGCTGAGGCAGACTGGGCTAGTGTGGCTTCATGTGTGCATTCCTGGTGCCCTGTGGCTGGGACTCAAGGGGCTTTTGGGGCTAGGCCAGCCTTTCCTTGTGCCTTCTCCAAGTGCTCAGAGCTGCATCCAGCACTGGGCTTGGGCTGCTCTTCTAGGCCATCCATCTCCCCAGGGCCACAGGGGTCACCAAGGCATTGGTGAGCATTGTATCTTTGCTGCAGGTACATGTCCCTCTCTGTTGTGCCTGGCACCAACACCAAGCAGCTGCTGACACCTTGGAAGTTCCTGGCTGCTGCCTGCAGTGATGGATCAGTCCGGTAAGGAGCCATCGTGCATTCTGGCAGGGAGAACAGAGGTGGTGATGGAAGCAGAGCAGGCTGCTGCCATGGACACAGCCTGTTGGAACAGGGTGGTGCACGGTGGGAATTGGGGCAGAGATGCCAGGAGCTCCCTTTTCCTACAGCCAACTGCCCTCTGCTCCATCACAGGGTCTTTGGGCTACTGGAGGCTGCTCGGAATTTGGTGCTGGTGGCAGAGTCATTTCACCACCAGCGCTGTGTGCTGAAGGTGGAGGCGTTCCTGCACACAGGGACAGGAGGGGAGAGGTGAGCCCCGAATGCTGGGCTGTGCAACTGCCAGGCTCTGGGGAAAAGCATTTCTCCTCCCAAGGATGGCAGCTCGGCAAGGGGAGGGAAGGGAGAAGGTCAGGGGGTCTGTTCTGCCATTTCCACAGATCTCAGTGGGGACCCTCAGGGCTGTGGCCGGAGGCTCCCCCTGCACCTTCCTTCTAGGAGGCACCTCCTGTGCAGTGCAGCCACTGATGGCAGCATCGCCTTCTGGGACATCACCGGCCCCATCACAGACGCAACAGATGCCCTGCACCGACTGGAGGGGGACATGCAGCCCCTGGGTGGGTGTCACAGCCAGCAGCCCTGTTTTGCCTCCCGGGGGTGGCCACACTGGTGGCTCCTGTGCTCCCTCTGACCAAGGTGAGCATCGCTCTCCTGACCGAGCTTGTCTTCCCAGCCCTGGGTGCCCCGCTGCTCACCATCATGGCCCACAGCTGCGGTGTGAACAGCCTCCATGTCAGCAAGGTGCCAGAGGGACAGTACCTGGTTGCCAGCGGCAGCGATGATGGCTCCATCCACGTCTGCCTGCTGGAAGTGGCCCTGGGCAGGGGCGAGGCAGTGGCAGGGACCTGCCTGCAGGTCCTGGAGCGGGTGTCCAGGCCCTGTGCCCACGCTGCCCACGTCACGGGGATCCGGGTGCTGCGGCCGGACCTGTTGCTCTCAGCCTCGGTGGATCAGCGCCTGACGCTGTGGCGCCAGAGCCCAGGGGAGCTGGTTCCCCTCAGCACCACCTTCTTCCATGTGCCTGACCTGGCTGAGCTGGACTGCTGGGAGGTGGTGGAGGCCGGGGGGGAGCTGCGGTACTACTGCGTGCTCTGCGGGCAGGGCCTGGAGATGCTGTGCAGCACAGCCCCCTCTGAGCCCCCGCCACTGGAGGCTCCCCAGGAATGGGACAGGTGTGCAACACATCCCAGTCCCTGCCTGTCTTGGGAGGGCAGTCTGCACTTGGGCTCTGCCCATCACTGCAGTACCTTCCCCCAGCCTGCACATTGATGTGTCCCCTCCTGAGGGGATGGGCATGCTTGGCTCCTTCAGGGGCAGCACAGCCACATCGAGGGTGCTCAAGGCCAGTGGTCTCAGGGGAGAAGGCAGATGTGACTCCTCCTGGACAAGCCTGTGGCTTCCCAGGCAATAAAGAACTGGGGTTGTCAGCAACCCCTGCCCAGGAGAACCTCTTCCCCAAGGTGTGAGGGGCTCATGTCCAGGCTTTTCAGCCCTGGTCTCAAAGAAGAACCTGCTCAGGAGGCTGCTTAGAGCCCTGTACAGCACTGTGAGCTCGAGGGCAGCAGGAGGCCAAGAAGGGTCAGGCACTGGTGGGCTGCAGCCTGATGCACCCTGGAACAGGGTCGTGTGTGCCAGCCCTGTCTCTGCAGTGCTAAGGCTGGTGCTTAAATGCACAGGGACACTGATCCTCTGCTGCAGCACCCCAAGGGATGCCCACACATGGCCCCCACCTTCAGAGTAGCCTTTCAGCATTGTGTCAGGCCAAGTGAGTTGTTCCTGTGCAGCAGCAGGACCCAGGACAGTTGGAGTAAGGGAAGGACAAAGAGCTCTGAAGTCAGACAAACACAGTATTTGTCCAGCAATAAGTGTATTGGACCCCAGTACTGGGGCTTGGGCCAGGTCCCAACAGGAGCCTGAAGCCTCAGGAGCTCCCTGCCAGCACGGAGCAACCTTCAATAAACAGCTTTGAGGGAAGTGATGTTGGTGCCTGGGTTTGTGGCGACTGGTCCCTGGTGCCCTCTCCCTCAGTGTTCCCAGCACAGCTTGTGGGGTGCCACAGGAGCCCCCTCTTCCCTTCACACTGGGCACAGCTGCAGGGAGCACATGGCTAAGCCCCAAACACCACAGGCCCTGGGAGGGGAAGCGCCTGCATGGACTGAGGTGTCCCCTGGCTGGTGCTGAGGCAGCCCCTCACCCTGCTGGGGACAGCACACCCTGTCCTCCCCTAACAGCACATTGTCCAGGTGCCTGTCACACCATGGCACAGCTCTTCAGATCTGGCTGAGAGGAGGGAGGTGCAGAGTCGCCAGCGCGCTATGGAACACATCCCTCACTGCTCCCAGCAGCCGGAGGCGGGCAAACATCTGGTCAAAGAGGTGAGGGAACGGCTCCTGTGGGGAGAGAGGCAGCAACTGGAGCTGGTGGCCAAACTGCCCCTCAGCAGGCTGGCCCTAGAGGCACTGCTGCCTCTGCACCCATGGGGGCTGGGGCAGGGGTGCATCACACTGCTGGCACCCCAGAGCCCATTTTCCCCATGGCTGGCCCCCAGCTGCAGTCCAGCCATAAGGCTGCATGCTGGGACACACAACTCACCCCCAGGACATGCACCCGGTTGTAGTAGGAGCTGAAATCCATGCTGAGCTGGATCAGGAACTTGCACACCTGCAAGGCAAGATGCATTCTGATGGTACAGGAGGTTCTGTCCAGTCTTGGGCCCTCCCCTATCTCAAGCACATCAGGAACAGCCCCAGGGGTGTTGCAGTCTCTTCCCTCAGCACTAGCCAGTGTTGCTCACTGATGGGCAGAACCTGCTGGCATGGAGCTTTGCCCTGGGCTGGGACTGTGGGAGCAGCACCCATGGGTGCTATGGCATTTAGCACTTACTGTCTCTGTGTTGGCTGTGATCCGGATCCCCTTGGAGGGTGTGGGCAGCTGTGCTGCCTGCTGCAGGACTTCAGGAAAGGGCAGGAGATAGTTGAAGAGCAGGAGCCATTCACCCTGTGAAGGGATAATGTGTTTTAGGGCCAGATTCTCCTGGGCTGGTAGCATCATCACGGGAGCTGAGGGTGCGCAGGTCCCCCCATTCCCCCTCTCAGCACTCACCTCTTCCCGGAGGCAGGAGAAGTTCAGGTCAGACACTGGTGGCAGAGGTGGGTATGTGCCTGGAAAGAAAGGAGACTGTTGTGCCTGGAGAAGCCCCTGTGGCTCCAGAAGTGGCTAGAGGAGGGTGGCAGGGCTGGTGCTCACCCTGCTCCACAGCCCGCTGGAAGCTGTCAAAGAGCGTGGCGAGGCGGGCACAGTTGTACATCACAAAGGCGCCGCTCTTGGTTCCCTTCGTGGAGATGCTGCTGTTCTCCAGGTCCAGGGTGATCTGAGGGCACGGGCAAGTTACAGTGCAGGCTGCTCAGTGCAGAGCTGCTCCACTATTCCCACAGCTGCCAGCCCTGGCTCCCTGCACACTGCTGTCCTACCTGGCTCCGGTGAGCAGTGCTCAGCATCTCAAACCTGATAGCAGCCGCTGTCAGGGTGTCAATCACCTCCCTCCAGGCCTCATCTGGAAAAAGGAGGTGGCACCAGTTGGCTGCATTTCCATGTACTGACACCCCCAGGCAGGACACCCCATCTGGGGCCAGGTGCTCCAGTGGAAGCTGGGGACCACCACACTTCCCCAGCCCCCACCCCCCATCAGAAGGTGCTGCTCTGTGCTGGTGCCCTGTGTGTTTAACTGCCTTCCCCAAGCAAGGTCAGCACCTGGATCCATCCTGGAGGGGAGAGGGAGCATCATGCAGGGGAGAGCCCCGACTGGCTGTGAATTCAGAGGTGAGGGGGGAGACTCATGGGAGCAATTCAGATGGGATGGAACAGCATCTGTATGTGGAGCCACAGAGCAAATTCTCACCTTGTGCAAGCTCCCCGTACTTCATCACTGAGGCTTCATACATCTGGTGCTTTCGGAGCCTAGGAGAAACACAGACACTCAGAGCCAACCTCTCTGGACTGAGCTGATCCCAGAGAACACCCCAGGGCTCTGCTAGCCTTCAGGCTGCTCAGGGCTTCCCAGCTGCAGCAGTGACTCAGCTAAGCAAAAGCAGCACAGAAGTCCCAGGAGCAGAGCAGACACAACCACATCCCAGCCAGGCCCCTGGGCTGCTGCCTGGAGAGGGCTGTGAGGAACCACCACCCAGCTCCTGCCACTGCCTTTCCTCTTGGCAGCACCAAGGGGCAGAGGCAGCAGTGATGGAGAAGGCCACTGGGGAAGGAACCTCCAGTTCTCCTGAAAGAGCCCTGTGGCCATGGAAAGCAGGATGGAGGGAATGCAGAGAGCTCTCTGTGTGCCAGCAGCTCACTCAGCCCTGACTATGGGTGCCTGGGTGCCCACGGGGCCAGGAAAAGCACAGAGAGCCTTGGCAAGCAAGGGAGCAACAGGTGCCTCGCCCACCAACTCACTGGAAGTACTGGTCTGCCCCGATGGGCGACGAGGGGTTGGTCACCTTCACTGGCCCACAGACAAGGTGTTTCTGAAAGACAGAGGGGCTGTCAGAGACTCAGAAGCTCCACCAAAATGCAGTGCAGGAAAACTGGGTGAAATTCAGGCCTGATCTAAACCTAGTCCAGAGCACAGGGATCCTGGGGGCCACAGTGAGGAGGGTCAGAGGTTGCTCACCTGCAAAGCTGTGTGGGCTCCCGGATCCAAAATTCTCCAGAGCAGATCCAGCTGCTGCTGCTGGAATTCCTCCTCACAGTTCACTACATGAATGATGCTGCAGCAGCTACCCAGGCCCTCAGCCTGCAGCAGAGCACAGCAGGGAGCTCAAATGATATTACCTGGCAGAAGGGAATAACACCTGGGAAGTGAAAGGTGGGCAATGGCACAGTGTCACTCACCAGGCACTGCTGAACAACTTGCTGCAGCTCAGCCAGGGACCTCAGCATCCCCTCTGTCACTGAAAGGTGGAGGGACACGGATTGGGACACAAGGGTTTGCCATCCCCTGCCATCCCACACCATCGGGTTTCCCCCAAGCTCAAACAAGACTGAAGGGGAATAAGAAGGGAAGGGAAGGAAATTTGTGTACACAGCCCCCTTATTTTCAGTAAAAAACAATTGAAAAGAAAGGAAACAGGCTTGTTTGCACCCATTCACCCCCGCTGCCACACCTGAGCTGCTCTACACGTGAGGCTCACCAAGAAGCACATCCAGGTTGGGGTCATAGCCCACCAAGCCCTGCTGCTCTACGAAGCTCTTCAGGTGCACTTTACCGATGACTCCCTCGGGCAGCGCGGCCGTGCCCGGCCCCTGCTCACAGGCTGTGGCACAGGGGGCTCGACCCAGCGCTGCCTTCAAGGCCGAGACAGTCTCAGGGAGGGACGAACCGCCGGAGCCAGAGGGCCAGTCGATGCGGAGGTGCCGCAGGACCTCCGAGCTGCCCTCCTGGGGGAGGGGAGGAACCAGGCGCACGGCGACCCTGCGGGAGAGGGCGAGGCAGGCGCTGGCAGCGGCGGACGGGGGCGCGACCGGGGCGGGACGGGGACACTGACTCACCCCTGGGCGCGCAGCAGCTGTGCCAGGTGGTCGGCGAGCAGGACCGCGCGGAGGTGGCGCGGCCGCGGAACGGCGGGGCCGCGCAGGGCCGGGCAGTGCAGCACCACGGGGCCCTCCCGCGCCCCCGCCGCGGGGGCGGCCGGGCCGGGCAGGGGGCCCAGCAGGCGCTGGAAGGCCTCGGGGCGCCGCACCTGCACCGCCAGCCCGGCCGGCGTGTCCCGGCAGCCCCGCAGCGGCAGTACCGCCGGACCCCGCAGCGACGGCACCGCCGACACGGCCTCGGGGGGCACCTGCGGGCAGGGCGGGGTCGGCGCGGGCGGTGCGTGTGGGGACGGCCCCGCCCCGGCTCCCGAGTTCCGCACCGCCCATGGCTTATAGGCCCCGCCCACCGCTTGTAGGCCCCGCCCCCTCCCAGCCACCACCCTGGGCCTACCTCGCCGCCGGGAAAGGCAGCGCCCAGCGCGGCCCGCGGCGCCAGGAAGTCCCGGTGCCGCAGGTTGCGGGCGCCGCTCTCCTTCACCCAGAGCGCGCCGGGCCGCCCCAGTGCCCCGTTCAGCGCCCGCAGCGTCGCCGCCACCCCCGGCCGGCCCTCTCCCGCCTCCATGGGGGCCAGGCCGGCGCTCGCGCGCGGCTGACCGGACGTGACATCACCGCCCCTCGCCCTCCCCGTTCTCGCTGTCGGCCGCCATGTTGGGCGCGGCGTTCCCGGGCGGCCATGTTGGTCACGGGCAGGAGGGACGGGCGGGGCCGCCATGACCGGTGTGGCGGGCGGCGGCGGCCGCCATGGTGGGAGTGGCGAGGCGGGGCCGTGCCGGGCAGGGAGGGAGGCCGCGCTGCACTCGGGCACTGCTGCGCCCCGCACGGCGCGGGGGTCTCTGCCCCGCACAGGCTCGCCCCAGCATGGCCATGGTGCCGCTCTGAGGGGCTGAGGAGGGGGTGGTGCCCCTTCTTCTGCAGTCTGGAGCAGCCCCCAGTCCCCAACACTGGGGCGTGGGGTGAGCCCAGAAGTGAAAGCGAGCTAGAAGACACGCAGGGGTCGGACAGGCACAGGCTGTCCTTTGGCTGTCCCCGGGCTGCTGAGGACAGTGAGAGGCCCTGAGAGAGGGTCTGGCAGCCTGGACAGTAACAGGCAAGGTGGGGGTTTGGATGGGCTGGAGGTTGTTTGGCAGACTCCATCCGTGGGCACCGTGTCCCTGGCAGACCATGGCTCACCAGTCCAGCCTGGCCATCGCAGACCCCAGGGCTCGGCTGGGCTGTGACACGGTGGCCAAGCAGCACCAGCAGCACCTGCCAGCTGCAGGGTGTCACCACAGTGGGCTCTGCCATGTCCCCAAGCCTCCCCAGCAGGAAGGACAGGCACAAGGAGCTGCTCTCCCACCCAGCACGTGAGCAGTGTCCCACTTATCAGCCCCAGGAGGAAGGAGGTGGAAGTGATTACATCGCGCCCTCGTGGTCTTGATTTCATCTGCAGAGCTGAGGGGCTCCATGGCACCAGTGGTTCGAGCACAGATCTGGCAGTGCAGGGCTCACAGTGCTGTCCAGCTCTCCAGACTGCATGGTGGGGGCCACTGAACTGGGGACAGGGCAAGGGCCCAGCGCACCCCTTGGCACGGAGCCAGGTTGCTGGGGAGCAGGGATCCAGGAAGCGCCGAACCCTGGCACAACACAGCACAACAGAGCACGCATCCCAGGAGCTGGGGACCTCCCTCCCTGCCCTGCCCTTCCTGCCCTCCCCGCCAGGCTGGGGCAGGGGGGGAGCTCTGCCCACAGGGCCCAAACCGGTTCCTCCAGGGCTTGTACGCAAGGAGGAAAGGGGGGGAAGCAGGGCAAGGGCAGATCCTGCTGCGTGAGCTCTGCCAGGAACGCAGTAACTCATTCTGAGGCCCCACAGGCAGCTCTGGTGCCCCACAGCCAGTGAGAATCCACAGCCCCGGGGCAGGAGTGGGGACATGTCCCCCAGTTTGGGAGTGGCTGTGTCCCCCCAGCAGCGCAGGGCCGTGCCACGGTGGGGTGCTCCCTGCACCACCCACAGCCAAGAGGTGATCTGAGAATCGCTGCTCACACCAGACCAACTGCTGACTGTCCGCAGGGCAGGAGCCGCCCGGGACCCCTGCCCAGCCAGCTGGGGGGATGCGCCAGACCTCGTGTCACCACTCACGGTGGGGTCCAGGCTGGATCCATCCCCACGCCCAGAGTGTCCCTGCAGGCAGCCCACGTGGGGCCTGGCAGCACAGCAGCCTGGGGAGGGCTCTCGGAGGCGCCGAAAGAGCTTTGGACAGACACGACATCCCCGATGGCTCTGGCTGCCCGCTCAGCGGGAGTGATCGTGTCATTCCAAAGCTGTCTCTCTTTGGGGGACAGATCCTGCCCACCCCTGCTGGCACTGGGGGGCTGTGGGGGGTGCCAGGGAGAGCTGGCACAGGCAGGAAGCTTGGCAGTGTCTCACAGCCTGCACCGCGCCCGGTGCAGGTGCCCACATCCACCCTGCGGCCAACAGCCACAGTCCTCCGGTGGAGAGTCCCCAGGAAGCCAGCTGCTATTTTTAGCTGTTGGGGGCACAAGACCACTGGAGAGCCCCCAGCCCAGTGCAGGGGGCTGAGTCTCGAGGCTGGGCACCAGTGATCCCCCATCCCGATACCCCCTTCTCCCAGCGGCCCCACACGCGGCCCCAGCCCCAGGAGGGGTTGGAGTGGGGCAGGGGCCCTTGCCCAGTGCCCGGCCCGGCAGGCAGGGGTGGGAGGCAGGTGAGGTGGGGGCGGGAGCGCGGGTAACGAAACCCCAGGGCAGCTGGGCACAGCGGGGACAGCTGCTTTTGGGATTCCGTTGCCCGCGCCAGCGCCGCGGAGGGAGATGGGCAGGGACACCACTGCCACGCCACCCCGACCCTCGGGCCGTCGGTGGGATAAAGGGGGGAGAGGGCGACTTACCGGCGGGGACCGGGGCGGAGGAGCTGCGAGAGAGCCGCCGCCGGGCCGTTGTGGCCGGGGGTGCCGGCAGAGGCCGGGGTTGTGCTGCCGGCTCCCCCCGCGCCGCGGGCAGGGTGCCAAGGGGAGGGCGGCACAGCCGAGCCAAAAGGAAACGGCTCCGGACAAAGCCCCGGTGGGGCTGGAGCAACTGGTGCCAGCCCGGCAGCCACCGACGGAGCCCGGAAACACGAGCCGTCCCCGAGGGAAGGCACCTGCCCGGCACCTGCGCCCGCCGGCGGCACCGGCAAAGCACCGGCACGGCCCCGCCAGCGCCTCCCGGCCCCGGCGAGGAGCTCTCGGCACCCGCCATGGGGGGAAGTGAAACCGCGTGGGGAACCCCACCGGCCCCACGCGGAGCTCACGCGGTGCTGCTCGGGTGTTCCTGGGACCCTGCCCTGGCCGAGCGTTCGGGGACTCCTGACGCCTCCGGCACGGCACGGCACGGCATGGCACGGTGGTGGGAAATGCCCCGCCGACACTGCCGGGGAGCCTCCCAGTGACCCCCAGAGTGTCAGGCTCCGGCTGGTCCCGGGTGGGTGACAAGAGGTGAGGGACGCGGGTCCTCCGCCTCAGGGCACCCCCGAGCCCGCAGTGCCACCGGCCCTACCAAGCGGATAGCACCAAGCGGCACCGGGAGGTCCCGGTGACGGCTCGGGGGTTCAGCCCCGACTGGCAGCAGCCGCCCGCAGTGGGGCACACAGCGGGGCCGGGGCGCCGTGCCGAGCCCGGGGCAGCCCCGGGGCACCGGCGCGGCCGGGCCGGGAGCGCAGCCGAGCCCCGGTGCCGCTCCCTCCCGCCGCCCGGGGAGACGCCCGCTCCCCTCTCACCTCCGGCCCCGCAGCCTTCGGCGCAGGAGCCCGGGCCGGTCCGCGGCCCCTCCCGCCCCGCACCCGCCGTGCCGCTCTCGCCCCGCAGCCGCTTTCGGTTTCGCTCCGGCGCCCACCCAGGGCTGCGGCTCGTGGCGCGGCCGGGCCGGGGGGCGGCGGGTGTGTGAGTGTCGGTGCCCGCCCGCCCCGCCGGCCCCGCGGACAGGGGAGGACCCCGCGAGCCCCGGTCCGACCCCGCTCCCCGCTGCCGCAGTCCCGGGCCCGGCCGCCGGGGGGCGGTGGAGGCGGGGGCGGGGCCGAGAGGCGGTTCCGGCCATGGCGGCGGTGGCGGCGCTGGGGCGGCTCGGGCCGGTGGCGAGGCGGGCGGCGGGCAGGTACCGGCACCGGGCACCGCGGCTGCCCCGAGCCCGGCGGCGGTGCCGGTGGGGTCCCGTGGGGTGCTCGTGGCGTGTTCCTGGGCCCCGCGTGTCCCAGCTGCTCCCTGTTCCCGCAGGGTGCCGTGCCGCGGTCACCGGCTCACGCCGGCGGACGACGAGATGTACCAGCGGACGCGAGTGACGGTGCTGGAGCCCGAGTCCCCCAACATCATGTTCATCGAGGGCTACAGCAACCGCGGCTTCACCATCAGCGGGGACTTGGTGGTGGGGCCTTGCGCTGTCCTGTCCCGCAGCATTCTGCAGTGGAACGTGAGTGCCCGGCGGCGGGGCCGGTCCCCCGCACCGCACCGGGGCGGCCCCGCTCAGCAACCGTCGTGTCCTCGCAGGTTGGCTCGCACCGGGACATCTCGCTCGAGAGCCTGTCGCTGTTCCGGCTGCTGGAGCCCCACATCGGTACGTGGAGCCGCCCCCACTCCGGGCTCCTGTCGGGCCTGGTGGTCCCTGCAGGGAGGGCAGCTCTGGGCCGAGGCAGCCCCAGTGCCGCCCTGCTCACCCTTGTCATGTCCTGGTTGCAGAGATCCTGGTGCTGGGCACGGGGGACAGGGTGGAGCGGCTCCACCCCGCCATGCTGAAGCAGATGCGGGAGTGCGGGATCGCTGTGGAGGTACAGGACACGGTAAGGAGGGGTGAGCATAGGCAGCACCCCAGTGAAGGGGAGGGCGGTGGTCACTGGGAGACTCCTGGGGACGGGCAGGAGAGAAGGGGTCATGTGCCCTGTGGGGAAGAGCTGCATCTCCTTCCTGAGCGCTGGAGCTTTACTCACTCCCTTTTCTATTCACAGCCAAATGCATGTGCAACCTTCAACTTCCTGATGAGTGAAAAGCGTGTGGTGGCTGCTGGGCTCATCCCTCCACTGGGCGCCTACCAGGGGAAGGAGACACTGCCTGCCACTACCGTGAGCTGAGTGGGGCTGCCCCTGCCTGCCTGAAGCCCCTGAGGGTCACTGCTCCCATGGGAGACACGCTGTGGAGCTGCTGGCTGGGTGGTGGCTCTGCACACAGGAGGGCTGTGAGATACGTGGGCTTGGTTCTGGCCTGCAGTCCCGGCTTCTCAGCCTCCCTGCCCAGTCTGGGCTGGGGCTGCAGGGCACAGCACCACGGCTTTACTGACAGCACCACTCCCACAGCCTTGCCAAGGCTGTGTCCCATGCCTTGGCAGCAAGAAGCCCCGCCGCAGGACAGGGTGGAGGCTGTTGGGGTGAGCTGCACACCCGCCAGGCACATCTGGGGCTCCACAAGATAAATACATGTAAATGGGAAATACAAGGAATTGTGTGGTGGTTAATGCACAGCGCAGCGAGGCTGTAACATGCTAATGGGGCATGTGCTCACCCCGGGCACTGGGGCAGCGTGTAGTGCCAGTGGTGCCACGTGCCAGCAGCTCCCTGTCCACAGCCACCACCAGCAGCTGCTGTGTCCCAGCTGGTGCCGGGGCCGCAGGCCCAGCCCTGCATCAGGCACAGGGTAGCTTTGTTTAAAGAGTGCACTAATGAGTCTCTGACACCTTGAGGTTGTAGTTCACCTCTGGGTTTAGCATGTGTAAATCCAATTTGACATCCCCAAAACACTGGGAGTGGTAGGAGATGTGTACATGAGTGGGACACACACAGATACAGGTATAAAAATACTTGTCACCTGGTGCTGCAAGCACAAGTAACCTGCCAAGCCAGGGAAGTTTGCACTGCTCAGGCCTGCAGAAATGCAGCTGCTTTAAGCCTGTGCCCTTCCCAGTGCATTGCCCACCTTCTGGCAAAAACAGTTCATGGAACCAGCCCAGGGGGTACAGCTGCTGTGGCTGGGGGGGGTGCTCTGCAAAGTTTAGGGGAAGAAACAAGGTGCATTAGTGAGGACCAAGCATGGGAAAACAGGTCCACGGGCCCGGTGTGTGTAGGCAGCTGCAGTGCAGAAGCAGGGGTGTGTGAGTGAGTGTGCACACACATGCACAAGCACCAAAGTGCTTATCATTGCAGCAGCTGGACTGGGAATGGGGTCCTGCAGCACTCTGGCTGCTGCGACAGCTGGGTTTGGCAGCTCCCAGGAGGAGCTAACTACTCTGTAAAATCATTTGCTTTCTTGCCCAGCAGCTTTCTGCTCTTGGGAAGGATTTTTAAAGACCCACACTTTTCCACTGAGCCCTGTCTCAGGGCTGTCCCCTCCCTGTTCCCATTCACATGCACACAGTGTCCCTTCTGGGGTCATCAGCTGCTCCTGAGGCTGCTGGAAGCAGAGAGCCAAAGAAGGAGACCAAGGGACGTAATGAAGGGAGAGGGGCTCTGGGCTGACACCAACTCCACATCTTTTCCTCTTTTATTGTAAAACATGGCAAACGTGTGCAAGGCTCCAGCCCAGGATCACAGCTCCCAGGCGGTGGGTGGGCCCCGCAGGTGGTCAAAAAGCAGCCAAGGGACAGCGGGAGCTCCAGGCAGCCCAGAGTAATGGCACTTCTGCAGCAAGAGCAGCTCCCGCACGGGGCGGCGCAGGGCTGAGTGGCACAAGGACAGACACAGACGGATCTCCTTCAGAAGAGGCGCTTCTCGTACCTGTGAGGGGAGCAGCATGTCAGAGCCCTTTTACTGACCCACCTCACCTAGGGCACGGACCAAAGGCACAGTTAGAAACAGCTCCTGCCAGCCCACAGTGGGCAACAGCCCCCACACCCTGACAGCTGTGAGAGGAGTGCTGGCCCAGGCCAGATGACAGGCTGTGGATCAGCTGGGCTGCACAGGGAACCAGTGGCACATTAAGCCGAAGGCACAGCAGCTGAGGCAAAGGATGGCTGTGCCTAACCCCCCCAAAACTCCAGTGGGACACAGGTCCTGCCAAAAGCACTTACGAGTGAAGGCCATGCACCCCTCCTTCCACCTGGGCAGATGTCGTCCTCTTCTCAAACTTCAGCTCTCCTGAGTACATCATGGCTCTGAGGGAGAAGGACAGTTGTCACAGGCCAGGCAGACTCCAGGAAGACAGTGCTCTGGCACGTGCTCAGCTGGAGCAGCTGGAACAGGGATCACTGGTTCCTCCAGCTGTGGCTAAAATGGTCCTTGCTGTGCTCCCAAGAGCCAGGCAGGGTAAGATAACCCCATCATTTCAAGCCAGGCCAGCCAAATATGCCGCAAGAGACCACACTCCTGCACCCCTGGGGCTGGCAAATCCATGACACAGTGCCCACTGGAGGTGAGGGATGAGGGCTACAGCGAGGTCAAACCACCCAGAACACAGCACAGTGTGGGTAGAGCTGTCTGGGGACTCCAGACAGCAGCACTGTGACCTAATCAGAGCACAGGCACAGGGAAGCACTCACCGGACTTGGGTCAGGCTCTTGGCACCAATATCCTGGCAGGAATGCTGGATCCCAGCTATCAGGTATGGAATGAATTTGTGGATAGAGCCCTTGTCTTGCACCGCGCCAGAGACCCCCTGGGCCACTTTGATTTTGTCTGTCTCACTGCATGGGAGCACAAATCAAGGATGTTTGTGAAGCAGAGAAAACCCCAAAAGCTTGACCTGTTGCCCCAAAGCACCATTTCTGACCTGAAATATCGGTTCTGGCTGCCCAAGTTCTTGTCCATGGCATCTAGTGAGCCCATGCCACGGTATTTCTTCAGCCTGATTCCATCCGAGAAGAAATACTCGCCTGGGGCCTCCGTGGTGGCAGCCAGGAGAGATCCCATCATCACTGGCACAAGAGATCACCAGGGACAGCACGTCAGCAGCAGTGGCCACAAAACCCTCAGGCCCTCTGGGCACAGCAATGCCTGCACCCCCATGGCCCCAGACACCTACAGGTAAACACTCCTGTGCCCAAATGGAAACGCTTCCCAGGAGACTCCCCGCAGTGGTGCTCACCTGTGGAGGCCCCGAGCGCCAGGGCCTTGGCGATGTGCCCCACCGTCTGGATGCCTCCGTCGGCGATGACGGGGACGCCGAACCTGCGGGCGTACTCGGACACCTTGTACACCGCCGTGGCCTGGGGGCGGCCGCACGCCAGAACTGCGGAGAGAGCGGGCAGAGGGTCGGCTCCACGCACAGCCACGGCCCCTCCCCAGCAGGCCCTTCCAGGCTTCCAGCACACACATGCTCCAGCACTCAGAACGCACAAATCCCTGGGTGCTCCTTTCCTAGTTGAGTTGCGAGAGAAGCAGATGCCCAGGAGGTGCCTGCTGGGACATCCTCACAGCCCTCTATTCCAAAAAGCTGTGGGTGACCTTGGGACTGGGGTCTTTGACCGGATGCCGGGGATCAGCCGAGACTCGTGGGTCATCCTGGTGCATGGCAGACGTGTGGGGAGCTTGGGAAGGAAGCAGAGCAAACTCCAAAAGCCCCTCTCCAGAGCACCCCTTGCATTTAGCCATATTCCACTGCTTGCTCCCTCCCAGTGGTTGCCAGACCCCTTCTCCACGTACCCAGCAGCTGTATGATGTGCCTCTTGCATGGAAAGACAGCTGGCTGGGAGAGAGCTCGTATGGCTGTATATGTGTATATATATTTATATATATACATAAATATATATGTATATATATATACACACACATATACACTGCATACACACACAAACACACATGCACCAGTGGAAAAGGAAACAGGCAGAATGATCTGATAATAATTTATACTCCTGCCCTCCAATGTAGCAAGGAGTTCGTCAAGTTTAGCTGCCCCATGAGGAAGGAGTTATTAGCTTTGGATTTACTTGCTCTTCCTGGTCGGTAGCAGTTAAGGCTTCCTGTTATGTGAGGAAAACCAGCACAGGGCATGTCTTGTAACACATTTGTCAGCCACAGGCATGCAAGAATGCTGAGATAAGCTTCTCTCAGGGAGACTTCCCTTCCCCACAGTTAACTGGAAGCCTTTTCTCCAGTCACAGTTAGTCCCACACATGGGGTAAGATTGAGGCCATGCAGGATTAGTACTTTGGAGCGTGAACTCCAGGTGTGGTTCAGCCTGCCTGGCAGCAGCACTGGCAACACATCCCTGGCAGGGGCCTGCCCAGGCCGGGGGGCTGCAGTTGCTCCACTCCCAACACTCAGCAACAGCTGAGGGAGGGAAGCCAGACTCCAGGCTGAGATCCTGAAAGAACTGAATTTAATCAAACAGACCCCTATGTTCAGCTCAGGCTCAGCCAGCCAGGGAGAGGCTGCCAGCTTTATCATCAGAGCCCTTAAAGAGATGGTCTCTCTCGGTGCTGCACTGCTGAAGGCCACACTGTGGCTGCAAAATGCTGCCAGGGTAGAGCTGTGGAGAGAAACACCTGATTTTGGAAGGGTTTGAGTCCAGGGTCTATGAGACTGTGCCACTGACAGTGCAGGGCCTGCAGAAACCTTGCAAGAACAACCACGGAGACCAGCCCTTTAAGGCACAGTTTGGCTCAGGGCCCCTGGGAGCATGGCACCATTCCGACTGTCCCAGTGCCCAGCGCCACAGCCTTGGAGCGCAGGCTTCCCAAGTGCAGTTGGGAGCACACACGTAACACACGGTCAGGGTGAGGGTTTGTCTCTTTTAGTGTATTGGCAAAGGACGGCCCTACAAGATCATCTGCTAGAGAAAACCTCCCGGGATCTGCAACAGAAACCTTTCCCTTCCAGGTGTGTCAGAACTAGGAGAAAGGACAAAGCCTAAGGCTTGGCTTGTTGGGGGCTGCTCGATCCAACAGCATCAGAGGAAAATGGAGCAGAGAATGCTTCACCCTGCGCTGGGCAGGCAAGAGCCCCTTCTCTCCACAGGAACTGGTGGGGAAAGCCATGTTTCTGGTTTGCAGCTGCCAAGGTGGCCGTGCACAGTGACATCCCTCCGTCACCCAGGGGAGTCAGCTCCAAGGGGAGCTGGGCCACTTCCCCACAACTAAGGCTACATTTTAAGCATGATTGAGGACTGCTCAGGGATCGCCTCCCAGCGCTGGATCAGCAGGAGCATGCCTGGCTAGGGATCTAGAAGGGTCAGGCAGAGAGCCCAGTCAGGCTCCTAACTGGATTTTAGAGCGGAGAGTGGACAGGCCTGAGTTCCCTTAGCTTGGACAGTTCAGACTCTACTTTAGAAAAGCTCAGAAAGGCTTCTCAGTTTCATTTCAGATTCAAAACCAGTATCCAAAGCCACAAAACCCCAAGTGCATCTACAGCTAAATTATTCTCAAACAAGCAGTAGGGCCATGTGCAGCCAAATCAGGGTCCTGCTTCAAGACACATCATTAGGGTTGGGAACAGGGCAAGTGACTTACTATAGGTGCCCGTGACAGTAGAAGGGCATTTGGGGCTGTGGGACTTTAGGTCTGGAGGGATCTTTGGAGCAGCTAAACAAAAACAAACACATACATTTTAGAGACAGAAGAACAGCAGCAGAACAAAGGACCCCAGCAGTGACCCGTTACTGGGCAGAGCATACGGTGTGGGACAGAGCTGACTTTGCAGACCCTTCCTAGCCCGAGCCAAGCCAGAGGCCAGATCCAAGCCATCCAGGCCTGGCTGTGCACAGCGCATGCTCGCCCTACCCCGGCAGCCACCCAGAAAGGTAACCCCCTACCCCAAAATGCCAAAGCTCCTGCCCTTAAGAGGGGCAAAAACCTGGGGAGCTGCGTTCAAGAGTTTTACAACCACATCTCCTGGGAAGGGCCATGTTCTACTCCTGTCCTGCTCTGCTCCTCCCCCAAAACCAGCACCCAATCCCACTCCTCGGGGCAGCTGGGAGGCACATCCAGAGACATTCCCCTCGCTGCAGATTGGGATGTGCCTCAGTGGGGCCTTTGCCTCAGAGCCAGGGCAGGACAAGAGTGTCCTGGCTCTGCTCTGGCTATGGAAGTGTCAGCCCAAGGATACCACCACTTCCCTGGAAGGGTGACCCAAGACAGACTACCCTGATGGGGAACCCAGCCAAGCAGGCAAAACAGGAATGCAGCACAGCTCCAGGGCTGCTTGCAGGCTCCACACTGGAATGGGCAGAGCTAATGCAGCCCCTTCAGCCATCGGCTGCCCACTTGCTGTCTCCTGTGGCAAAGACCAAGGAGAGAAGCAGAGAGGGGCTGTGTTCTTGGACTGCAGCACTCTGTTGCATCACCTCTCTGCACCCCACCTGAGGGGTTCAACACACAAGGACTGAGCCTGTCCTCAAGGCAGCCTTTCTCCAGGCCCTGGGATGCCCCTCTTGCCTTTTAGCTAAGGGTGACACAGCCTCTGCCCTATGCAAGCTGTCTGACTGCAGAGACAGTGGCCAGAAATCCCATTTGGAAATTGCAAAGGCACCGAGCCCAGCAGATCAATAGTCAAGCGTCACGCACGCTGCTGCCAGAGGGAAAGGGAGTACAGACAGCCCGGTGCACTTCACCCATCAGCACTGGGGATCCAGTAAGCCCCTCTCCCTGCAGAGCTGCCCACCAGTCCCATCCCACACCAAGCCAGCAGCTCCCCCTCAGCAAAGCCACATGTGCCACACCGGCTCTACTCAGTCTCGGTCAGTACTGGGAAATGCCTTTGCTGCTGCTGCCACCCCAAAGGTTGGACCCAGGTGATGAGAACGTCCTGGACAAAGGGGGTGAAAGATGGCTTGCTGTTGGACACTGCCCTCACAATGGGAGAATACTCCATCCCAGCCATGCTGCCTTTCAGCAGGGAGTTTCTAATTAACAGGTGTCTTCAGCCTACTTAGGAGATGGCTGATCTCTCTCACCTTCCTGTGTGATGCAGATGGAGCCACTGCCCATCCCGACCCTCAGGGCATCGACTCCTGCGTCGATGAGGTTCTTGGCCTGAGCAGCAGTCACAACTGTGGGGAACAGAAACTGGTTTGAAGACAGACAAGCACACTGGCACACAACACTGCTCTGCCCCAAGCTCCCCAGCTGGCTGCCAACATCCCCTGCCCAGGGCAACAGCCTGCGCTGGAGCCAGGTCTATCTGGGACCAGTGGTGACTTTCTGTCCCAGCTGCCCCAGTGAGTGAGGTGACACTGGACCTTCAGGCTACTCTGCAACATACTTTCACCCAAAGGCTGAGGCAGCACAGGTCATGGCACGGCACCAAACACTTTTTGAGCCACACCAGGTAGAGAGGGCATAGTACAGGGTAACAGCAGCACCAGTGAAAGACAAAGACTGCTGGGTTCTGCTGTCAAGGGGCAGGGAAAATTGCCATTAGATTTTCACACCAAGCAATACCCATTATTATGCAAAATTCTAAACTGGTGTGTAAAGCTAATGTGTAATGTGCTACAGAGGACTGTAGCACACTGTGCTGCAGAACAAAGGTTTCCAAATATCTGCACCAGCAGGGTACTGCCCTGTGTCTGCAGAGTGGCCTTGCTCTGTTCCACAAACCAGAGGAAACCATTTTAAGTTCACAGTCATCACCAAGATGACTGTTCCATTCATACCCCTGCAGCTCCCTTTGTCGAAGAAATAAACATAATTTAAAGACAAGAACAGTCTTCAACACGTGCCTACCATTTCCTCCAATAACTTGCAGGTTGGGATATTTCTCCTTAATATATTTTATCATATTGATCTGGAAGATGGAGTTCCCCTGAGAGGAATCCTGCAATAGAAAGAAAACCAGTCTCAAGCAGAATTTCTGCAAAAGGTTAAAAATACAGCTCCAGAAGAGCCTCAGCTCTTCACTTTGCTTGCTTGGGGTCTCTGCTGAGCCGTGTCAGTGGGCAAAACGACTCCCTGAATGGGGCACAGAGCCAGAGGAGAAGCTGCTGCCAAGACAGGAATGTACCTTCCCTGTGCAAGGCAGTTTATTGTAAAGACATCATTCATGTTTAAATCCTGTGGCTTGTACAGATGGCAACCAGCAGAACATCTGGCTGTGGGTAAGAACCATCTGGTTCTGCCACCAGGACACTGTCAGCCCTGTCTCAAACGACAGGTGAAATGGAGAATGTTCCTTGTGAAGCCCAGGAGGGCTGGTGGGGGGAAGCATCTCCCTGCTGTGCAGCAGAGCAGCTGAAATACCAGATGTCAACCACAGAGTGCCCAGGCCCTGCCAGTCTCCGTGACCCAGTCAAATCCTGTCTGTTAAACATTTCCTGCTCAGCCATGCCCTCGGAGCACGGTGGACTCACGAGCTTACAATCGATGAGAAAACCGTGTGCAAATACAGACAGTGATGACCATGCCTGAAAGCTTACGGGCCAGGAGGGGAGATCAGCAGAGCAGCTCTGGGCTGACCACTCCTGAACAGCAGGTGGCTAAGAGAATAACACAGCAACAAACATCAGAGGGCTGAAGGGAAGCTGTAAGAAGCCGAATATTCAGAACTAGTCAGGAACATCAGAGAGGCTGATGGTAGAGTGCAAGAAGCATTTGTAGAAGATTCTGTATTAACTGACAGTGTTCCTCTTCTCAGCCTTTAAGGCTTCGATGCACCCTACATACTCCCTTGATGTCACGTAAGCCCCCAGATACAAGGAATCCCTTTAATTTAAGGACTCCAACCTGAAGAAGAATGAGAGGTCAACAAACAGCCATATTCTAAAACAAAAGAGCACGTAATAAAGACAGTGAGTGCCACTCTGCTGCTGCTGCTGCACTGTCAGAGTGGTTCATTCAAACCAGGCCCTCAGCCCAGCCCGGTGCTCACCAGCACAACCGCGTCCACGCCCGCCTGCACCAGCAGGTCCAGCCGGTACTTGTCGTCCTCGTGGGTCCCGATTGCGGCTCCGCAGAGCAGCTGCTTCTTGGAATCCTTAGATGCCAGAGGGTAGTCCCTGTTCTTTTTGAGATCAGTACGAGCAATTATAGCCACCAGCTCGTCATCTTCATTAACAATTGGCAGCTTGCCTGGAAACAAACAGAAAGAACATCATTGCGGGTTTCTGCAGGGGTCGGATGTTAGCCCGGGCCAGTGCGGCAGAGCAGGGGCATCGGGCAGCAGCAACTGCTACAAGATGGAGACTCCAAGAGGTGTGTTACCCAATCTTGCTTGGCCATGGATGCCAGCAGGCCTGGCTTGGGAAACGAAGCATGACTTTTTAGGACTGGAGAAGGACTCTGTATTTTTCAAATTGACCATAGAAAAAGTGCTTATTTTTTAATATTTAGAGCCACAACACATTGTTAAAAGTCAAACCAACAAACCCTAACAGAGCTGAACTGAGTGCTGAAATGTGAGGGCCAGGATAGAAAATGGAAGACGTGGCTGGACAGCAAGGCACTCTTCAGCCCCTGAGCTGCCAAGAATCCCTCAACTCCAAACACATTTGAGATGAAGGCATGTGAACTCTGCATCCTGGCAGAGGGCTGTGGGCACTCTCCTCACTGTCCCCTCCTCACGCTGGAATGCAGCCTTCCCACGTTCCACCCACGCACGGACCACGTGCTCACAGCCACCCACCGCCCTCCCAGCCTGGCACTCCCACCACTCTCCCTTGTGCCGACGGTCACAGGTACCTTTTTTACTCCTTTGCAGAATTTCATTTGCTTCTTTCAACATTACACCAGCTGGGGCCACAACAAGATCTTCCCGCTTTGTCATAATCTAGTGGGTGGGAGAAGATAAAAAGTCACAAGAACTCCTTCACGCCGATCTGAAAATACCAAACCCCTCTGCCCACGTGAAATGCTCCACAGTAGCCGTGCGGGAGCGCTCCACACAGCACAGCAACACGCCTCCAGAAACACAGGAACAGCCTCCAGTGTGCTGTCCCCAGGCCCGTGGTGACATCAGGACCTAAGCCCATCAGTGCACTCAAAACAGGAGATGACAGGAGGTCTCAGCAAGCCAAGAGAAAGCACCTAGAAACACTTCCAGAGCCTCATGTTGTTCTGGAAGAAACGTTACCTCCAGTCTTGTTTTCAGGCAGCATTCCCAGCACACAGGCTCTGGAAGGGCTCTGCCAAAAAAACCCCACTGCTGGCAAGGTCAATGGGGCAAAAGTCACTTCAAAACCAGGACAAATCCAAACACAGTCACCCACGCTCACTCTGACAAACAGGCACCAAAATACAGCAGAATGCCAGGGGCAGTGCTGGACAGAAGCTGAAAAAGGGGAACACCTGATGCAGTACACAGAAAAAAGCTTTCACCACGACAGTGGTCAAACACTGGAAGAGCAGCCTAGGGAGGCAGTGAAATCTCCACTATTGGAGATGTGGACACAGCCCCACACAGCCTGCTCCAGCTGAATCTGCCTTGATTCTGTGATCACCAAGTTCACGTGGGATATCCTCATGAAAGGCTACTCTAAAAGGCCAGGCAAAGCTAAAAGGGAACACTTACTAACCCTTCAGGAAGGTAGATTAGTTGCACACAACAAAAAAAAGAGGGAACATTTTAGTCATTTATACCGTAAGAACATTTACATCATAAGACTCTGCCTGCATCCACCAAAAATGCTGTGACAGAACTCACATCTCAGGAAAAGCCTGAAGAATCAAAGACATATCGTGACACTCCCTAACCCTGTGGGATCCATGAGCTTTCTGTGCTACAGGAGACCCATGTGTTTAACTGGATGGCAGTGAACAGCTCAGCAAGATGACTGCTGGACTGCAAGTGGAGAGGACACTGAGGGAACCATTTGCTCCCCTGGCCTTGCCTGGTGACAGGGACAAGCACCAGGCATTGACAACAAAAGGGCTTCCACCTTTGCAGTGCCAAATGATCCACATAATAAAGATGGGAGATTCTTATCTGGCTCTTCTAAATGGGCAGCACCACTTGAAAGCACCATGTGCACTTTTATAACCTGCTCCCAGTTTACGATTCCTGTATCAGGTATTTGTAGGCGATTGCAAACCACACAGGGATGAGTATGTGATACTGGGTTTGGTCAGCAAGAGCTAAAAATATTTGTGAGTCAAAAGTAAAACATGGCCAAGAGGCACCAGTGGTGTAACCTGACAGTGCTGTGGATCTACAGTTACACAGCTTGTGTGACAGGGATCGCAGGGAACGTTCTTTGGCACGAGGGCAGCCTGACAGGGCTGCTTTATGAAGGCCACTCCACCAGTCTGCAAGTTCAGAGGCTTATTTTAAAGAGCAAGTAGCCCAGATGAGGCACACAGGGAAAGGCAGTCCAGAAAATGAAGCTCAGCACTTGGAGGGCTTGCTGGGCACAGTGCAGCTGTTACAGCCCTGGGCATGCCAGACTGCTACACAGGACCACAGCCAGCAGGCAGGAACACTGGCAATTAATTGGTGAAGCAGGGGAGAGCACCAGCTGCAGGGAGGATGGTTTCTACAGCACTGAAAGATAACCCCCAGGAGTCACACAGACTGCATGGCCACTCCGCTGTGTATGCACTGCAGGAGTCGCTCCCCAGGAAATACAGTCACAGACGGATCTGCAGAGCTAAGGTGGAGCTGCTCCCTCCCACCGGCACAGCATCCTCACAGCCACACACTCACCCTTCTTATCACAAGCCACACAGATTTCCTAAGGCAGGACTCGCACCCATCAGGTGCTCACAAGCCCTTCTCACCTCACCAAGGGGCAGGTCATGCTCTGACTCTTTCAGGAAATCGATATCTCTAGATGAAATGATCCCAACCAGCTTGCCCCCCATCTTCCCGTTGTCCGTGATGGGAATCCCACAGAATCCGTGACGAGCTTTTGCTTCAAACACATCCCGCACTCGGTCGTTGGGGCTCAGCACCACGGGGTCTGTGATGAATCCTTGCTCATATTTCTGAAAGGAAGCAGATCCAGCAAGTAGGCTGAGCAGCACTGCCTGGCTGACCAGGAGCAGGGCACATGCCTGGGGGTCACTGCAACCCCTCACTCAGCTCTGCAACCACCCAGCCTGGCCATGTGCTCACTGACAGGATGACTCCCAAATCAGCATCAAGGCTCACCCAAATAGTGTTAAAACTCAAGAGTTTCCAAGCTAAGCTCCTTCCTGAAATGATGGGGAATATTCCCACGCCAGGAGGCCTGGCGGATCTCAAATCCCAGGCTGTGCACGGACAGCACCTGACACACAAGAGGGCTGTGCAGGCAAACCCTGGCAGCACTACAGCTCTGAAACACCAAGATCTGGCACATTGCAACAGGGCCAGCCCACGCTGCCCACCTGCACAAAGCATCACTGCCGCCGCTGCAGCCACTCACCTTCACCTTCCGCACTTCGTTAGCCTGGAACTCCGGGGTGCAGTTGTGGTGGATGAACCCTATTCCCCCGGTCAGCTGGGGACACAAAGACGGTTGTGAGTCACTGCAGTCCCCGCCCGGTGCCGCACCGGGAGCGATGGAGCCCCCGGGCCGTGCCTGGCCCCGGGACGGACACGCGAGAGCCTCGGGCAGCGCTTCCAGTCCCGCCACGGGGCCGCACTCACCGCCATGGCGATGGCCATGCTGGCCTCGGTGACCGTGTCCATGGGCGAGGAGACCAGCGGGGTCTTCAGGGTGATCTTCTTAGTCAGCGCCGAAGTCAGGTCCTGGCGGGGAGGCGGCGGCGGCTGAGCGGCGGCACCGGCCCAGCCCCCGGCCCGGCCCCCGGCCCGCTCCCCCGCCCCGGCCACTCACCACCTGGTCCGCCGTGAAGTCGATGTACCCCGGGAGGATGAGGAAATCGCTGCGGGGTAACGAGGGGGAGACGCGTTAGCGACCGCCCCGGCCCCGCGCCCCCGGCCGCGGCCCCACCGCCGCACTCACTTGTAGGTGAGCCCATCGCCGCAGCTGAAGAGCTGCTGCGCCGTCAGCCCGTCGTCGGGCACGTATCCGGTGCCGCCGCTGATCAGATAGTCCGCCATGGCCCCGCCGCGTGCCCGCCCCGCCACACCGAGCGCACGCGCGCACCGACGGCCGCCGGGGCCAACCCGGCTGCGCCCGCCCCGCGGAGCGGACAGAGCGGCCCCCGGCAGCGGCCGGCACCGCATCGCCCCCTGCCGGCCCGGAGGGCCCCGCACCGCCACCCGGCCCTGGAGCCCGCCCAGCGCTGTCGGCGCCGGGGACGCGCCGGGGACGCGCCGGGGACGCGCCGGGGACGCGCCGGGGACGCGCCGGGGACGCGCCGGGGAC
>JAWWES010000024.1:8963293-8992887 GCA_035583135.1 Lophotriccus pileatus
GACGCGCCGGGGACGCGCCGGGGACGCGCCGGGGACGCGCCGGGGACGCGCCGGGGACGCGCCGGGGACGCGCCGGGCCCGGGTGTCGCTCTCTCTCAGCCGCGGCAGTTCCTCCTGAGCGGCTCCTCAGCAGCGGCCCCGCGCGTGCCCAGCCCGGGTCCGCCCGTCGGGGGGAGGCAGGAGGACAGAGCTCCGGGACAGCCCAACACAGCCCTGTGCGCCGTTCCCTGGCACGGCTGACACCGCGAGGCCAGGGCAGTGCGACACCTGCTACAACACTACCTAAAGGAGCCCAGCAATGGGTGATGCACACAAACACGGTGGGGTGGGAGCAGAGCCCAACACCAGATACTCCAGCAGCTTCTACAGGAAGAGGAGAAGGGGTCTGTGGTGGGTGCAGAGCTGGGGCACACCGGCAGAACCCAAAGCAACTTTGTAAGTCAAAGCGAGCTGCAAGAAGGATGAAAGTCAAAAGGCAGGAAACAAGGCAAGTCTGGCACCAAGAGGGGGAATGAAAGGCACAAATGAGAAGGGCCAAGGTGATCCCAGCTAGGTATTATCCTCCTCTTGCCAAAGCCCCCAGGCCAGGCTGTACAAACAAGCACTGTGAAGAGGATGGCTGCACACGGGGCATTGTAGTGTAGCACCTTCCTGCCTGTGCTGCAGGTGGTGACTGGAGGGAGGATTTTGGAGAAGAGCAGTAGCAAGAGTAGGGAGGACTGTGCCTGGAGCAGAACAGGCACAAACACAGATCTGCCTTAGAGGACCCTTGAAAGAAATAGCAGTTGTTTCTTTTCCAGGATGAGATATTCCCATTCCTGGAGATCTGTTGAAGCATCAGGAAAAGTATCTATACTGCAGGTTACAGAACAACTTCCTTCTCTGATGGCTGGTTTGCTTCTTGTCACATTCCAGATCTGGCCTCAGAGCACCAGGGACAGAAGACAATCAGATCCCTTCTCCCCTGCTCTCCATAATGGGCTGTCCAAGGCAACCCCCTGTCTAACACTAACCAATTTGGGGACTAAAGAATGGTGCTTCTGTGCCTGCAACTGTCCTACTGCAGTAGGTTAAATCCTTGTCCAAAGATCAGAAAGCAGCTTCAAGAAATGTGTTACTACTGTTACGCAGCTGTAGGACACAGAAAATGTGAACAGAGGCATCTGCTCAGGTCTCCTGCAGTACTCGGAAGCAAACAGCCCTTGTATGCTGTGAGGGGCATCAGTCATGTTCAAGCCTATAGTTTGGATCAACCAATTTTCATCTGAATAAGGTTCTACAAAAGACAACATGGAGTTTAGAGAGAGAGCTAGGCTGGGATTTCAGTGACTTTTACAGAGGGTGAAAAGCCCCAAACAAGTGAACTATCTGTGGACTATCTCTGGACAGAAGGAGGACTCCCAAGTGATTTGTTTGGTCTCAGCAGCAGTGATCTGCACAGAACAAAGGTTGTGGTCCCCAAGTTACAGTTGTTTCCCATGGGATGGTGGGTTTGCCTGTAGCAGGAAAAGAAGGTGCAGGCCTCAGCAGACCCTTTGCTATGAAAAAGGGTACATGTGGCTTTCAAGGTCCCCCCTGAACTAGGAAAATGCAGCCCTTGCACATTGAAGAGCCAGTGACAGGATCTGCAATGGCCCTTAAAACCTTCAGCCAAGAGAGTGGTGATGTTGCTATTAATGCCAACATCAACACCATCTCCTTCCTACAGCCACAGGATAACACTGCTTTGTCGTTACGTGACACTCTGAACTTTACAGGGTTTAATTCTTGTTCCCAGACTCCGCTATCAAGGTCTGTATTCCACCCTGCCATTACTTCTGTACATAATTCCTGGGTTGAATTTCAGCTAAGAGTCAATTTCTCCTATCCACACACCAATTTCCCACTGGTTGCAATTTGCCTGAGCTAGGGAGCTGGAGGAAAAGCACCATCCTTTGCAGAAAAATAAAAGCATCTAGGCCCAGACCACTGAAAGCCGTTACCCGTCAGGGCACCAAGATGGTTATCCCGGAGGCAGGGATCAGAGCCACAGCCTTCCCAAGGAAAGTGCTGCCTGCCAAGGACACGCACCTCGAGTCAGCGTTACCTGTCACAGGATCAGCACAACAGGAGGCATCGTGCCAGACCAAGATCAGGCTAACAGGTCTCTCTACCCTTATTTAAACTGAAGACAGACTAACAAAGGCTTGCTGAGCCTACCTGGGTGGCACACACCGATCTGAGCTACAGCACGGGCACAGCAGTAAACAGGCAAGTTGGCTTCTGTTCCAATGGAAACATCAGACAAAGTTTAATGATTCTCAAACAGACTACAACAAAGGCTGCAGGGAAAAACATTTTATTTCCAAGCAGATTACAAAGAGCAGAGAATATAAGAGTAAAATTAAATTAAAAAAATAGTTGAGTGCATCTCTTTAAAATGATTTGTAGTGTGAGTTACTCACGGGGCAAAGCTACTGGAGAGTTCTGAAGGTCACTTTGCAGGATGCCAATCACATGTGCTGTTTAGACCTGGGTCAACACAGGAGGGACAGACAAGATGTATTTTGCATATAGGCTGCACACTCATTATCAAGCAAGGCTCTGGGCTGCAACTGGATCCTGCCTTTCTGAGACATCCCCTCCACCTCATTTCTCTCCTGCAGTTCCCTCAAATTCTAGACATGGTTTATTGCTGCTGCAAGTGGGTTCAATCTGCCTCCCCATTCTGATGAGCTCCAATGAGAAGGAAGAAGCAGGCAAACGTGGCTGCCATGCACAAGGTTATACAGGGAATGTGGCTGCAGTGCTGAGGGCAGAGCTTCAGCCAGCAAAGGGAACCGACAAGTAGGGGGCACAGCGAGCACTTCAGAGATTTGGGGGCAGCATATCAGTGAGACTTCTGGAAGATTTGAGATGCTCCTTAAGGTAGGAAGAGGCTCAAGTGGAGAAAGGCTCCTTCCTATGCATTGGCACCAGTGAAACAGAAGAGGCTGAATCATCAGGATAAGGTGCATTCCCTGTAATATCTGAGAGGAGCAGCTCCAGCAGTAAGATGGGCAGAAAAGCCCCATATAGGGCGGAAGACAGTTGATATCCCACTTTAACAGTGATTTAAGAGTCCAAGCACTAATTAGTCAGTTACTATTAAACTCACACAAGAATGCAGTTTGGCTAGACTGTGCAGAGTCAATCAGTGTCCAGCAGCACTCAGACCTGCAAGAGGATGAACAACTACAGCACCAGCCAGTCCTCCAGCCCCTGTGTGCTCAAGAGACTCTTTTCTACCACTTCTGGATCTGCTCTTACCACAGCATAAGCGGCTTGGGGGCCTCATCCCTTCTACTGTAGCAAACAGTAGCCCTGATGCAGCTGAGAACAAGACTGTCTTAATTTCTGCCCCAGGAGCAACAGTGCAGAAGAGGATTCTTATCTAGGGACCAGATTACCTATTTTTTTATTGTCCAAGGCAGAACAGTTCAGGAACTACTTCAGACCTTATGACCCATCTAATAAGTCCAGACCTCTAGGGGTGAAGAAGCCAATAGATGAAGTTAAGTTACTATTAAGTTACTCAGACCATTCCCTTTACTCACCACTCTAGACAGAAGAACCACTCTCTAGTCTGCTCTTTGCTGCTTCAGCCATTACCACTCAGAGGAAATGCTTGAACTCTTGAAAGCAAATGAAAATCTAATGGTGCCATGGACAAGCGTGTAAGAGGCTACAAGTTTCCTAAAGAAAGCAACACTGTTAGTGTCAAGAGCTTGTATAATACATGAGTCTCATGTCAGAATGTGAGGTGCTATACAACAGTCAGTCACGCTCTGATTTCCATGGTTCCTTTCATACCACAGCAACAAGATGGGCACAGTTCAAAACCAACACGGCAGGGTCCCTACCTTGACTTCCCAGCTCTATTTATTTAGAGATCAATGCATTTTCAGCCTGTCTCTTACAAGGCATGGGGCAGGGAGAGTTCCTGTTGAATATATACACGCATACAAGAGCGAGCAGTTTGGCACTCCTGGAGCCGAGGGAGAATGCCCTTGAAGCAGCAGTCAAGCTGGTTATAGGAAAGTGTTAAAAAGCTATTTTACATGTTTGACTGGGAACATTTCCCAGAACTCAGATAGCAACTCTAAGCCACGGCACTCTTCTGTGCTACTCTGTGCACGTATTCCTATGAGCCCCTACAAGGGAGCAGATCATGTTCTTCACTATCAAAGAACATAGTATTTATATTCTAGAAATACTGTACCTTTTAAATTAGCTCCAGAGAGCCAGACTAGAAGCCAGGTCCAGGAAAATAATCCTTAAGTCACAGTATATCGATTGTCTCTAAAAATAGGGAATGAAGTTAACACAGTGGACATTCTGATGAGACAGTACAGAACAGTACAGCAGTCCACTTCTACCGCAGCAGATCCCTCTCCTATGTACATCTGAACAATGAGAAAGTAATGGAAACACTTCAGTCCATCAGGACAAAACCAATCATCAGATCTCCACAGCTCACCATGTGCCAAGTTTCCCTGTTACTAATCAGTATACTCCAGGATCAAGGAGAACTCTTCCCGTACAAAGACTTCAGATCATCCTGCAGTTAAGGGTTGTAAGGAAAGTGCACAACCTAGAATTTTAAGGTAACATGGAATTCTGTTTCTCCAGAACACACAGCTGAAGTACCTGTTCATCCCTAACCTGCAACTGCCCTGACATTCCCTCATGTTATTGCAGCTTCTGTCAATTCTTAGAGTAAGAGGTGACTCCAAAGGTCACCTAGTGAAGCAACTGGTACAGAGGGTATCTGGCAGATGGTTTAACACCCACTGTACTTCTGACAGAGACAGCCAAGGCAGCAGGCTTTGCAACTCTGCTCAGAAGATGGGACAAACTGTCCAAAAGAAAGGGAAATCCACTCTGTGCAGGCCTGTTGGGGACCTTGAGCAACAGGCACATGCAACTGCTTGAAATAGCAGGAGCCTGCCCCAACAATGTCCTTAACCTCTTAAATTAGGTCTAAAGGTGGACATTCCAGTCACTAAGATATGGTGAAGGGATTAGAGGATTCTGACAGCTGAAGCACTGCTGATGATCCCAACAGCCACTCTGCCAGGGGGCAATGCTGGATCCCAGCAGATAGCTGCCAGCACGACACACTACCCAGGCACCATCCTCGCAGTTCACCCACTGGGACCTGGGCACCACCTCCAGGCTGTTTTCCCCGGCCTACCTCTGAGGGCAGACACTGAGCTAAGAGTCTAAAGTAGAGTGCAGGTTTTACAAAACAGTGCATTGCTACTTCACCTCTCTGCACTCATTTGAGCACAGAGTCCTACAGAGGGAATAAACTGTTCATACTGACAACTAACTCGAGCACATGGGCTTCCTTGGGAACACCAACGTCAATATGAAGCATCAAGGGCTTGGGAAGTCTCTCTAAGCTTGCACGCCTCAACACTGCTCACGAGCACAAAGACAGGGAACGTCATGGCTACTCTCATTTACACTGTGCACAACCAACAGAGAGGGCAGACCTCCCTTCTCAATACAGACAGGTACTGGTCAACAGGGGCTTCAGAAAAATTGCTTGCCTGTACACAAGTTTAAGTTCTTTTACTGTAATATATATTTAAGTATTTACCTATGTATTTTGGAACAGGGAAGGGACATGAGGTGGAGAAGCAGGGAAGACAAGTTCAAGAAGCAGAGTCATCTCTCTGCATCCAAGAAGCTGGTGGCACAAATAACAAGCCTGGCAAGTGATCTCCCATTTCAAGCACAGTTGGCTACCCGCTGGGTTCAAAAGAGCAGACTATTTGTTAATGATATAAAATATCGCAACCATTTAAGATGCAGCAAGACAAGGCTACAGGGCTGGGGTTTATGATCATGAACGATGCCAGGAGCTACACAGCTGTGTTAAAAACTGTGAAAAGGCTGTTAATAGCAGGAGTAAGCCATATGCTGCTCCTGGAAGGCCTTTTCCCTCCAAAGCCCCTCCATCATGCTGTTGGTGTGATGTATTTGAAAAGGAGAGGGGGATTTTCCTAGGGGTAAAGCCACAGAACATGAGGACAGTCTGATCTGGTCTCACAGATCCCATGTTCCTAGCCTGGCACTGAGCTTCCATCAGCAAGCAGACATTCAGGTCCTTCAACAGAAGTTTATGCCCTTCAACCTTCAAAACTTGTAGGGGTGAAAGAAGTCCAGCAGAGTTGAGCTGGAAAGCACAAACAGGGATGAAAACAACCAGTTTGCATACTGATCTTTGTATAATGACCCCCCACCCTCACAGCTCACTCTTCCCCAAATAAAGACACATTGTTCAATGGCATGTTGAAAAGACGTGCTCGTCATTCTTAATAAACAACTAGAGTAAGAATACATAAGAGAAACAGGGTGGTATCTTTATATGATACACAAGTGTATGTTACAAGAACTCATCAGGCACAGAAGCCTCAAGGTTTAAGGCCTCAATGTTAGGCCAAAAAAGAAGAGTGTGGTAAAGTTTGTACTTTTAACATCTAAAAATGTCATTTAAAGGTCTGAATAGAAATTGTTGGTTTGGTTTTCTTTTTTTTTGTATAAATTCATAATTGCAGTTCACTCTCTCCTCTTTCTTCCAAGATATCAGCAAGTTAACGTCCAAGCACAAGAAAAGAAGATGCCTGCCTCTCCTCCACTGGCTGAGCAGGTCCATCCATCATTCTGTGCCCTCTAGGCTGCACGTGCTCCAGGGAGACAGAGGCCCCAGCCAACCAGGCCAATTCTGTAGTTCAAATTTTCTACATCATAAAAAAAACCCAGAGTCAACCAGCAGCTTTCCACAGCTCCCAGCTTGCAGGGGATATGCAGCCTCCAATGGTTCCAACAGTTTGGTGTGTTGGGTAGGATACACAATGGGTAGGTTTTCCTTTAGATTCTTTTAAAGAGAAGAAGCCTAAAAGGGCTTCATAACTACACCAATAAAAAACCAAAAACTTAGGCATCTCCTTTAGTGTAAAAGTCTGTACAATTTCTCTTTGCTTGTCCCTCCCCCATCACCCTGCCCCACCCCTTCTGAGCCACAAAGGATGCCTTAGTGCATGGTGCTGGCATTAGCCACGGCAAGAGCTTCCTGAATCTCTCGTATCACCAGGATCCGGGTGAGCATCTGCTCCATCTGCTCTCTGCTGATTGGCTGGATGGAATACCAGATAGGGCTGTTGGGGGCCACCACTGGCTCCGGTGTCAAGTAAAACGTGTCGTTCCGGCCTTTCACACTCTGGGGGCTGTGTGAGGAAGATCAGAAATAACCAGACTAACAGAATGCCCTGGAATGCAGAGACCACCACTGTCCTCACCCCAGGCTTCACAAATCCTGACAAGTGAACATCTGGCTGATGAGATATAAAAGTACAGAGTTACACCTAGGGACAACATTGGTCCCAAAGTTTTAGGCCACGACATGCTTAAAAAGCCATGGTGATGACTACAAGAAAGTGATTTTTGTTTCACACGGGTAAATATAACACACACATGGCTTTAGGGTCTTTCAGAGTGAAGCAAGGATGAAGTACTTTCACATTCAGGCTACTTGCAGACCCATCTGTGCAGAGGAACCTTCACATTAAATATCAGAATCGTCACAATTTCGAGGTGAGTCCTTTGAGGCTCTCTGCAATCTCTGTAGCAAGTCCTCATTTTTGTTGAGAAGCTGATTTGAATAGCACCCTAATCTCATCTCCAGTAGTGGATGCTCCAAGATGACTTGCAACTCACAAGCAGAAGTGCGAGCTCATGCCAACACTGCAAACCTCCAAATATAAGATTAAGAGCAGCCAGTTCACAAATCAGGATTTGTCTCTTAAATACCCCAGAAGTTCAACTTACATGCCATCAGAGTAAACCCCACCCTCTCACATCAACACCCTCCCCATTTAAGTAAATTTATGCGAACACAGAAACTGTGCCAGCAATAACACACAGTCCTGAGAACTAGGCCAGCCACAGGCTGCAGTTCCCCAGTCGCAGCAAAGCCCCACATACACGGACAAGAGCTCTCACCATTTGAAGAGGTAGAAGTCATACAGCTTTATCGGACACCTCAGGGGGTTCTCTGGATTCTCGGTCTGCTCTGCATACATGTCATCTGTAACTACAAACCAGCCCCCCAGAATTGTGTCAGACTGTGTAAGCACAGCACACTGAGCAGTACCACACAGCCTCAGCACTCTGCAGCACCTTGTCACCATGCAAGAGCTGCCCCGTTCCAGGGCAGAGGCACCTCACTGTAAATGCTCAAAGCATTATACAGAGAGCTTGCTTCATCTCCAGGCTACTGAAGTTCACAGCCCATCCATATCCTTTCCATTTCTCCTCTACCAGTGCCCAAAATGAGGGAACTCTGAGACTCCATTACCTCAGCTACATTGTGTGCTTTTAGGAGGACAGATTGTACTTACATAGGGGTTCTGTATGGGTTCACATGAATCAAGGTAAGAGAAGCCCTCCCAAAGAATTTTCTCCGTTTCTTCATAAGCACTTACACCCAATAGCCTCTTTGCCCATAAAAAACAGAAGTAACAAAAAAGTTATCCTTAGTTCTTGACGAGTCCTATATGCCTGAGGTAAGGTATGTCCCCAGGCTTATGATTAGAAGGTACTATGCTCTCTTGAACCAGAATACACGGAAAACTCAGACTGCCGGGCTGAAGGTAACTGTCAGAGCCTTGGGTTCCCTACCTGCAAACATCTCCAGGGTCATCCACTTCTTCAAGCCCAAGTAAGTAAAATAATCCCAAAGAAAACTCCAAGACACTACCTTTCTGTCCTGTCTGGTGCATGCCTGGAGCCTTCATATAGCGGATACTCGTGCTTTTATCCTTGGGATTAGAAGGGTTCTTCTTGGTCTGCCTCAGCACCTTGGAGAAGGCCAGCTTCATGTGCTGGTCTACTGTTTTCAACAGGAAATATCTGAGCAGCAAGAGCAGAGAACAGGACATTCAGAGGTAAGTAAAGGATGCAGTCATAACAGCAAGGTAGTTATCTTTAGTTACTGTGAGCAGCCTGAAGCTCAAACCAACCACTGAGTTAAAGACTTTTCCAGCAGCAAAACATGCAACAGCCACAAATTCAGTTTGCTCTCTGCCAGCTCACTTCCTTGTTATACTGCATCTTCTTTGCCTGATGGGGCTGCAAGAGGGCTCTGTGTGCAACTGTTCAAAACCCATGATTTCACCCTGATCCAGTGCAGCAGTTCCCCACCAACTCTGTCAAGGCATCTGAAGTTCTTTTACTCCCCAAGATTCCCAAAGACTTACGTACTTACTTTGTATTGAAAAACATCAGTGTAGTGAGCAAGGTGGAAGGGGAGTGAGCTCCAAGCTGCTTACACTCCCACAGCATTTCCTCTGTTACATGACTGGAGAGGATGTAACCTGCAATAATCAGAAATCAGCATCATGCCAAGACACAGACATAGCATGAACACAGGCAGCATTTTATAGTCTGTAAGTATTGAAAAGCATATAAATCTTAAGGGAAGGAAGAGGAGGAAATTCTCACTGATGTCAAGATTCACTGTTGCGCAAACAACTTTTTAAATAGCAGGTACAGTTAGGAAACACTCATATACATACATCAACCTCTAGTGGCAGAGTGTGCTTCTGCAATACGCCTTTACATCCCATCCCACAGAGAAACAAATACGCACTTTAACGGCTTTTAATTAATGGCTCGACTCCAATGCAGATGCTCTTAATCCAATAATATGTGAGAGCAGGCAGGCCAGTGTAACAAATCAGCTCTTGGCCCTGTGCACAGCTTTAGTCAGCACACAGTGCCAAGTGATGTATTTGGACACATGAGTAATCCTTTGATTCTCAGATATTTTTTTTTTCCTTTGTGTAGAAGAGAAATACTATACTCCAAATACACAGATATACAGAAAAACAGACAGCACTATGAACTCCAGGGCTTGTAGAATGACAAAGCATGGATCAAAGCGCCAGAGTGAAAACAAAAGGATTCCAAAACTCATGGTGCTACTTAGTCATCTAGCCTGTAAACATCAGCTACTTTTCTGAACACAGGCAATAGCTTCTTCACTGATGTCCAATCTGATCAAAGGGAATGAAGCAACAAGAAATCAGGTTTCCACACTTTAAAAATGCAATTCTTGATCTAGTTCTCATATGCAACTCTGTCAAAATCTGTCTCCTCTGGAACTGCTCTGCCACCCCCATTTCCATCATCTCCTGAACACAAGGTTGAGCTGCAATTGATGGTAGCACTGGAGGCTCTAATCACTCTTTGTTTTTTCCTTTGACACTCAGTTGGTCCTGCAGACAGTATCCATCTGGCTCCATGACAGTGCTGTATTATCTCCCAAAGTAACAATACATATTAGAGGCAAGATGTACTACCACTTCAGATGAGGAAGCTTGATTCAAATCAAGGATCAGCTGGCTTCCAAGTAGGCCAATCTCACGGCACACTACAAAGTCCCAACAGTCTGCCTTCTGATGGGTGACAAGTGATAGAAAATAACGCTCAACAACAGTCAGGGCTAGAGCTTGACAAGTGCAGTAACCCCAGTATTCACTAAAGATGCAATATTTTTCTCCATGACTAGCACGAGGTGCCCTAGGGACAGCAAATACTTCAAAAGGATTTCTATTCAGACTACACTCAAGAGGTAGGTTCAGTTTAAACATTCCAAACTCTGGAAAGTTTTAACGTTCTTAAACAGAAGTCCTTACCAAGAGGTGAAACACGGGGCTGTATGTCCTTGAGAACTTCGTGCAGCCATTCAGTGAACCGAATATAGTAGAGATCAGAGAAGATGTCATCGACTCGGCCGTTTTCAAAGAGATACTGTAAGAGATTCACAACACAGTCCAGTACAGTGGGAGCCAGTGTGTTCCTCTGACCAGACCTTTCCCTAAAGGCCCATGTACGCAGTTAGTCACGCATTTTACAGCAGAGCACTGAAGACTAATACATTTTACTTGAAGAGTGAGGACTGTTGCACCAAGGCCAGGACAGGGCAGGTCATCTCAATTATTACCGTGGGAATGCCAAAACAGAAAAAGGAAAAAACATCTTACAAAGTCAAGCTGTTTGGATTTCACCTTTTACGTCAAGTGTGTTCACTCCAAGTTATTTCACATGGCTATTCTTTGGACACCAATTTTTCAGGTTATTGACAGAGATGCTCAATTCCTTTGTCAGAGTTTACCTCTGTTCCTGCAGCTTTTCCAGAAAGCACTCTAGCATTACCAGCTCAGATTTCCCACACCATATAAAGCTAAGTTCTTGCCTGTTAAAGCTTCAACTAGATTAGGTTTTGAAATTGACAACTTCTTCATTCATCATCCAACCCTCCTCCTCCCACTAAAAAATTGAAAAGATTTATTTTTCTCACCATGATACTAAACTCAGTTATTAACAATTCAATTATTAACAATTTCACTCATAGGTGAAAGCACCACTGTGCACTAATGACAAGTCTTCTGAGGTTTGATTTGGGTTTTTGGTGTTGGTTTTTGTTTTTGTTTGTTTTGTTTTGTTTGTTTTGTTTTTTAAGCAGAGAGACTTTTTTCATATAAAATTGTTCGGAAACTTAATAGAAGTCACAGTCTCCATTATCATAACCAAGAGTCCTCCCTATATGTGCTGACAACACACACAGCCCTGCAGCACATAGAGGTATCCTCTCCTACCTTCTGAATACACAGGAAGATATAGTAGAGCACATCTGGATCGTAGGGTTCACCATCACCATTTCGAGCTTCTCGTGTCATTAAGCACAGACCATAATTCAGTTCAGCCACAGCTGAAGAGATGAGATCTTCCTGGAACCTCAGCAGCTGACGCCCTGGAAAAACAAAACAAAAGCTATATTATTTAAGCCATAAAGCTATATTATTTCCCAATATTTCAGGAACAATTTCCCACATCTCCAGCTTTCTTGTTCTATCTACTGGCAGGTCCAGTAGTACCTCATTCCCCCAGTATAGTACAGTAAGCTCAAATAAATCAAGACCTTAGGCTGTCAGATCTCCTAAAAGATAAAACGGGCAAGAGTTTAACAAAGATCCTCTGCCCTGCCAAAGACATGACTATTGCCTTCTATTACTGTGTTCACAATGAAATGCCCTGCAGCAACATGAAAACAGCAACTCTATAACTGCTCTACCAGCTTGGCTGCTATTCGCAGCCTGTTTGTTCATCCATGCACCACAACTCCTGCAGTGTCTTTTTCTACTGCTACCAGGTGCTCAAGGGGGCTCAGCACTGAGCTAATATCTCCCTTGAGACATGTCCTGTGGCAGTGGGAGTACACCATAATTAGTACTGCAGAGTAAATCAAAGTTTAGATTTAAGACCAATCACTGGCTAAACAAAAGTGTTTTCCAGAGTGGTAAACACCTAACATTTTAGTCATTCCTAATCCTACTTGAAAGGAAACAAAGGCCATGTTGGCATGACACTTACTTCCAATAGGTGCTAGTCTATTTTGAGCTTCTTTTTCCAGCTCTGCATTCTTGGTCTGTGCCCAGCTTTTCCACACTTCAAGACCTTCCTCTGGCTTCAGAGAGTTTGGAAGTAGAAGTTCAGGTGAAGTCTGCGGCTGCGGCTGTGGTTCAACTTCGGCAACCTGAACAGTTTGAGCCTATGAAAGAAAACACTTCAGTTTACATACACCCACTTCCATGTGCAACAGCTGGACAAAAAGTAAGCAGTGCTGCAATTATCTCTAGCCCCAGGACACCAGCCTTCTGCAACACTCTTCTCTAACAAAAAGAGTTAACTCAAGGAATGCAACTTCAGCTGTCCAACCTGAATTGCTGCTCAAAAGAGTATTCTACTCTCCAAGAACACTTTTAGTTTGAAGGGCCACATCTTTCTTCAGTTAACTAGTCACACTGAACCACCACTGAAGTCCACCTCACTACAGGAGTGGCCCACGGCCCCTCGCAGACACAGCAGCTGCAGAGACCTCCAGCCCTGGCAGAGATGAAGAGGAAGGTGCCATCAGCTTTTCTAACCACTGCTGCTCCACACCTGGACTGCCCTGAGGAGGGTTCTGGGTACACGGCTGTACACATGCTGATCACAGCTGGCATCCCTCCCCACTCCGGCTCTCTTCACTATGCAGTACATAACAGGCACACAGAATAAATACACTCTGTTCTTATCACGGACAACAGATAGGATTAATTCATTTGTAAGAGATCTAAAGCAATTAGACTAGAACACCAGCATCAAAACATCAATTAAGTTGCAATGCGATGTTCTTAAAATACCAAATACTGGTACAACCCCCTATTGTGTGAATACACAATATGTGTGAATAAAACCCACTGACTGATTACAGACCCTAAGACATCTCCACACCCTTTGGAAGTTTACTTTGCAGCAGGACCTTAGGTCACCAAGAATTACTACCTCAAACTGAAACTTACTTGTCAGGCAACCAATGGCACCAATCCAAAACCAGCAGTGAGCCCTCCAGCTGCACCCACCCTGCATTCTTCAGTACAGCTTCTCGATTCCATGCCACAGAATGTGTTGTGGCTACCTCAATTAAGGGCTTTACAGACCTTAGTCAAGCTCTTATTAGCATCCTGAATGTTACAGAGATAGCAATTCTTATATCAGAACAGTATTGCTTTCTCCTTCTTAAAAGCTACCCCAAAAAGAAACTTTTCCTTTGATACTGCAAATTATCAGTATTAGTGAAAGTTGTTCTGACAGCACTAGAGACCACAACAAAAATGGCACAGAGACTTTAAATACCTGTACCTTACTTAACAGAAACAAATCAACCAACCAACCATCTAAAGAGGCAACGTCTGCAAGAATCTCAAGACTGGAGTTTTCCAACTGCCTATGGCTGGCTTTTCATTTTCTGCACCAGCTCTTACTAGCTTTTTGCTTACCATCCCCTGCAGCAGCAGTGTGTAGCACAGCTGCAGAGACTGAAAGGACTCAGCTTTAACCAAGGCAGATGGCGACAAAGTTTAAGTAAAGCCTCTGCCTTAATGAGGACAGAGTCCAAGGGTGAACTGACACCTTGCCGTTGTAGGAGCCAGGACTAAGCCTCTGCTCCCCTCCAGAAGGGTGCTCCATTGCTCTCCTGAGAGCTGAAAGCTTCCCAGAGCCAAGCCCCTTCTTCAGCCCAACCCTAGGGACAGCCTTATGCCCTGACCTCACAGACGCCTTGTCCGGTATGAAGGCTGGACACGGCCTGGAGTTAATATGGCAGTTGTTTCTTAACAGACTTACATTTTTCACAAATAGAGCAAAAGAGCTGCAACTTGCCCAGATTCCACGGAAGCACAATGCCAGAGGACAGTGCAGGGCAGGCACGCAAATTCCTTCTCAGTTTCATGGAGAGCTTTTTTTTCACCCTCTCAGCTTTGAGAGGGACAACTCCCAAAAGTTTGATGTTCACCTATAGTACCTTTACTGGCCTCTTAGAGGAAGAGTGCATCCCTCTGTATTTAGAGGCTTATGCCACACCTCACAAACGACAGAACTGGGATCAGAAAACTGTCTGATACCCAAGAATTGCAGACCACTGTACACAGGAATACACAGCATTAGCAGAAGCTTTACAAGTAAACCACTGAAGAAATTATGGAGCTAATACCTCAGAAAGACTCCTAAGAATGTGGCTCATGCTTTTAAAAGACCCTACAGTAAATCTAGAAAACCTATTTAGGAGAAAGGCAAGAAGTTCTATCAATTTAGTTTGTTTAAGCAATTGTAAGTGATGAAGTGATCTCTGAATTACCCATAAAGGGAAGAGATGAATTACAGAAGGCTCTTTGAACGTGAGAAAACAAACAAACAAACAAACAAACCAACCACAAAACCCCTCATGCATTACAAGTTCCATAAGCTGTAGCTTAAAGTACAGCTTTATAAAACAGGGCATCCAAGATCTGAAAGTTATCTAGAGCTGTAGGTAACCCTTTGTGGTGAAGACCTTGGTGGACTGCAGCCCATGATCAACTTAGAAATTTTTAGACATGACTACAGCAAGCAATCCTCCTTGTCTCAGTGCTTACTGATAAAGCAGAGGGTACAGGCAACTTTATAAAGCCAACAATGTTATTTATGAACTGGAAACAATTTGTACCAACAGGTATGCTAGCAGGCTTGGGTATTTTTGCCCTCATCCCATTCAGCAAAAAACCGCTTTGACAGATCAATCGCTTTTCACTTTCTGGTAATAAAAAATAACTTACATCCATAAGAGAGACCACTAATAGCCCCAGTTATTCAAGTTTCAAAAGTCAACTTGAAATAATCTATGGCTTAAAGTTGGCAACAAAGCCTTTAAAAAACACTAACAAATTTGGCTGCCATGTTTGCCATAGACTATGAAGAGGTGCTTCCTTGCCACTGCTCGTTATTGTGCCCTTGAACATCAGGCACTTACTAGAAGCAGGACATGGTGTTACAGACAGCTACACTTGATCCAGGAAGTTTGCTGACAACTAGTCAGATTTTGACACTTTACCCGGGCACTGGTGCCACATGACAACAAAGTAACTGATAACTAGATGACTAGTATATATTTGCACACCCTATTTGGCTGCAATCATCCCTGCCTGTCCACTGTAACCTCAAACAGCTCAGGAGAATACTGCAGACCTGCTATGAAGAAGCTGGCAATGAACACGTATCTATTTATTTACACTATGAAGATCAAAACTGTACTTTCTCTCGGGCAGTTTTGAATCCTATAACTGTGTACCAACAGTAACACATTGCTGCAGTCTTACACCTATCAAATACCCTATGTCATGCCCAGGATACTGGGACAATCACATCTCTGCTTCCCAGACACCAGCTGTCTGTTGACATGCTCCCTTCTCCACAAGATTTTCGAGTTGTAATCACAGACTGAGACCAAGAAGCAGTTTTAACTTACTGAGCAAGTGACTTGTAGCTGTTGCTGCTGCCCTTGCTCTTGGGGTGTGGGCTGCTGCTGTTGCTGCTGTGGGTCCCATATGTGCACTGTCTGTGCCGTGTTCTGGTATGTCCCTGCCACAGCCTGCACTGCCACTGGAATGTGGATGTTGCCATTCATAAACTGTGCTGGAAAGATTGAATTAGCAAGAGTCTGCACCACTTCCTCGTGAGAGTTCTTCACCACTGAAGTGCTTCCCACCATCTTATCCTTGTCATCTTCCAGCTTCACGGTAGCCAGTGTCGTTGGTGAGCCACTGACGTGGACGGCATTGTAGGCCTCCTGAGGGATGGCAATGTGGGTTATGTTTTGCTGCTGAAGGTCACCACGTGGCTGAGCGGAGTAAACGGGGATGGTCCAAGTCTCTCCAGTGGGGCTAGTAATGGTCCCAGTGGCACTGTACAGGTGGGCACTGTCCACTGTTAACAAGTCTGGCCTTAAAGAGACGTAACTTTGCTGCTGGCCCTGAGGAATGGCCAGCACTGTGGCAACCGGCTGCCCTGAAATAGCATATGACACAGTAATAGGCATATCCACTTTACGTTTCTTCACTGGCTGAAGGACACTGGCAGAGCTGATCCGCCTCTCTCCCTCTCGTGGGGAGCCTTGTTGAGAAGGTGGAGGTGACAGTGCCCCGACTGTTTGGATCTGTATTTGCTGGCCACCAGTAATGGCCTGTCCTGCCACAAGCTGGGCCTGGATCTGCTGGTGTTGTATGTGTTCCTCCTGTAGCTCCGCAGCCTGGATCTGCTGGGCAGTCTGCACATGCTGCACTTGGATCTGAGCTGCCTGCAGCTGCGATGGGCTGGGGCTCTGAAGAGACTGACTCTGTATTGCCTGGGATGCCTGCTGCTGAGCCTGGCCCTGGATCTGCACTTGGACCTGTATTGGCTGCTCCGAAGCCTGATGGACAGAGAGCTGCGGAGAGAGCTGCTGGGCGGAGACCTGCTGCGGTGACTGCTGGACCTGGACCTGAACCTGCAACGACACCAACCAGCAGTTAGAGATCAGCAAACATCAGCGATTCAACAGAGACGGTCCATTCACTGAAAATTTATGCTCCATATCTTTTATGCTCAGTTTTATGATTCCATACATTAATCCATTAGTAAAGATCTCAGTAAAATTAAACCAAGTTATTCCAGAAATGCCTGGTTGATAACAGCAAGATGGTAGATGTGTTTGCTCAGCAAGGCACACAACCATACTTCTCAGCACAGATAGAACAGTACATAAGCTACATCTCCACCCTCAAAGCTCTGTGGTCTCAGGACAACAGATTGCATCCCTGGAAGCCAAAAGAGTCTTCAGACCTATCTGCATTGCTAAAATGTTACTTCAGCACAGGCCTTGCAATAGCAAGGCTTAAAGGTCACACACATTACAATCACAGGAGCTCACCTCATTCTTACCATGCTCTAAAGATTGTTTTACTACTTCCCACCCCGGTCCCCAGATGGATGCAGGATCACTTACAGGCAGTAGGAGATATGGGTAAGTCAAAAACAGCACTTGGCTCTTTCTGCATAAAGCACAGCAATATTACTTCTAAACCAACCACTAATAGTAACACTACACAAGCAGGTGTCAACACAGAAGGTTGCAAGTTCAACCTCAGTCTTTGTCATGTGCTATGGGCCAACACTGCAGCATTTGTTTTTTTAAACTTCAGAAGTATTTTTTTTGGCAATTATAATCAAAATCAATCTTTTTTTTAATTTACTTATTCAATTTAATACCATTTATTGTCCAAACTACTCAGTTGTATTTTCTAGCTCATTCACTCACACAATGCTGAATAAAACAGACAAAACATGTTGAATTGATTCCAAACCAGTCCCTTTCATTTTAGGGCAAAAAAATAAATCACACCCTCTCACATCAATGGTCATTTTCCCAAGGCCTGTCACAATATCTAGCAGGAGCCCAGGGGTAGACTAAAAGCCAGAAGTAGCCCCCAAGCACAAAATTCAAGTCTCAACTGCTTCACATACCAGGTCCCAAACCCAACCCTGCTGGTATCTTCGCTCCCAGGGTGCTGAGGTCTGAGCTCTCCTTGCCTTGTCCAGACACTTCTCCACTATGACCCGCATGTTTACACAGACAATTCATCACATTTCCCTTGTCCTAGAAGCGATATCCCAGGTTCCCATGATCATCTGCTTCTCCAGGCTTCATTAACACCTTATCTTAAGGGAGGGAATTAATTACTCAACAACTCTCTCTGGAGCCAACACAGACTTATGTAGTTGCAAAACTATGTCTTCCTACTCACACTCTCTCACCTTTTTCCACTCCACTCCCTGGAGTTGGTCAGGCTAATGCAGCATTTGCACAGAGATGCCACACTAGTCAACCTCACAATACTAAAAAGAACTGCCATGCAGGCCTTCACTGCACAGAATCTCACTTCCCAACATCACCTCTAAGAAGTCTTGAAAAATGTTAAGGATTCATTTACAGCCAATTAAAGAGCTGCTAAGGAAAAAAGTGGGGTAGAAAAATGCACCACTTGTGGGACAATTTTATAAGTCATCTCCTGTCAAGAATTAATTTATTTCCAGGAAGAATAGTGTACAGTTCCTTCTGGGAACTATGTGCAGTATACCGTAATCCTGATGACGTGGACTATCTATATAATTTCCTGTAAGGTAACAAGAAACATGTAACCTTATGTCAGCATGACAGTTTAAAAAGCTGCATCAATTAGTGATCTGATCAGGCAGTTAATCGAAAAAGTCATCTATGGGATGTTTCCTCCATTCTATTTGATATCATACTGCCTTGTAGCATGAGTACTGCCTTGGGCAAACAGGCTCAAGCATGGATCCCAGGTAAGAGTTCGGTTTAAGGAAACCATTTGCAATCACATCCCTAAGGCAAGTATTCTCTAAAATATTCCATTTAAAAAAATCACTAATATAGTCCTTAGTATTAATTTAAGTCCTTGTTCAAAAGATCACCTGTGAGGCAAAGGTCAAAGACTGCACAAACTAAATGAATTACTGCACTAATTTATCTTCAGTTTCAAACTTAATGAATTACTGCACTGATTTATTTTCAGTTTCAAACAAGAAACACTTGCTTTATCTGCTAGGACTCAAAAACACAGAAATAGGCAAACATGTCATTTGTCCTCTGCTTTTGCAATGCTTTCAGAATTTGCACAGGTTGACTGAGAGCACCTTAAAAGTACCCTCACCTTCTTTCCATACACAATTTTACATTACAGTTCCTGTCAGTGCTGTAATATATACAAAGGAAATAATTTTTTTTCTCCTAGCAGTAAGAATTCAAAGTTTGCTCATGCACTGAACCAATTTTATCACATAAATGCAACTAGAAAGGTAATAGAATAGGTTAAAGCAAGAAGCATTGTCAGCAAGAGGCCTGGTCTAAGAACAAATACGACAAGAGAACATTTGTCCCCTTCTGGTTTTGTAGAGGAGACTCTCTGAGTTTGAAGGGACCTACATGGATCATCTTGCCCAACTGCCTGACTGCTCCCAGGCTGACCATACAGCTCTGTTGTTAAGGAGCCTGTCTAAATGCCTCTTAAATAAGGACAGGTCTATGATATTCCCCAGGACTAAATCCTAACTCCTACAACTGGGATGTCTTGCTACTGCTTTTGAGCCAACCCTGTTACTGTTAACACCCAGAGAATGAGTTCAGACCCAAACAAGATGAAGAAATTGGACTCTAGAATCACTTGAAGTTCTCCATGCTGCAAACTGCAGACATCATGCTTCTGATGAGAGACTGCTCCTATTTAAGAGGATACTGGAGCTTTCCCTACCATGCATTACGCATCTCCTGTGAATTACATCCATTTTTAACAACTGTATCTTGGAGTAAATCCCTCCCTATATTCAAGTAGGTTGTACCCAGGAGTGCTTCAAGCATTAATTTCAAATTTACAGGCTTCACCCAATCTGAGACCAGAGCTTCTTACACTGACCTCATTGTCCTTTTTTTCCCTTCAGACAGCAAGTTAGACAAAGAATTACACTAAACAGCAGCAGAAGATGATTTTTTTAAAGACTCTGTACAAAGAGGAATGTTTTAAATTTACAGGCCAAGACCAACAGGGAGGATGTTAAATCTTCACTTTATGCTGAAGATTAAAGCAAAAATGTTATGCTTAGAACTCCTGGGTTATACTGGTGCAAGAGAGAAACATGCCAAGTTACCAGTACTGAAAAACTACTTATTGCCAGAAGTCTGGATCCAGCAGCATGAAAAGAATCACTTCCCAGCAGGCTACCATCACACAGAAATGCCTTTTCACCATAAAGTAGCTAGAAGCTGGATCAAGTAGTAGCTGACTAGAGAATCAAAAGCATCAGAAATCAGCCCTGTATCGGAACAGGAGGGCAGAACTAAATTTTTAAGATTCCCTTAAAGAAAATCTTCTGTCACATTAAGATCAAAACCATATTCTGCCCTCAACCGAGCACACACAAAGAGTCAGTAAGTAACTCCACGAGCATGAGAACAGCTGAAGCCTAGTTGCCAAAACATTTTTCCTCATGGTTGATAGACAAACTTTCAAGTAGGATTCATAACACATCTGCCCTGTGCAGACTCTCTGCCCAAAAAGGAATCAAACTGCAGAACTGCAGTACTGAAACAATTGAGATTTCCTTTGCTTGGTTATCCTTTCATCTGTGGACTGACTGGATGACCTAACTCCAAATGAGCATGTACCAACTCTTTCCTGCATGGGTTTTCTGATATCTAGCTCGCCCTGGAGCACCTGACATGCTCTTAAATGCCTCTTTTCACAAAGAGATCTTGGTTTCTGAGGCTACATTTACAGTATCAAGTGGTAGTACACACCAAGAACAGACCTCAGAGCACGACTGAAGACCTGTTTAACAATGTCCACACTATACATTCCAGAAGACTATTTCCAGTTTAGGTCTAGTCTTGCCCACTAGCCAGCCTTGACAAACATTGAGACAAGATGACATATTCCTGCTTAGTTTTGTCTGGAGGGAACTCCAAGTGCCAGGCTCCAAACCCACAAGAGATAAGAAGGGCCAGGTGGCCAACTTCCTATGAGAAATACGCTCCAAATCCCCCCAGAAGTAATGTGGGTGCATCTCAAACTTCCCACACAAGTCAAACACTTGGACAAAAAGTTATGAGAGCGTGAGAAGAGCAATCTCAATTTTTTTAGCCCAACTTAAGGACAGAAGGCTTAAAACACACTTCAACAGTCCTAAGCTAAAGACAGTCCAGCACTAAAAACTAATACTGTAACAAAGAAATCCTTCTAATGTTACACCAGAAACTGTATGTGAAAGTACAAAACAAATTTAAAGTATCTAATAAGTGAAAACACTGATCGGTGAAGTAGCAGGAAATGTTGGAACTTGTTATCTAACTACTTTACAGGAAGTCCTTTGCTATCTAAGCAAACAAGGTCTACAGGAAGCGTACAAGTCAGCTTTTCAGAACAACTGCCAGATACATTTTCACTCCAGGTTTTTCCTCTGCTCATTCATCAACATCGGAGAGAGAATTCCATCAGGCAAGTTAGGCCTTGGGTGTGTTTGAACAGTTACAATATCAAGATTATGCTGTCAAGCTGTACACTCGGGCGGGATTTAGGCCTAAGACAGTCAAAACAAATGAACCAAGGATCTCTCCAACAGAACCCTACTTCCATATACAAGCAGGTGCTACCCTGAAAACACCACTCTTGACCATAACCACTCTTCAAAGTATCCCACTCAGCCCTAGCAAATGCTAATTAATACCTGATGCTACACAAAAAAACATACTGGCATGTTTTTCAAACATAAACAAATAGGAACCCTACCTCCAAGTCTTAACTGGAAGGTATTTCACACAGGCCTTTAACCATTCCCTACACAGTTCTGTGATTTGCTCACCTGTACCATCCTCCCCTCAAGCTCTAGCCAAGACACTCTTGCCACCTAGACATCAGCCTGTTCATAAAAAGCTGAACTGAGGATCTTCCCCCCAGGCTTCCTAAGCAAAGGTACTTTCTGTCCCCTGATATTACTTCAGTTAAACCTCCTCACGGAAAAGGAAGAGGCACAAGAGGTTTGCTGACCTCTGCAGAAACACCACATTCAGTAAGCAAGTCAGCGCTGACACCTCTTCCCGCTGGCATCACCAATTCCATGGCCTCAGTGCACAGGACAATCTCATCAAAGGCAGGGCTGATAAAACTCTTACCTAACTGGAGCAAAACACAGCCCTTCCCAGACACCCCCTGATGCAGCACAGGGTATGACAACTTGACATACTAAACTCAATTAAGATCACTAATGGCACCACTGTGGTACTGGGTGTGGAAGGAGCTCCAGGACATGAACTGTAGCACTGACTCGGGTATACAACCCAACTGTTGTATCCACTCAGCCTTTAAAATAAACATTTGGCAACACTGTTGAACCCTTTAGGCAAGAAAATCTTGAGGTGGCAACTTCTTCAAACAGGAAATTTATTTTGCCAGGATAAATAAAAGTATAAAGCAGTCAAACACTGCCTTTGATTGTCCACAGCAAGTAAAACCTAGGATGAAACCTGAGCACTGTCTATCACTGCGATCATAAGGTCATCATTAGCACTTGCAACCATGAGGTCATCTGACTGCTCATATTATTAGCCACCTTCAGCAGCACTGTCACGCTGCCAGACATAAGCACAGTCATTCAAAGGGTCTTCCACTGATCTGCAATTGGATTAGCAAGAACTAAACAGATTATCAAGTCAAGTACTGGGATGACACAAGTTTAATCAAAAGCTAAGAGGCTTCGGCAGATGACCAAAATTTGTCATAATACAACACAAGTAGTATTTCAGCACAGGAAGCCAGCTGGACCAGGTGTACTGCTCTACGGGAACTGTCACTCCCCAGAGTCACAACAAAATCCAGCTTTATTCAGACCCTGTGCTCTGCCACTGCTGCCACAGTGACAGTACAAAGACAAGTGAACACTAAATCATGGGTTTAACGTAAATCATGTCTCAGTAACAAATCTCAACAGACACAAAAACACTCTTGCAAAGGGGGAAAAGACATTCTTCTCCACTCTATTCTTGCAGAAAAACCTCAGGGTAATTCTGAGCTAGCTGATCAAATACACCTGCGTCCAAGTACCCTGCTAATGCACAAAAGCTGCAGCTATATCTAGTACCAGATGTGCCACTAAGTGTTCTGGGGGGTTGTAACACCCTGAAGTGAGCAGCAGGGTAGGCAACACAAAAGATAATTATGATCTGTACTGACAGATGGGAAAGCAGACATCTAAAAGCAGAAGCACATCAAAAACAAGGAGGAGATAGTAGACAACATTCTTTGGGAAAAGTTGCTGAAATCTTGACTTTGATCAGAAATTTTTCATATTCAGAGGGCAGGTCATTCAGTTTAAAAATCAGGAACAGGTTGCTGGCAGCAACTCTGCCTTTTTCCAAGAAGGTCAGGTTATTTTTCTCTGGAGCATATGATATATGACCTCCCTCCCTACCTCTGTTGCTAGAACACTTGCAAGGGTCAAGCCTGAACTTTGAGTAGTTCTGAAAGGAGGCAGCAGCAGGAAAAAAATGAGAGGAAATGTAAAAGTCAAAAGGAATCTCTTTTTTTAATTGGTTTGGGGGCGTTTGACATCTTAAGGTTGAGGAACTCAAAAGCCAACCCTCCTAGTTCTTCCACTGAAAAACAAAACTTCTTCCAAAAAACATAGTAGCTAGCAGAATCAAAATCATTCTTGATCAGTTTTAATAGCCTCATGCAGAGATCCAAGTCACGCCTACAAGACTAGAGGTTTTTGTTCTTCAAAAGCCTTTTAACACAAGTTACGGTAGGGCAACAGGTTGCAGAAGTTCCAGTTAAGCATTCATTTACTCAATAGAGAGTAACTGGAAATGAGTTACCAGTGAAGGAGGTAAGTTTGTCTTTGCTGTAGGATAAAAGCACACAAGTGAGCTGTTTGCACAAGTCTACTGCACTGCACCAAGTTCACACTACCTTATCTCCAGTCATTTGTGATTCCATACCCTCGTTTGTTGTAAAAGAAGAGCTCACACCTTTACACTCAGCTACAGAAGGCAGAAGTGTATCAGAATTACAGCTGTAGACAGAGTTCAGCTGTTTGGAGACATATCATAAGAAAACCTTAGTTCTGCCACTTATGAACTCTTCAAATTATAAAATGTGTCTGAGGACAAAAGCAGTTATCTTAAGTTATACTTCTGGGGTCTTTTTCCCCTCTGGAGCTGGATTTTCTCACTTAATACTTAATAAAATACCTAATGTAATACCTACTAAAAAAACATAATTAAGACAACTCCCTCCACTGTGTAAAAGGATGATCTACATTGATGCATATGCATATATGGAGTTCCTTTCCTGAAATGTATTGTCCCCTGGTTCATATCCTAAGTTGACTCCCTTGTATTTCCCCCTCACTTAAAAGTCAGTTCAAGAAGGACAACTTTTAGAATGTTCAAGTAAAACAATTTAAAAACAATTGATTTCATAAAAAGGAAAAAAAAAATCCCAAAGGCAAGTTAGATCCCATGGCCACCCTGAACAGCCAGATAGTCAGACAGGCAGAGGAGGGTGGTATTTATAGCAGCTTGGGAGCACAAGGCTTCGGGACTTGTGCACACGCCAGAACTGCCGACCATTTCTCCAATAGGTGACACCACTCCATTGCTATGTACGCTGCTCCTCCTACAGCAGGGCACGAGGGAGGCACAGTCCAGAGAGAAATTTACTACCGAATTCCTTAGATGAAAGCAAAATAGTGCTGTTCTATACAAAGTTAATTGGTCCTGCCTCTAAAGTACTTGTCTGAGGCTTCAGGTTAGACAGCAGCCGGCTCTGAACACTACTCCATGGGTTAGCAAGTCATATATAAACATTTAGAGATGATTTCGGACACTTACCTGGACTTGCTGGGGTTGCTGAACCTGTATCTGCTGCTCTGGCTGAGTTTGCTGCTGGATACTGGTTGTCACAGGACAAGCAAGTTCAAGCAAAGACCCAGCCACCTCTGTGCTGTCCGTGTAAATGCAGTTGCCACCCTGCTGATACACCATTGTGGTGGTGGCTGTCTGCTGAAACTCCTGCAGAGCTTCTGGCCCCTTGGAAGCCAGGGAGTCCAGAAACTCCTTCATCCTGTGCTGGGGGATTGTTCGTGCCTTTACACGGATGTATTCTTCAAAGGAAATGGTGTTCTCCAGAGAATTATTCATATTGCAAGGTCCTCAGGGTTCCTTAAGGAAAGAGAAAGTAAAAGTCTTAACTACAGCACTCCGTTGATGCAAGGATATTCCTAACTCCAGTAACAAATTTCTCATAGCAAGTACTGCATGAAAACTGGCAAACATGCACAGCCAGATGCCCAAGACAGATGCTTTAGTTTTATGAGGCATCTTGTGCTACTACACATTTCTCAGATTAACCCTTGGCAGCTCAGGGGAGTCTAAACGATACCCAGGTGTGATTGCAGAACTATTCACGGAGCTCACTGCCACATAAACTCTCCCAGCTCTGTACCTCACCCAGACCAGGCGAGTCCTGGACCAGACGAATCCAGTCGCACATTCCATTTGTTTGCAGCATGCACTATTAGCAAGAGAGGCTCAGAAATCAATATCTGTGGCCCTGCTTTGCAGCCACAGAGGTGGAGAACCGAGCAGTGTGTTCTATCAGGCCGTGCAGTGCTATTCTAGGCAGCTAATGGGAAGCACAAGGGAAGAGCAACAGATGCAGCATTCAGCCCATTGCTGTTAGGACTAGGGCAGCCTTATCGATTTGAATAGAACAAGCAAAAGGAGAGCGCTGGAATCAAGAGATTCCTCAAACAGGGGACTACACACATGGAGAAGCAGAGCTCTGGAAATTACAAAGGCAAAGGCAACAGCGTCATCAATTCTTGATCTCCTTTTAATATAGGAAGAGGTTAACATCAAACATGCCATGTATGAAGACAAAAGAGAGACAGAAGAAGTAGTCAGATGATCAAGGAGGAAGTGAAAGCAAAGAAAAAACCACCACCACCAAGAATGACTCCACCTGAGAATATCAGACAGCTCTAGGGTATACTCTGACAGCATTCTTCTCTGATTGTCTTATCTTGTTTAAACCCACAAATTGTTTTTGCAGTGAGTATACCGGTTGTTTCTAAGACACTAATTAGTCTTGATAAAGCATAAATAGATTTGAGCTAAAACACCATCAGATACTGAGATAGTTGGGAAAAGAAGTGAAACAGCAAAAGATTAGGACTAGTAGAGGTGATTCAGCACTACTAGATCAAGCTGCATAAAGGAGGAAAAATGGACAGACATCACTACGTACATTATGGCAGTAGTTCTAAAGAGAACAGGTACAAAAGAAGAACTTTATGTATCCTTTTACCATGATTCAACAAAGCGGAACAAAGACAGAGATACGTGGTTGAACGTAAGACTGTCAAAGCCTGTGTAGAAAGGAGAGTCAGCTCTAGGCTTTCCCTGGCACTCGAGCAGACTGCAATCCAGCTCCAATCATCATCAAAACCTGGGAAAGCTGGAGCAAACACTAACCCCTTTTTGTGTTAGGTGTCAGCAGTCCAAACTCACAGCAGTTTTTGTTTACATGGAGGTTCATGGCTAGTGCATTGGACCAGGCTCACAGGAGAAAAGAATATCAAAGGTAAGGGGAACGCACATGAGGCAACTTACCTTCTATCTATAGTTTCTGGACTCACTAAGCTACATTTGCTGCTGTATGAGATTACTACAGAAAATATTCTTAAAACATGCAGAAATGTTTAGTAAAAAGCACCAGTTAACAGCATTCCCTTAGTAAATCCAACAGTTCTGTAAATATTACCATACAGAAGCTCCTGTAGAGCCCACCACTGGACAGAAAAACAACTCTCCTGCCTTTAAGAGACACTAATCTGACACATTTTTGAGGCAACTGAGTGACAGAGCCAGTTAAGACTATTCACTCCTCCAGGAGTACTAAAAGTACTTTACACCACTATAGGACAGGTTAACCTTTTCCCAGGTGTGAAACCAAAGGAGAACAACATTGTTAATGCATCTGCAATGACTCAGACAAGACCTACACCAGGCCTTGTGAATGTGTTTTGCATCTAACTGTGAAATGCTGTTACACACTGAGGCTGTAAAACAGATTTTGAGTGATTAACTCATCCCAGTTTTATCCTTGGAACTTGCAAGTATTTGACTTCAATATTACAGTGAGGCTTTCAGAAGAGCATCATCACTTTGCATGTCCACCCTTAGGAGCACCAGCAGACACAGCTTTGAGAGGGAAGACTCCTCTGAGGAATAAGCCTCAAGGATGCCACGCTGGGATCCCAGACGAGAACATCACAGGGGCTGTTTGAGATTACAGGCTCTCTGACAGCCAGGTGCTGCTGAACAGGACGGGCTCACCTCTCCCAGGTCCTGCCTTCTTCCTTGCTCCTGCATAGGTGCTTATTACCTTGTAACAACTCAGTATGGACCTTCTGTTAATCTTATCAAAAGAAGAGAGTGAAGAGGTCAGCAGGGCCACTGTTTCCAACTACAGCTATCCATTATCCCTCACTTCTGCTTTTGGAAGTCCAACCCTTCTGCCACAAGCTGCTCACAGGTACATCATTCTCCTGCGTAGTAAAGACCAGAAGCCACAAGAAACCCAGAAGCACAAGCAGCAAGCCCAAAGATCAAGGAGAGGTCCACCACCAAATCATCACCTACCTCTTCTAACCACCAGGAAGCAGAACAAACAGCATAAATTTCTTAGATACAAATCCTTAACCCTGTTTAGCTGCTCCATCTTAATTATTTCTTGTTAACATCAAAATCAAGAGCCTACTAGGCCAGTCTTCCCCTAATAGTAATATTCCTGTGTCACAAGGAATCTCACTTTTTCTCTCTCCTAGCATGGAAAAAAAAAATCTTCCTTTATATGTGCTTTAAGTTACCACACTGAGAGCCACTAATGCCTCAAACAGTGAGACTCCCACCTGAGTCCCTGCAGCATTCCAAGTCTCAGGCATGGACCAGAGCCCCACTGGGCATCTGTTTCTGCCCTTGAACAGCAGAGGGATCTTTGCTGGGTTTTCTCCACAGCTCTCCTACTCTGGCAATCAGACAGGAGTTACAGGGCCTGCAGGTAACAGTGCAGCTGGACTAAGCTTCTCTCTGGGTTGGTCACATCAGTTTTAAGGCTGCTTGGGGTTATTTAACTAAAAGCACTGAACCACTCAAAACTGCATTTCACAAAAGTCTACGCAGTAGCAGAGATACCTGGTCTGGAGGAAGACTGAGGAAAATAACACTGCACCCCCAGAAATTTTACTTATTATAACTAAACCCACCTTATTTATGACATTTACAGCATTTATAACTGAAAATTTCTGTAAGGCTCCAGTGTGCATTCAACAGACTTTTGTAGGGTAACACATGCAGCTTGTTGCTGCAGTTGTCACTTTTATTGTTATTAAAACACACTAATTTGTGCATTCCATTTATCCCACAGCCACACACTGGAAACTGCGAACACCCACCCTCACTAGATCTCAGCAGCATGTTTTTAATATTGTGGTTTTAAATAAAAAAGAGCATTGAGGCAATAAGTTTCTCCAATAATGGAAGGTAACTCCTTTCTGTGCAGTATAACTGCATTTTTTTCAGGAAATAAGTTCAAGAAACTCTTTGAAGATCATGAGCACATACAGTTAGTTGATAAAACTTAGACTGAGGTTACTGAAAACATACACATAACTTGCAGCATGTGGACAATCTGGACTCACCAGTCACCATGTTGCATGTATTTCTGCTGCTCTTGTCCTGAGCTCTTAGACTTGTAACGTTCTGGAGAAGACAGAACAAAGAAGCCCTTTCCATCCCCAGTTCCTCTTTCTTTATTAAAGCCATTTTATTTTTAATATGTATTCCATTAAGAAAAAAAATAATCAGGAAACAAAGATATGATCATCCACGCAGCTAGCAGCTCCTACTAAGGAATTGCGAGATGCCCAATTCCTAACCATCGTACCCTCAGCCTGGTGAGCGTTACTGGGAACGACTGTGTGAGCACATCTGTCACAGGGCGCCGTGCGGCGAGAGGCGCAGCACGGCCGTGACACCGGAGTTACTGGCAGACAGAACTTAGAACAAGGCAGCAGCAGTGTACCATATCCAGAGCCCCCTCTGCTCCCCCCGCAGGTGTTGCCGGCGCTGCCCCAAGACCCGGGACAGACGGGAACGCCACGGGCCGCTCCACCACCCAGCCCGGAGGAGCGAAGCTCTGCATTCAGCACATGAACCATCGGCCGCGGCTCCACCGCTGCCCTGCCCGGGCGGGGGACGCGCAGCCCGCGGGGACCCGGCGCTGCTCGGGCCACTCCCGCCGCCTTTGTTTCCCGGCGGGGCGGCCGGGCCCGCGGGCGGCGCCGCGACACCGCCCCCCCCGCCCCGCCGGCGGGAGCCATGTCGGGGGCTCGGCGGGGACAGGGCCGCCAAGGGCCGCGCACAGGCCGCGCTGCCCGGGGCACAGGAGGAGGGGGGGCGGCGTGGACGCGCCCGGTGCGGGGGGGGGGGACACGGGGACAGGAGCAGGGGCCGCGCCCCGCGCGCGCCCGGCCGA
>JAWWES010000024.1:8993047-9009578 GCA_035583135.1 Lophotriccus pileatus
CCCGCCAGCCCAGCTGTGCCGCAGCGCGACCCGGCCCCGCCTCACCCCGGCCCCGCCGCCGCCGCTGCCTCGGCCCTGAGTCTTTTCCCCTCACAGCTCCCTGGGCGCCATCTTACATTCAACCCCCCGCAGCCAATCAGCGCGCGGCCCCAGCCTCGCGAGAGCGCGGCTCCCAAGCCCCGCGAGAGCTCGGCGGCCGGGCCCGCCCCGCACCTTAAAGGGGCCCGGCCGCGGGGGGGGGGGGGGGGGGGGCATGGCCGCAGGGGGGCGCCACTGAGCGGGGGCGGGCGCGGCCCCGGGAACCCGGGGTGGGACTGGGGGGACATGTGGGGACAGGGACAGGCACGGGGTCCTGGCCGGGGCACCGAGGGGACCCACGGCCACACCGGCATCTCGCGGCCGTGGGGCGGCGCCGGCCGAGGGTCCCCACGCGGCCGCCCCAGTGCTCCGCGCCGTGCGGGGGCGGCCCGGCCGCGACCCCCGCGCAGCGCACGGAGCGAGGCCCCCGCGCCGCCCCACGGGGGACGAGGCCCCGGTGGAGCGGCCCTCCGGGGAGCGCGCCGAAGCTCGCGCGGCCGGTACCGGCCCTGCCCCTGCCCGCAGCGGTACCGCGGGGCGGAGGGTCCCCTTGAGGACAGAGGATCCCCCGCGCCGTGGGGCTGCGCCGGGGCTGCTTTAACGTGCCCATGTGCTCGGCGCGGCCTCCCCGGCCCCGGCCCTGCTTAAGGTGGCCCCGGGGACCGGGCAGGGCCTCCCCCCCTCCACGGTAGGGCCAGTGGCACGGGCATGGGGCTCAGGCCACGGAGGACACGTCAGTCCCGCGGGGGCACCCCCGTGACCCCCAGCCCGGGGCCGTGCAGGGGGCACCCCACTCGAGTCCACCTTAAGGGGGGAGGGCGCTCGGGCAGTGTTTGTACACAGTGCGCACACCCTGCCTGCACCCCTGCTTCACCCCCTCGCACCCGGTCTGTCCTACCTGCACCCCCCGGCACGCTTCTCCATCCCACCGTGACACCCTCGACCGCAGTCCCTCAGTGCCAGGCAGGGGAGCTGCAGCTCTCGTGGGGACACCAGTGCTGCAGGGCAGATGGGAGCAGCTTCGGAGCCTCAAGAACACGGGAGACTCTCCCCAACCCAGCACCCCAAGGCTGAGCAGGTGAACAGGAGGCAGTGACAGTGTGGGGACAGGGCTGGGATTTCAATTTATTGAGGTGATCCTGTGGGGTGCCCCGGGGGGGCTGCATCAAGGCACGGTGGCACTGGGGGTGTGCAAAGACCCCCGGGGAAGCAATGCCACGGTGGAGTGGCAGCAGCAGTTCCCTCAGGCCTTGCCGGGGTCCTCCTTCAGCGTCACCGTCCGGTTGAAGACCATCTGGGGAGAAACAGAGGGTCTGCTCAGAGCCCCATGGTTCTGAGCCCCATGGCTCTAAGCCCCACTGTCCCAGCCCCTGGGCTCACCTTCCCCTCCCTGCTGTCGGGATCCACAGAGAAGTAGCCCAGCCGCTCAAACTGGAACTTGTCAAAGGGTCGGGCGGAGAGGACGGAGCTGTCGACTAGGGCACTGTGCACCACACGCAGTGAATCCTGGCAGGGGGAGACAGCTCAGCCAGCACCCTGACCCCTCTGCCCCCTCCACAGCCCTTCTTTCCCTAACCCCTCTTCCACCCGGGGACACAGCAAGGCCGTGCCCCAAGAGGGGTAGGGTGTACACAGAAGTGGGTGCCTCAGACATGGGCACAGGAGGTCCCAGCTCACCCCGGGCCCATAGCCCCAGCTGCTGCCGCTACTCACAGGGTTGAGGTCACTCAGAAAGCCACCGGGCACCTCCGATGGGTCCTCGGGATTTTTGTGCAAAAACCTGCCATGAGACAGAGTCTCATCCCAAAGCTGCCAGACGAGGGGATATGGTGCCACCCACGGGACCCCACTGATACCAAAAATGTTCGCCCCGCAAAAGGCTGGGCAGACCCCAGCAGGGCCTGCTGGTGCACAGCCGTGCTGCCAGTCCAGCAGCACTGCTCTTGTCCTTGCCCCTGCGGGCAGTCAGGCACTCACAGCCGCTCGTAGAGCCGCACTTCACACGCCAGCGGCTCCGACACCCAGTGGATGAAGGCTTTGGGCTTTTCCGCCACATCCGACTTGGTGCAGGTCACCTCCAGCTCAATCACGTGCCCACTGACGTCCTGGGGGACAGGAGATGAGCTCAGCTGTCAGGCAATGGTCAGGCAGCAGACCCATCCCACAGAACAGGCCTGGGACCTCAGGGCCACCTTGCTGCCCACTGTATGAGGCACAGGGCTGGCAGAGAGCTGCCACACAGGCAGCCCTCGCCCTCCCTGTGCCCACAGCGCCTGGCACGAGATGACTGTCGCTGCCCTTCCCTGCTGGAGCGTGGCCACGTCCTGACATCCCACAGCCCAGCCTCATGTCAGTGCCCCGAGCCACGCACCTTGATGACGTTCTGGACGGCAATGACGTAGCCAGCGTGGCGCAGCCCCACCGGCTGCCCAGGAGCCAGGCGCTTGTAGCCCTTGTCTGCCTCCTGCGAGAGAGTTCATGGCTGCAGGAGGGGTCTCAGCATGGGCAGCAGGTGCCCCCTCCAGCATGTCTCTCTATCTCCACTCCTGGTGTCCCAGGGATCAGTGATCCCAGAGCTGCTTGAACTCCCATGCTGCTGTGGGACATTCCCCAGGGCACAGGCTGGAGTGGGCACCAATGGTTGAACACATCCTGGCCAGGTTGAGGGCAGCATTTCCCCAGTGCCCATCAGAGCTGCTGGCACATTTGGAAGTCACAGTCACATACTTGACACCTGCCTGTGACCTGTGTGTGCAGCACCAGCACCAATTCCAGTGCTGCCAGGCTCAGCTGCACAAGCCATAGCTCCATGAGCGAGGGCAGAATGGCCCAGTGGGCCTGGCTCACCTCCCTGAAGTCTGTCTCCTCAATGTAGACAGTGGGATGCAAGGGCACTTTGTGAAAACCCCGGCTCTCGTCGGCCGGAAAGTTGGGCACAAGGACCTCAAGTGCCTGGGGAGAAAGAAAGGGTAAGTGCTGATCTTGGGGAACCCCACTCCCACTCCAGCCCACGGCAGTCTCACCTTTGGGGCAGGGAAGTTGGTGATGGTGACCTTGAGGGGCTCCAGGACGGCCATGGCGCGGGGGGCCTGCTCGTTCAGCACTTCCCGCGCACACGCCTCCAGCAGGTGCGGCTCCATTGTTGCCTGGGCCACTGTCACACCAACCTGAGGGACAGCCTGTCGTCACTAAGCTGGCCAGGGAACACATCCAGCTGCCCTGTGCCACCCCATCCCAGGCACCTACCCGTGCACAGAAGTTGTTGATGGCCTCAGGGGGGAAGCCTCGCCGGCGCAGGGCTGTCAGCGTGAAGAGCCGCGGGTCATCCCAGTCCCTGGGAAAACATAGGTGTGACAACCAGGCATGTCCTGGGCGAGTCCCATCCTGGCTGCTGACCCTGCTCATACCTCACAGCGCCCGTCTCCACCAGCCGGATGATCTTCCTCTTGGAGACAACGGTGTAGAGCAGGTTCAGGCGCCCGTACTCCCACTGCACGGGGCAGTAGACATCCAGTGCATTGCAAAGCCAGAAGTAAGAGGAGCGCCTGCAAGGGAGATGCAGACACAGCCCGGCTGAGCCCCACAGATACTGACAGCTGTCAGGATGCAGCCAGCTGCTCCCAGGTCTGGCTAATCCCTGGGCCATGTCATGCACAGCGCTCACCTGGCCTGGAACTCTTTGGTGCAGAGGGAGTGCGTGATGTGCTCGATGGAGTCGCAGAGGCAGTGTGTGTAATCGTACGTGGGATAGATGCACCTGCAAGGCAGCCCAGGGCAGAGCACGGTGCTGCTCCCCTCCCGACACCTCCCCACTCTCAGGAAATCCAGACCCACCAGAGGCCCTCCCTACCACTTGTCCCCGGTGCGGTGGTGCGGAGTGAACTTGACGCGATAGGCAACAGGGTCCATCTTCCCATCTTCCATCACCAGCTTCATCCGCAGAGTGGCCTCCCCCTCCCCAAACTTGCCCTTTCGCATGTCCTGTGGACAAGGGGAAGCTGCCAGCTGAGCCACAGATCCAGACCCACAGACACACAGCACCTGCCCCAGTCAGGAGTACCTCAAAGAGCAGGAGCGACTCCTCCACAGGCCGGTCCCGCCATGGTGAGGGTGGAGGGTTGTGGCCTTTGATCTCCTCAACCTTCTGATGGCAGACGTATGCTTGACCCCTACGGAGGGGAAAGGCTGTCACCAGACACGAGTAACCCATCCTCTGGACAACGGGGTGCCCCAGCTGTGGCACAGGACATCCACACCATGCTGGCACATCCCTACAACCCCACACGCTCACCTGCGGATGAGCTCCAGGGCCCACGTGTAGAGCTGGTCAAAGTAATCTGATGCGTGAGTCACCTTATAGGGCTGGTAGCCTATGGGGGTGGGGGAAATGGAGCAGGTTGGAAGGCCCAGCAGCAGGACCTGCATGCAGGGATGTCCCTGGCACCTGGCTTGATCCTGCCCTCCCAGCCCGATCCATACCCAGCCACTCCACCATCTCCCGGATGGCCGTGAAGTACTTCTCCTCCTCCTTTTCTGGGTTGGTGTCGTCGTAGCGCAGGAAGCAAACACCACCATTGGCCTGGGGATGAGGGGATGGTGAGCAGCTGCTCCCCAGGGGACCACAGGGCCAGGCCAGCAGCCAAACAGTAAGGTAAGGCAGTGGCCAGAAGGGCTTGGTGCTTTTTACCTTGGCATAGCCAAAGTTGAAATTGATGGCCTTGGCATGGCCGATGTGCAGGATCCCATTGGGCTCAGGAGGGAACCGTGTCCGTACCTGCAAGGGGAAAGCGGACACCTCTGTCCTTCAGCAGGAGACTCTTCCCGTCCCTGACAGTAGTGGCACTGACATGAGCCCCTGGCAATCCCACGGAGCCCCCCATGCCATGTGGGTGCTGTCCCTGGCCATGCCACCTGTGAGCTGTGTGTCCCCCAGACACCCTGGCAGTGTCACCCACCGCTGGGCTGGGGGATGTGGCCTCACCTGCCCACCCGTGATTGCCAGGTGCTGCTTCAGCAGGGCCATGGTGTTGGGTGTCACCACGTAGCCCTCAGTCTTGTAGTTCTCTCCTGCAGGCAGAGATTGCTCAGGGCTGCAGCACTGCCCAAACTGTGCCCAGCCAGCAGCCGGGGTAAAGGACACAGGACTAAGCCAGTGCCCCACAGCACAGAGAGCTGGGACCAAGCACAGAGCTGGGGGAGTGGCCCCCACACAGCAGTGGCTCCTCACACTCACCTGGCTTGTGGAACTTGAGGGCTTCTCCCCGCAGCTGCTCCAAAAGTGACTTTGTCTCTGTGCCCACATCACCTGCAGGGAGATGGGGCTGAGCAGGGGCCTGACTGCGGTTGCCAGGGCCCAGCTCAGACACAAGCCCCAGCAAGAACTAAAGAGCTGAGGAAGCTGCCCACAGTAAGACACTCTCTTACCATTCTCCATCACAGCTACCTTCTGCTTCTCCACCGGGGCCAGCCGGACCTTTGCAGCCTGCAGGGACCAGCACAGCATCCTGAGTGCCCAGCCCCAGCATGCACCTTCCCTTCCTGGCCCAGTCTGCTGTCCCCAGTGCTCCCTCAGACCCATGCCCATGGTGGCAGCTGAGCCTAAAGCAGGTATATGGGATCCCACCTGGACATTTAGCAGGAAAATACCATCCAAGCCCCCAGCCTCCTCTTCTCCTCACCTTTGGCTTCTTTTCCAGATCAGCTTCCGTCTTTGGTCCCAGCAAATGCAGCACCTGGAGAAGTGAGACACCGTTGGGAGTCAAAAAGGCTCCCTATGCCCCAGGGTCTGGAGAGGTTCTGTCCAGCTGCTGTCCCCCTCACCCTGCCTGCACCTACCCAGGGCAGGCTGTCCCCATTGCTACATCCTCCAGGGAACAGGCTGGTGGGTCCCAAACCAGTCACAGCACCCCCAGCAGCACCTGTTGCCATTGCACCCACCTGCAGGTCCACCTCATTCTTGATGGTCTTCCCGTCCGCCCACCGCAGCCGGTTCCGAGCCTCCCCTGTGGAGAGGGCATCCCGTGAGCAAGGGGCACGGCCCAGCCTGGGGGAGCTTCAGCCAGAGCCGCTGATGCAGAACAGCACTGCCAGAGGCAGCCTTTGCCCCTGAGCTGTCCCAGCCGCAGGGCACCACGGCCCTGCTCGAGCGGGGGATGTGGCAGGATATCTCCCTGCTGGGCCGTGGCACAGCAATGCACCAACTGGGGCAGCCCGTGGCAAAGGGCTGCCTCACAGGATCCAGGGGAGCAGGCAGTGGCACTGGCAGCCACCAGCACCAGGCAGGTGCTGCCCTGGTCTCCCCACTCACCCATCAGCAGCCCCATGTTGAAGTGGTAGCGCTCTGCCAGCAGCTCCGCTCGGTGCTCGCTGATCACAGCCTCCACCTGGGAGCAGGACGAGGACACCAGGATGAATGAACCCGACGGGAGCACAGCACCAGGAGCCAGTTCAGTGTCCCCTGCACTGTCCTTGCAGGGTCACAGCCGCACTCACCGCCTCCTCGATCTGCTCGGGGGTGATGCAGACCCCCACACCACAAGCTTGCTCGAAGTCCACTGCATCCAGGGGCTCCAGGGGATGGCTCCTCACGTACTCTAGAGCAGCTGGGGACAGAGCAGGAGTTAGAGCAGAGCCTTCCCTGCCGGGGCAGGGCGGGGGCTGGGGCATGAGCTGTACCGTTGAGCTGCAGGTCCGTGAGGATCTCCCTGCGGGCGATGTAGCCTACGAGGAAGCCGAGGTGCTTCGGGTCCTTGAGGCGGGCGGCCGCGTTGTACAGCAGCGTTCCCGTGGCTTTGTCCAGCGCCGGCCCCAGCGCGCTCCGAGCCTGCCGCCACCCGGGGGAAGATGAGGGATGAGCCCCGGAGAACCGGCGGCACCGGGGCGGGGCGGGGGGAGGATATCAAGGGCCGAGGCCGCTCGGCGGGGCTGGGAGGAGGCGGGGCCAGGGGGGTCCCGGGAATGACAGTGGGACCAGGGTACCGGCGTGACACCGGGGATCGGGGTGCCGGGTCTCGGAGGTGACACCGGGTACAGGGATACCGGGTTCCGAGGTGCTGAGGTAGCGGGTTCTCGGGGTGCCAGGGTCCCGGGCTAACACCGGGGTACCGGGAACCGGGGTGTGGGCCCGCGGCGGGCGCACCTGCAGCACGGCCCGGCGCAGCAGCGCGCTGAGAGCCCCGTTGCGCAGCGTCTCCCGCGCCTTGGCCTCGCTGAGGCCGATGCCGGTGAACAGCCCCAGCGCCTCCTCCGCCTCCTCCGCCGCCATGGCCCCCGTGGGCGCCGCCGCCGCCGCCATGCTGCCGCCTCCGCCGGTTCCTGCTCGGGGGGCGGGGCGGCGCCCAGCCAATCGGCAGCGAGCGAGGTCGGTCCCGACCAATGGAAGGGGGGAGCCAGCCCCGGCCGGGCCAATGGGCGCGCGGGAGGCGGGCTCAGCGCGCTGGGTGTTGCATCATTTAAAGAGACCGGCGGCGGCGGCGGCCACGTGGGGGGCGGGGCTGGGGGCGGGCCGTGTGCCCGCCCGGCCGGTTCTGCTCCGCTGCCGTCCCCCGGTGTCCCCGGCGGACATGCCCAAGGGCCCGGGGCGTGGCGGGGATCGCGGTGGCTGCCCCAGCCCGGTCTGTGCGCTGCCAAGCCGGCCCGGTGTCCCCGGCTCCCCCGGATCGTGCGTGGTCCCTTGTCCCCGCCAGCCCAGTGTCCCTCGGCTTCCTATCCCCATGTCCCCCCCCCAGCTGCCTCGGTACACCCCTCAGCCCGGTGTCCCCAGACTCCCCCAGACCGATGTACCCTTGGCAGCTCCCCTAGCCTGGTATCGCCTGGCAATTCCAGCCCCGTGCCCTCCCAGCCCGATGTCCTCCCCAGCCCCGTGTCCCCCCCCAACCCCATGTGACCCCCAGCCCTGTGCAACCCCCAGCCCAGTGTCCCCCTCATCCCATTCCTACCCCGGACCCAGCAGCAGAGACCCGAACGGTTGGAGGAGGAGGGAGTTTATTGGAAAGACCGGCTGGGAAGAGCCACCGGCAGTTCCTGCCAGCCGGAACCACTGGACGGAAGAGGGTCCCACACCACAGAGCAGACAGAGCCATTGGCCGGCCCCGGCACAGAGTTACAGCTCCGTCCCGGTACCAGACATTGCGTCTGTCCCCTCTGTGGCTGACTGCTCCCTGACCGAGGCTGGCAGTGGCTTCAAGCTGTAGCGGGCACTGACGTTGGTCCCTGAAATGCTCCTGTACTCGCCCATCTCCGTCCGAACGGCCTCGTTCTGGGTGATGGTGAGCAGGACCGGGACAGAGAGTGTCACCTCCTTCCGCAGGACCTGGATGCTGAGTGCTGTGCGCGGGGGGATCTTGGCCGGCAGCTGCACCTCGACGCGCTGCTGGCGGGTGCTGGACTCGCTGCGCCCTTTCTGCACCGTGAAGATGTTGGAGGCTTCCACAGTCAGCGTGAAGGAGAGCCCGGCTTTGAGGCTGGTGGCATTGCTGAAGTTGAAGCTCTGCCAGAGCGTGGTGCTGTACTCCCGGCTGCTGCTGGCTGCCAGCGCCTGCTCCGACTCTGTCTCGTTCACCCCCTCAATCTCATCCACCAGCACCTCCCGCTCCTCCTCCACTCGCTTCTTCTCCCAAAGAAGACGTGCGGAGACCAGGGGCCTCCCAGGCCGCAGTGGGCGCAGGTGGGACAGTCGAGCCTGGAAGTTCAGCTCCTGTTTGTAGTCGGCAAGATGCTCCCCGGGCCATGCCAGGCAGTGCCAGCCGCCCCGGCCGGGGTTCTGATAGAGCAGCCAGACACCTCGCTGCACCACGTGGGAGGCCACCCGGTCATTGAAGTACCCATATGCCAAGTTGGTCTCCTCTGTCACTACCTTGAAGGCGCCTTGGAAGTTGGGGTGCTCATAGAGGGTGATCTGTGGCTCCCCCAGGTCGTGGTGAACGAGGCGCAGTGCCGAGAAGCTGTTGGGCCTCTCCACGGAGGGGTACTCGCCCTCCTCAAAGGCGTGCGGCTCCCCCTCGTACTTGGCGTCTGTGTAGGCAATCCAGGGCTGCCCCACTACTTTCAGGGAGGCGATGCAGTTCCCAAAATCCAGCTCATGCAGGTCAGGCACGTCGCAGGTGAACTCCCGGCTCAGCCCCTCGAAGTCGGCACGCTCGTACACTGTGATCCGGTTCATGGTGCTGCAGGCACCTGCCCTGCGAGGGCACAACGTGGGTCGAGTCCCCTCCTGCGGGGTCACGTGGGAGCTACAGGAGACCCGTGGGGAAAGCCCAGCCAGCAAAAGGAATCCCCAGCACCCCTTTATCCCCTGTCCTTTGCCCACCTCTGCCTGGTCCCGGTGCTCTCACCGTCTGTGCCAGCAGCACCCTGCAGCTGTGCCTTTTAGGAAGGGGTGGCAGGACCGGGGCGTGCTGCAGCATGAAGCGCAGGCGATGACGGTGCTCGCCCCCACACCCCACGCCCAACCCTGTCCCCACTCCAGTGTTGGGGAGCCAGCCAGGCCCCGCACGCCGCTCAGTGCACTGGGATGCCAGTCAGTCCCGCCAACCAGCCCTGCCGGAAAGTCCTGCTGAGCCCTGGGCATGTGGCGCTCCAGCACTAAGGAGTCACCGCCAATTATCAGTGATGCTTCCGCCCTGCCTGCGCTAATTACGGTGTGCATTGCCGGTGGGGCAGGAACTGCCGGCTCACCCCAGCAGGGTGAGAGGGTACCGGGGTGGGGTGAGTCAGCACCCCGAAACGAGAGCCTCTGGCACCATGGTGCTCCCAGGCACTGGACATGGACACCAGGCACTGCTGCTCCAGCCCTGTGCCAGAGGATGGCTGGGACAGCTGGGGACATTTTTTCCCCCTTGTCCCTTCATGGACAGGACAGCCACACACCTGGGGGTGGCGGCGGTGCTGCTGGAGGTGGGACACTGGGTACAGCAGGACACCAACACCCAGTCAGGGCACAGGGATGGCTGTCAGCCACTCCAGGCACAGCATGCCAGTGGGTTTCTTGGGGCTCCATGTGGCTCCACGGCACAGACTGGAACTGGCCTCCCTGGGATCTGCTGGTGTGAGGCACAGGGCACGTGCACCCCGCTGGCTGGCAACCCACTGGGACAGGGCTTAGGCAGCTCAAGGGATCTGGGGCAGATTGAGCCTTTGGCTTCTCCTGGCTACATGCCCAGGCGCATGGGCTGCCTCATCCCCTTGTCCACGCAGCCTTCCCCAGCCCAGGGCTGTTCCCATGGCACAGGGCAGGGAGCAAGGAGCCCTGAAGCTGACACGAGTAGCTTCTTGTGGCACACAGCTAGATCCTGACCCACCCCTGATGACAGCCAGGACCCCCATAGCCTCTGGACCGAAATCTGCCCCTTGGGGCTGATAAGCACGGCCAGCCCTGGCTGCATGGACTGCTCCAGTCCCACATATGAACTTGGGTTTGGTACAGCCTGTGGGTACCCACATGCTGCGGTGAAGGAGGATGGCGATCCCGCTGCTCCGGCAACCTGTCCCCCCAAGTCACCCCAAGAGAGGAACCCAGGTGTCCGTGAACCCTGCTCCCCTCAAACCTCTGTCCCCTAAAGGCCAGCGCCACCCCACATCTCACCACCCAGCTGCCCCCTGCCAGTGCCCCTCTTCCCCTGCCTGCAGTGCCAGGGCTGCCAGGGTCTCCCAGTTTATTGCCAGATGTCGGGGCGGTTGGGGTTACACCAGACAAACGCTACGGGAAGCAGTTAGTGAATGGGGGGCTGTGAGGGCCGCGGGCAGGGGCCAGGGAAGGGCTGTCCCACTCGCTCCCCCGGCCTGCGGCCTCCCTGCCAGCCCCCCGGGCTGCCACGCTCCCCCTGCGCCGGGGACCCCTCCTGCGCCCCGCAGCCGCCCTGGCTCCGCGGCCCCCGGCTCCCCCCACCTCGCTGTGTTCACCCCCCTGCAGCGAGGCCGGCGGCCGGGGCGGCGCGGGGGGCACGGGGCAGCGTGGGTGGGAGGCAGTGCTGGCATTATTGCTATGGCGGGCGGGAGCAGCGCGACCCTCCCCATGCTCAGATCACAGTCTCGAAGAGCGTCGCCTTCTCCTTGGGGGGCTCTGGGGCCAGCAGCTTGGCTTCTGCCTCGGGCGTCAGGTACTCCAGGTGGTGTTGGCCCCAGATCGGAGTGGTCAGGAGCTGCCAGCGCTGCGGGGACGCTGTGTCAGCACCCGAGGTGGCAGCACTGGGACTGCCTGGACCCAGCTCAGTGAATCCCCCACAGTGCACAAGGAGGGGACTGAGATGGGGGAAGGGGTAAGTATTGGGTGGGGATGGAGGTCAGGCTAGGTCAAGGAGGGGATTGAAATGAGATTGAGAAAGGGACAGAGATTGCATAGGGACATGAGGCAGTGACGGGATTAAGAAGTGATGTCAGCAAGGATGGGGTTTGGGTGAGGCTGGGAATGAGACAGTGATGGGGATAGGAATCTGATGGGAGTGAGAGCACGAGGATAGGAACAGAACTTGGATGGGGGTGAGCCTAGGATGGGAAAGGGATTAAATGGGATTGAGAGAGGGACAGGGATTGAATGGGGACAGGATTGAGACAGTGATGGGGACATAAACAGGATTTGGCTGGGAGTAAAGACTGATAGGGACAAAGATGGGATTTGCACAGGGATGGGAAAAAGCATGGATGGGATTCAGGTGAGGTTGAGAGTGAGACAGTGATGGGAACACGGATGGAATTTTGATGGGAATGAGGCAGTGATGGGGACAGGCACAGGATCTGGATGGGAATGAGACAGTGATGAGGACAGAGAAGGCATCTGGCTGTGGAAGGGGCTGAGATGGAAATGTGGACAGTGCTGGGATTTGAACGGGGCTGGGACTGGGATGGGGACAGGACTGAGAGGGGGACAGGGTTGGCCGGGGTGGGGGGAGAGGCAGGAGGGACCCCGCTCCGCCGCCCTCACCTCGCGAAAGGAGCCTTTGCAGCGCAGGAGCTTGTAGATGACGGTGCAGGGGATGCAGAGCATGGAGGAGAGTGCCAGGACCCAGCCGATGGCTTCCCCCCACCACGGGTACACGTACGTCTTGTTGTAGGTCAGCGGCTTGTAGTTCACCACGTGGAACAAAAAGACGCCCTGGGTGGGGAGTGTGGGGTGAGCTCCTGCGGGGCAGGGGGCTGGCGGTCCCTGCCCCCCACGCGTGTCACCCGCGGCCCCCGGCGTTCGGTCGTGCCCCACGGTCTCGACACGCATGTGCCCAGAGCAGCCGCCGGGGGGCGCTCCGTGCCCACGGCACAGCCCAGGGCAACGGCACACCCGTGTCCCCACGCGTGTCCACAGGCACGTCCCCCACACACGGTGCCCTCCTTGCTCACCACGCAGACCAGGGGCGTCACCACAGCCCAGCACCACTTCATGACAGGCAGGGGCCGGTAGCCGATCATACGGGCCACATCGTCCATGAAGCGGTCGGCACCTGCACGGAGGAGGGTGTCAGCTCAGCTCTGCGGGGCACCCGTGTCCCCTCGTGTCCCCTCCCACCATGTACCCTTGGCCTCACCATAGACCCAGGCAATGACCACGCACTCCCAGAAAGCCTGCCACAGCAGTGTGATCCCGCTGGCCGAGTAGTTGTCAAAGAGCTGGAACACGTACATGCCGCCCTGCCGGGAAGGCGCCCGTGTCACCGGTATTTGTGCCAGCTGCCACATCTCCACACTGTCGCTGGCACAGCCTTGCCAGCACCGGTGCCCCACCCAGAACGGACACCCTGCACCGCCATGGGCACCCTGCTCCCACAGCACCCCAACACCACAGGGACTCCCACACTGCCGGCAGCTCCACTGCTGGGGGGGGCAGCAGCCCCAGGGAACTCCCACCCGACACCGGGGCCCCATGAGAGGTGATGCTCTGGGAGCAGGTGCAGGTGCCCAGTGTGGGGCTGGCTGGGCAGTATCCCCGCCATGTCCCCCACCTGCGTGACCATGGAGAGATCAATGAGGCAGCAGACGATACAGCAGAGCGCAGCAGTGAGCTCACGGCGCAGCGAGCCAGCCCCTGGCTGGGGGAACAGGTCCAGGATGCCCGTGATGAAACCCTCCACGCCGACAAACTGTGGCAGAAAGCGGGGCTCAGTGGGGGCGTGCCACTCATCCTCTCCCTGTCCCCATCTCCCTGCCTACCACAGCACCTGGCTGTCCAGCCCCAGCACAAGGAGCATGATGAAGAAGAGCGTGGCCCACAGCGGGGACAAGGGCATCAGCGTCACAGCTTTGGGGTAGGCGATGAAAGCCAGCCCGGGACCTGCGGGAGAGCGGGGTCAGGGGTGCCTCTCTCGGGTGACGCAGGGGACACAGTGCCAGTAGGCATCTGCCGCCCGGCACTCACCGGACTCGGCCACCTTGGAGATGTCCACGCCTTGCTCAGACGCCATGAAGCCAAGCACGGAGAAGACGACGAAGCCGGCAAAGAAGCTGGTGAGGCTGTTGATCACGGCCAGGATGTAGGCATCCCTGTGGGCAGAGCGGGTCAGGAGGTGCCAGGGGGCTCTGGGGTTCACATCAGGGGGGCAGTGGGACACAGAGCAGGGGACTACGTGCAGCTGGCACAGCCCTACCTGTAGCAATTGTTGTGGAAGCGGTTGTAGCTGCCCAGCGCAGTCAGGGCGCCCAGCCCAATGGCATAGGAGAAGAAGACTTGGGTGCCGGCATCAATCCAGACCTGAGGCATGAGGGAGGGTGTAGGGGGATGATGAGGGTGCCAGGGGTGTCCAACACCCAGTCTCCTCCTGTCCTCCCCACTGCCCTCACCTGTGCCTCAACCAGCTTGGTCCAGTCGGGTTTCAGATAGTAGACGATGCCACCTAGCGCGCCAGGCAGTGTTACCCCATGGACCAGCAGCAGGATGAGGACCACATATGGGAAGAGTGCCGTGAAGTAGACAATCTGCAGAGCAGTGGGTGCCCGTGAGACCCCCAGGGCCAAGGCTCTCTGCAATGTGCCACAGGTGTCCCAACTGGACTAAAGCTTGGGAATGTCCCCAGCGACTGGTGGCACCTCCTGGACAGACATGGGACAGTGGCTTTGCACCCCTCTGTGCTGTGGCACAGGAGGGCTGGAGCCAGCGGCGCCATGTGCTGCAGTCCCATTACCCCGTGCTAGTGGCCTTGATGAGTGTCCTCCCCCTGCCAGTGTTACCTTCCCAGTCGACTTTACACCCTTCCAGATGCAGAAGTAGACAACGATCCAAGTGGTAACCAAGCAGAGGATCATCTGCCAGTTCATCTCCCCCGGCTCGTCAATGCCCCCAGAGAGCCGCAGCACCTTGTTCCTGCAGAGCGGGGCTATGCTGAGCACCAGTGCAACACCCCTGGCCCCAGGCAACATCCTCCTGTTTTCCCACACTCACTCCCAAAACTCAATGACGGGTGAGCGTTTGTTGGTCATGTCGGTGCAGCTGGAGTTGGAGGTCCAAGTGCTGGCAGTGGCATTAGTGCTGACATTGTAGCAGAGGTCCACGTTGAAGAGCTCCGTGCACTGGTCCGTGTTCCAAGAGTGGCCACAGGTGGCCCAGGGCAGGGTGTCCGTCAGTGAGTGCACCAGGTAGAAGAGCCCCCACACCAGAATCATGATGTAGTAGGAGTTGCAGAAGAAGACGATCACCATAGAGGCGATGCCTAAACCTGCAGCACGGGGAGATCGGAGCCCGCAGGCAGCTGTGGGCACCTGGCACCCGGCATGGGGTGGGACGCGGGGTGCTGGCAGGGATGGGGAAGGACAGAGGAGAGCTAATGGGGGACAGGACAGGGGGAGCTGGCAGCGCCAGGCAGGACAGCAGGGAGCTGGCGGGAATAGGACAGGGGGAGCTGGCAAGCCCAGGCGGGACAGGATGGGGTGGGGACAGCCGGCAGAATGGCACAGGACCAGGGGAGAGCCGGCAGGATACTGCTGAGGTGGGGACCTGGCAGCCCCCGGGATCCAGCAGCATGCAGGCAGGGAGCCACAGGGGCAGGCAAGGCGGGCAGGGCAGCGCAGGGTGCCATGGGGCACAGGTGCAGGCAGCTGGCACCCTTGGCTGGGGTGCAGGGCGGCAGTAGGACGCGGGCAAGGTGCAGGGGAACATTCAGGCAGGGCGTGGGCAGGGTGCTGCCGGCCCCAGCAGGCTATGGGCAGTCGAGGCACAGTCAGGGTGCAGGCAGGGTGCCGGGGGCCCTGGGCAGGGTGCAGGGGCCACGGGCAGGTTGCAGGCAGGGCACGGGCAGGGCGCGGGCGGGTGCAGCGTTACCCGTGAAGAGGGGGACGATGTTCCAGGCGGCGATACCCCCCTGCTTCATGAACTGCCCCAGAGCCACCTCCAAGAAGAAGATGGGGATGCCGCCCACGAAGACGATGAGCAGGTAGGGGATGAGGAAGACACCTGGGGCCGGGGCAGGGGGCCGGCTCAGCCGCCACCGCCCACCCGGCCCCCCTTTCACTCCCCCCCTTGCCCGCGCCGCCCGCCCAGGCGCAGCGAATGGCGAAGGCGCCTCCGTGCCCTCCCCTCGCCGCGATGTAGGTCAGCACGGGCAGGTGGCGGGGGGCTCCCACGGCCCCCAGCCCCGTGAGTGACACTGAACACCCGCGTGTGACACTGAGCACTCTAGGGTGGCCCACGAGCCCCTCGGAGGTGCAGGGCGAGCCGACCCAGCGTGGGGTGACCCCCACGCACACACTTCGCGGTGGGAGGGGGGTGGCCCCGCGCCCTGGGGCGCACCCCCGCGGCGTGGGGCGAGCGCGGGGCTCACCTCCGCCATTCTTGTAGCACAGGTAGGGGAAGCGCCAGACGTTGCCCAGCCCCACGGCGAAGCCCACGCAGGACATGATGAAATCCATCTGCCGGGTCCATGTCTCCCGTACGGGGGCGGCATCTTTCGGGGGACCAGGGGGTCGCACCAGCGGTGCCGTCACCGTCCGCTCCTCGCCCGCCGCGGGGGGCTCGGCGCCCTCCGCCCCGCCGGGGCCCTCTGCCGAGACCGGGTGGGGTGGGGGGATACCCACGCCGCCGTCACGCGCGCCCGTGGGGGTGGCGGGGGGGGGAAGTACTTCCCCCCCCCCCCGCGCGCCCCTCTCCGCGCGTAGGGGCGTGACGTCAGATGTCAGGCCGGCGCGTGACGTCACAATGCAGAGCGGTGACTCACCCCGCGGCGGCGGGAGGGGGCGCGCCGCGGTCGCGCGTGGCCGTGGGCCCCCCTCTCTCCCCCTCCCCAAGCTCATTCCTCCCCGGCGCTCCCCGCTTACCGGAGCCCGCGGGGGCCGCGGCGGCCGGGGCAGTGGCGGCGGCAGCGGCAGCAGCGTCGCGTCGCGGGGCGTCGGGCGGCTGCGGGGCGGCCGTGTCGGTGGGGACGGGGGGCATGTCGCGGGGGGCCGGGGAGCGGGGGCGGGTCGGGGGCGGCTCCGTGGCCGAGGGGGGCTCAGAAGCAATCCACGAAGCACTTGAAGGTGAGTCGGAAGAACCTCATTGAGG
>JAWWES010000024.1:9009631-9031519 GCA_035583135.1 Lophotriccus pileatus
TGCGGGGCCGGCGCCGCGCGGCCGCTCCGGGGCTCTCTGCGCCGCGGCACCGGGCGGCGGCGGAGGCAGCGACCGGCCGCACCGCCCCCCGAGCCCCATTGGTCGCGCCAACCGCCCGCGGCTTGACGGGACTTGCAGTCCCGACGCTCTGGCACCGGCACGGGGGCGAGGCGGGGAGCGCAGGGGGACAGGGCACAGCCGGGTGGACACCGGGCCCTAGGGACAGCGACGGACAGAGCGGCAACAAGGGATAGCGGGCACTAGGGACAGCGGGAAACACCGGGGAGCGGGGCGCTAGGGACAGCAGGCAATAAGGCATACCAGGGGACGCTGGGGAGGAGGGCACGAGGGACAGCACGCAACAAGACACAGTGCAGGGAAGAACAGGGGACGGAGCACTCCAGTATACACCAGGCCACCAGGACTTACAAGTCCCGCTACACCAGCACCAGGGCACAGCAGGGGACACCAGGCACTAAAGCGGCAAGATTGCACCAGGGGACACCAGACAACAGGGTGCAGTCAGCAGCAGAGCGTATGGAGAGGCAGCAGGCACCAGAAGATAGTGTGTCACTCTGCTGCTGTAGAGTGCAGCCAGCAGTGGGGGGCACCAAGAAACACTGGTCCCTGTGGGACATTAGGGGACCGCAACCACCAAGTCACACCAGGGGATATAGAGCACAAGGGCACCTGCAGCAGCAGGGTGCTGGGAGTGCCAGCAGCACACTGGGGACATGGCACCGTGGGTTGGGGGGAAGGGGGCCTTGCCAGGGACCAGAGGTCCCAGGGGACAGCAGGCAGCAGAGGCAAGTGGAATTCAGCGAGTTTAATGAGCGCAGGACAAACCCCGACCTCCCCCCCGTCCCCCCACCCCCCAGTGCCTGGCCCAGCCCGCACCCCCAGGGCAGGCACCCCATGACACCCTAGTCGACTTCTTCCATGCTGCTGTAGGAGGGGGCTGGGCGCTCAGCGGGGCTGGCGAAGCGCTCAGGGAGGCCTTCCGCAGCCAGCGGCGGGGCTCCTTCGGGGGCCAGGCCGGATCCGAACGGCACCGGGGGCAGTCCCTGCAAGCAGAAGGTGGGCATGAGAGGGAGACGACCAGGGGCGCAAGAGGGAGACTTGCACCCTACCCACCCATCTCCCTCCCTGCTCCTGGGGGGCTGGAGGGGTGCCCGGGGGGACACAGCCCCTCGGGCTAGAGACCCCCTGCAGCATGTGCAGCCATGGGTTTGGAGAGCAGCAGCTCCCTCGCAGCAGGGCAGGGGGGAACAGCATGCCCAGGGCCCCCGGAGGCAGCCCCAACCTGCCTGCCCGAGGAGAGCCAGACTGCAGCACACTCCTGCCCCGGGGCTGCTGGAGCCAGTGCTGGTCAGAGCAGAGCCCCACAGCTCAGCACAGGCAGCAGCAAGGGGACACAGGCAGGCTGCCAGCGCCTGCCGGGGGCCTGAGGAACAGCACAGGACCAGAGGGGATTTCCGGGGCTGAGAGCACCTTTTCAGGCCTTGCTGGGGGCCACCCACTGCCAGGGAGGGCAGGCAGGTGCAGGCAGCAGCTTGTGGGCCCCAAGCCCGTGGCGTCAGTGCCAGCCGGAGCAGAGGTCAGCCCACCGGCGCCGGGCACTGACTCAGCCCCACGAGGCCAGTGCCGTGGGCGAGCGGGGGAAGCCGCTGAGACCCAGGGCTGCAGACAATGAGGCGACTGTTCCAGGACAGGCACCTCATGACCACGGCACAGCCCTGCCGGGGCTCCCTGGCTGGGACCTGCTTGGGCGGGGAGTAAATCACGGCACGTGTGGAGGAGGGGTATGGGACAGAGGTGGGGGGAGTCCAGCTTAAGCCACCAAACTAAAACACAGGTGAACCCCTTCCCTGTTAAGCATCCTTCCCAAGCCAGCCAAGGGCACTGCCAGCAGGACAGCAGCAGACAGAAAAGAAAGTCACAGGGCTCTGAAGTCACCTTGCACACCCAAATATGCCAGAGCTGTCTGAGCCACACTGAGCCAAGGGCAACACGTCTCAATGTCAGACACCACTGAAGCTGCAGCCCATGCTCGAGCCCCAGGGGAGTGCATGTTGCTGGCCCCGCTGGGCACCCCACGCCCTGCACGTGTCCCACAGGGCTACCGCCCCACAGCTGGGACCAGAGCCCAGCTTGTGCCTCATGGCACTGGCAGGCAGAGCTTTCCCCTGAGCCCTCTGCCACACAGGGTGCACCAGGCACCCAGCAGAGCACAAGGAACAGTCCTGGTGCCAGCTGGGCCACACAGTGGCCTCAGGTGACCCCAGTGCAGGGTCCCTGCCTCTGTGTGAGAGTTCCAGCACACAGGACAGGGATGCTGCATCTCTTTGAAAAGCCTGGCTTTATTAATGCACCGAGGTCCTCCCTGTGCTCCCCAACCCCACGCCTCTCCCACAGCATGGGCAGCCAGTCCCCTCACAAATGAGAGGCTGCATCACACTCCCCCGGAAGAGACCAACGTCCCCAAATGCTGGCAGCCCACAGAACCAAGGACTTGTGGGAGCCAACAGCCCAGAGAGGCAGGTGCTCACCCTGGGCACCCCAGTCCAGATTGCTGGGCTCCCTCCCCAGCAGCTGTCCAGGGCTGAGCAGGGAAGCACACAAGCCCTCAGTGACAAGCTCATTCAGCCCCAGCACAGGAGTGCAGTGCACACAACTCCTGGTGCACAGGCAGTTGGCACCAGAAGGCTCAGTGGGAGGCTGGCAGGACAGAGCGGGCTGGCCAAGGAGTCATGGGTTGTGCCAGCCCAGAGGGAACTCAAGACTCCTGCAGCAGCACAGTTGAGAGAGGTGGCCAGCCAGGACCCATGTCAGGGCACCCTGCCCTTGCTACAGCCTCCCGGCAGGTCTCCATTTCCTTCTTGAGAGCCAAGCAGATATAGCCAATGTGCCCATGGGGCTCCCAGGTCCCAGCTGCGCTGCAGCAGCAACGTCCCTTCCTGTGCAGCAGGTAGCCATGAGGTCTGTCCCACACCCAGTAAGGGAGGGCAGAGGAGCTCCTGGTTCTGGGCTGCGCCTTGGCAAGGCAGCGGGCTGGCCACACAGCCCTGCCAGCTGGCACAGAAGATGCCAGAGCAGACAGGCAGGAGCCGACGGCCCCACGCTTCCCTTGGCGAGTCCTTCCCGGCGGTTTCTGTCCTGCTGCCCGGTGTCTTGGTCGCGTAGCGTCCTAGGACGGCTCGTGCCCCGGCGGCCCTGCTCCTGTGCCTATCTCCAGCGGGGCTGGTAAATGAGCGGGTAAAAGACGTTCAGGAAGAGAGCCACAATTGCGGCCGTGGTGGCCAGGACAAAGTATCTGACGCAGCCTTCGTCAGGGTGCTGGGGGGTGCCTGGACTCCGCTTCTGGCCACGGGGCCTCCAGGAGTTTCCTGCAGGCCTTTGGGGCGCCTCAAGCTGCAGCTCTTGTTCTTCAGCCTCCAGTTCCTGCCAGATCAGAGAAGCCTGCGATGTGGAAACCTGCGTCAGCACTTGGAGAACACAACGGGCAACACCCCTCTCCATCCCCCGGGGCAGGCGGCTGCCTGCAAGCCCAGCCCCGTGCCCAGCCAGCCCGCCTCCCCATGCAGCACCGTCGCGGTCACGCCCGCCCCCACGGCTCTTCAGGGTCTCCGGTGTGTGGCTGCCGGGCAGGGTCTTCATGGGACTGCAGGGAATGAAGCAGGCAGCTGGATCCAGGTGGAGCAGATGCACTTGTATTGGTGGGTCCAGGTGGCAAGGGAGCAGGCAGCAGCCAATCACAGCCCAGCTTCTGTGATCCCAACAGGAATCTCTCAGATGACAGCCAATCCAGAGCCAGCTGGGGCAGCAGGAGCAGGAGGCACAGTCACAGCACAGCCAGTCACAGCTCTGCTTTGGTGGGTGGGAATGCTCTGACAATCAACTGTAGCCCAGCTTCCAGGAGGATTATCCACAGGCAGCCAGTCACAGCTTGGCCCTTCATGCCGGTGATCGTGATCATGCAGAGCAGGCAGTCGGGGCGCAGGTCTTGGGAGGGCACCCAGTGCCTGGCAGGGTCCAGGTGGTCCAAGGTGCTCGGGGACCTGCTGAGCCCCGGTGGGATCCAATGCATCCCATTGCTGCAGGGGATCCAGCGCTGCCAGAGGCCCAATGAGCCCCACTACCATGAGGGGACCTGACGAACCCCAGTGCCACAGGGCATATGGTGAGCCTCATTGCCAGCTGGGCCCCTGAAGGCTCCCACTGCCAGTGTGTGAGGAGCAGCACAGCTCTCCTGTTGCTCATGCCATCCCCAGCAAGTACAACTGCTCCAGGACATGCGTAGTGCCCCAGGACAAGGACAGCCCGGGCAGGTGGACACCAACATGCTAGACAGCACCCCTGGCCTCAGGGATGGGTGGCTCCTGTCCCCAGATGAGAAGGCAGAGCCAAGATGTCTAACCAGGGCAAGGGCTGCACGAGCCAGACAGACGGGGAGGCCAGGCCACAAGGGCCCCTCAGGGCACACACAGGCAGTCATGCCAGAGATGAGCTGAGCATTGTCCTCAGACCCTGTGGGGCCACAAGAGTGCCGAGCACAGAGGGACAGTCTGCAGCACAACGATGCGGGGGGACTGCCCATGTGGGCACTATACTGTGCCTCAGCCTAGGCCTTTCTTTCTGACATTCACACAAAGATCAGCCCAAGCATTCCCCGCCACTGCATGCCGAGAGCACCTTGCCATCTGGCCCACCCCCACTCCCTCCTTCCTCCCTTCCCTCCTAGGCCACCCAGCAAAACAGAGTTTGCTCTGGCAGGTTTCTCTCCAGCACCCTGTGAAGGCTGCCAGGCCTCTGGCTCAGCTCTGGCACTTGCCTTTTTTGCACCTAGCTTGGCCCCAAGCTGGGCCCCAGCAGAAAGCGTCTCCCACCCTGCCTCGAAAACAGCTGTGGAGGGCAGGTTCTCACTGCTCCCGGCCACAGCCAGCACCTACTGCACTGCTCACAACCCTCCTTCAGTGCAGACCCTGGCACGACCAGGCCCTTCCTGCCTCTTCCAATGCCCTCCCACCAGCACTCCCACTCTGATGACAGGAACCAGCTCTCCTGCAATCACTCAGGACAGGGACTGTCCCAAGCTCACAGCAAGAACAAGGCAAGACAAGCTCTAACACCTGGCTGGTGCAAGCTCTTTGATACCAAAGGGGTGCAGGCACTGCACCGGAGCTGTGCCAAGGCTCTGTGGGTGCAGGCAGAGACGGGCCAGGCCCTGCATGTGGGCACCTGGGCATGTTTCAAGGCTCTGTCGCTCAAACAGTGTCGAAAGGGACACGAGTGCTCACCTGGCTGGCAGCAGCTTCAGCAGATGGGGTGCGCTCAGTGCGGTGGTCTGAGGGGTGCCCTGGCAGGGGTCTCTCCACAGGAGAGTTCCTCCGGCGGTAGAAGAGGACATAAGCGTATCTGGTCACCACCTGGCTCTCATCCACAGTGGTGACTGTGCTGTCATCGAAGAGCCGCCAGCCTGAGAGGAGAGAAGGGTTAATCCAACAGACAGGCCACGGCTGCAGCAGCAGGGGAGTGGCGAGGCTGGCAGATCCTCACCTACGTCGCTGCGCTGGCTGTTCTTGTCGTTGGGCAGGCGGGCGTACGCCGTGTAGTGCCCCCCAATCATGCCTCCGTAGTGGTTGATCACAGCGTACAGGTCATACATGGGCAGTTGCTGCTCACCCTTCCGGCCGATGCAGAACTTGCTCAGGTCCAGGCTCCTGGGGAGAGACACAGGGACAGTCAGGGGTGATCAGCGTTAGACAGGGAGAGGTCGTGCTGCAGGTCAGCACAGGCAGTGCCCACATCATCCCCCAGGCTCTCACCGGACAGGGAAGTCCACCATGTCATTGATCTTGTCCCTCCAAATAAAGCTGCGGAAGGAGAAGCGCTTGAGCTGGATGATGAGGACGTTGGGCAGCCGCCACAGCATCAGCTGCTTGGAGGCCTCGCGGTGCTGCTTGCACTTGGGGCAGTACCTGCAGGAAGAGTGTGCTCGTTACCGGCATGGGGAGAGCCTCAGGCCTCACAGCACAGCCCAGACCCAGAGTCCACACATGCGGGGCTGGCAGAGGGGATGCAGGAGAGCTCAGCCTCCCCCACCAAAGGGCAGGGCAGCACAATCCTGCAGAGTGCTGGCAATGCTCCCTGCTGGCTTATGGCCGCCCTCCCCAGTGCACAGGGAACACCAGCCCAGCGTTCCTGGCTGCCAGAAGAAACAGCACGCAGGCCTGAGCAGCTCCTGGGAAACCCCCACTGCTGCCTGGGCCTGTGGGCTGGAACCCACCCTGCTGCCTTCCTCACCATGCCTCCTCTGGGGCCAGGACTTCGGGCTTGGTGAAGAGATTGAGGCACTGCTCCAGGGTGAAGTGACCAGCCCGGGCTGCTTCGCTGGCTGAGCCTGGGTCCTCCACACACTCCAACTCCTTGGATTCCACCAACACAAACTCCTTCAGGCGCTCATTGTTCTTCCACACCAGGGCAAGGGAGCAGTTATCTGTCAGCTCCAGGGGTGTGTCACCTGAGAAGGGGCACAGACCTCACACACCTGGCCCTACCAGGCTGGACTAGGCCACCTTGCTGGGGCTCAGAGCAGTCTTGTCCATTCTAGCTCAATACACAGAGATCACACAGTGCTGCCAGAAAGGGAGGTTCACCATGCCAGGGCAGCAGAGCCCCTTGGCCAGCAGAGCACAAAGCCCCTCTCATCAGCAGCACCCACACAAACAGCACTGGGTGTGGGCATCCCACTCAGACAAGAGGTGACCCAGAGATCACAGACCCCCTGTGGATACAGGAGATTGGAAGGAATTGACCTATTTGCTGCGGAAAGCAGGAACATCATGCCCAAGAAGAGCTTCCAGGCAGAGGCTGTGTGCAGCAGAGCCCTTCCCTCCCCTGTATCAGATGCAGCTTTCACTGTCCTGTCTGGGCCACCATCACACCTGGGTTCACTGTGTGCCAGGCAGGCTGTGGCACCCTGGCCAGGCACACTCATATAAGGTGTGAAGGGATGAACGTGGTGCTTTCCAGGGCTCACCTTTATCTTCCAGCTTGTACTCTCGGTTGGCAGCGTCGATCTTATTGATGTAGAACTGTGTGGCGCGGGCACTCAGCGAGTCTGGAGTGTGTTGGTACCCAGGGATGGCAGCTGTGAACAGGCAGGGACAGATCTGTGGTGGCACTGCCTGTCTGCCCTGCGTAGGGGCCAAGAATTTGCAGTGCCCCCACCCCCACCTCACATGCTACGGCCTTGAAGGGACACAACCACGTGCCCCGTGTCCTTGACTATTTTTAGCAGGCGCCTGCCCCTGGCAAGCTGTGCTCCTCTGCCTGCCTTGCCCCTTCACTGCACATTGCTGCCATCCTGAGATGAGTGTCTGGAAACGTGACAGCCAGGCAGCCGAGCGCGAGAGGCTGGTCCCATGCAGCTGAGTCAGAGTGAGGGAAGTGCTTCGCTCACAGCCCCCAGGGGCTCACAGCCCGCACCAGCTCTGCCCTGCTCCCACGAGACTTGAGATTTCTGCCAGCCCCTGCCTTCCCACCCCTCCCACAGCAACACAGTGCTCCAGCCTCTCTCCTCATCAGGTCTCTGCTCTACTCCCTGCACCTTGGCAGGGCAAGGCAGAGCGTGGGCAGGCAGGCATTTCAGGTGAGGCAACATTGCCAAAATACAGCTCCCATGGCCTCATTTGTGTTCCCAGGAATCTCCAGAGCAAGCTCTCAAGAGGAGAACAGATGCTGTGCTGGAAGGTCACCCCAAGGAGGGAGAACTGCCTGGGCTCCTGGTACAGACACAGTACCGCAGCACCTCTTACCTTCTGGCTTGATGGCTCTCTCATAGGATGGCTCCTTCTCACAACAGCTATCACCCTGTGACTCCATGTGCTCAGAGAAGCCCGAATCCAAGCTCAGCAGGGAACTCCTGGCTGTCAGGACCTTGCTCCGGACAGTGCCAGTGTCCCCCATCTCTGGATGCAGCTCAGGCACAGCTGGTGAGAGTGGGGGCTCCTGCAGGAGGCTGGAAGCCCTGTCCCCCTCCCCCAGCTCAGGGGCAGAGGTCGCTGCTGCACAGCTGCTCTTGGCCAGGGGCTCCAACTTGTCTGAGTGCAGAGGCTGCAGCCCCTGCTCCGGTGACATCCGTCCCAGCTGGAACGGAGGCTGGAACACACTGACTGAGTACCTGGACAAGGAGGTGGCAGTTAGAGCTGGCCAGACTCAGAGAGCTGAGCTCAGCTCCAGGGCAGAAGCACCTTCCCACCCTGGACTCTCACCTTGCATAGCCCTCCAGCAGCTGGGCCAGGCGGGCGTAGGTGAGGCGGGACTCCGGCACGCTGATGAGGAAGGGGAAACCGATGTTCTCGGGGCGGCACGAAGCCTTGTGGTCTGGCCAGTGTGTTTTCTGACATGCCCTGTAACACATATGGCCCCTGCTGAACCTAGCAGCTGTGATCAGCACAGGCAGGAGCAGGGTATGGCCAAAAGGGCTGCCCTAGGGACAAGGGGAGCACTGCAAGCCCACCTGGCTCCCTCCCAAAGGCCAGACCCACCCTACCTTCTCCCATTAGGCCGAGCTCTCCCATCCAGCCTTTCAGTGCAGGAGACCCTCCGCCCCTGCCAGGCACCAAGCCAACTTACACATTGCAGTAACCGACTCGATAGCACCTCGTGCAGCGCCTGAGTTTCTCATCCTCTGGCAGCTGCTTCTTCTGGCAGGCTGCACACTTGGCGACGGGGCCGCTGGGCACCTGTGGACGCTGCAGGAGAAAGGACCCATTGGACAGGGAAGGGCATCAGGGCAGGACAAGGCAGCCTCAGTGGGCATCCATTCTTGCTGCAGCTAGTCACCCTTGTGTGCAGCTCTGCCCTTCCTGCTCAGTCTCACTTGTGGCTCAGCCTCCCTGCGTGCCTCCCAGTAGTCCCAGTATCCCCTCTTACCTGCTGGACTTGGAGCTCCACCACCCGCTCCTTGGCCAGCTCTGGGGACAGCACCTCAAAGCAGAGCAGCAGGTCTGTTGGCAAGACCATGTCTAGCGAGTTGGACGGCAGGAACATGCGGTGGAAGTGATTCTTGATCACCTGCCAGGAAAGCAGTGGAGCGTGGCTGTGTGAGGGCTGCCCCACACATCCTCTCCTCAGACAGCCACAGACCTCAGTCCCACAGTGAGCTGCGGGAACAGCAGCAGCTCAGGGATGCTGCGCTCAGCTCACCACCGCACCAGGGAAAGGGGGACATCCTGGGCCCTACTGCAGTTGACCAGCCCTCCGGAGCTGGCAGCAGCCTGCAGTGCCTGGCAGCACCCTGCCCATGACACTGCCACCCATGGACAAAATCCATCCCACAGACATATTTATTGGATACAGGCAAGTGACTATCAGTGGCCATACTCCCTGAAGGGCTCTGGGACACCCCCACGAGCAGCTCATGGCTTGCTCCCCAGCTTGAGCACTCTTACCTCCGCCAGGCGCAGGTTCTCTGGTTTCACATGCACACTGTGGGCCACTGACTCGAGCACCTCCATGGCACTGGAGTTCTCCTTGCTGATACTCACGAGGAACTGCCACCGAGAAAGTGCCACATCAGTCACACCACACGAAAGCATGTGGGCCCTTACTTAACACAAGGCTTAGCCTGTTGGCACATGACCAGCTGCCTGGGGCACCTCCAGGAGTCCTCTCAGGCTACCTCCCCAGGGTAGGTGGTGTCCTTTACCTTGATGGGCTTCTTGTGTGGCTCTTTTGCAAAGTAGTAGACAGTCAGCACCTTTTGCTTCTGTGGGAGAGGCACGGGGAGGTACAGGAAGGGGTCAAAGGTGATAGACACCTGCAGATGCAAAAGCACACTCAGCTGTGGGAAGTGCTTGTGGCTGACATCAGTGGGGCAGCACATTCAATGGATCCGAGATCCAGCCTTGCCCTGTGCTCTCTGAGGGTCAGGAGCCTGCTGCTGGCACAGCATGGACAGGGACAGATCATCTGGGGCTGCCCTACCTTGGAACATACTGGGCACACCAGCTTGGATTTGTACTGGCCCTGGAAGAGGTCTACGATAAATGAGTCGTTCCTCATCTTGTGTCGCTGCCAAGCCTCCTCAGCTACCACCTGTGGGGAGAAAGGGCTCAGCACCTCGCTAAACCACCCAGGCTTCTCTCCCATGGCACTGGGGAGGGACATCCTCACCTCATCGGGCCTCCCATCCGAGTCAACAGTCTCTGTGTAGGGCTTGTTCTGGATGCGGTTAAGGTCCTCGTGCAGGCCATCGAGCAGGAAGGCCATGAACTCCTGAGCATCGTGCTGGGCATAGCCAGTGAACTGGCTGGCCTTGCTGGCCACAATTGCCTGCAGGGAGCACAGCAGTCAGGGCTGGCCAGCAGCCCCCCAGCAGCACTGCCTGCACCACGCACAAACCCACCTCTGTGGCTGCACCCACCCACACCCATCCACCTCTCTGTGGTACTAGCAGGGCAGGCGGGTGCCCACACAGGAGTGCCGGGGACTCACAGAAGCTGAGTGGAGTGCTGGTGCTGGCAGCCCTACCTTCAGTTTAGAGGGCTGGAAAGCATGGTGTGTGCCCTTCCACAGTGCCCGAAGCAGCATGGCAAAGCCGATGGCCAGGCGTCCCCCCGTCCCCAGAGGGTTGTTGTAGTTGATTTCCGACTCAAAGGACCGATCTGTAAGAGATTCAGGAGTGAGGGCGCACCGTTTGTGCGGCCAGGCCCTGCTGGGCTCTCGACATGGGCTCACCATGGAAGTAGTCACGCAGTTCCCGGGTGTTGGACAGGGACTGGATGACACTGTTCATGAAGCAGGTGTTGCCCAGGTTCACCAGCCCTGTGAAGCCAGGCAGGCAGACCTTCTTCTTCTCATCCTCATCCTCATCATCCTCCACACTCTCAGCACTCACCGGGCTGTGTGTCATCGGTGGCACCATGCACGTTGGTTTAGGCTGCCAAGCAGAGGCAAGTGTCAGGGTGCTGTGCTCAGGTGGTCTCTCTGGGAACACCATAGGAACCCAAAAGCCCAAGAAACTCCTCAGAGAGGGCTGAAGCCACCACACTACCTCCCACCAGGACTGGGAGAGACAGGCCAACTGCTGCCCCTAATCCTGCCAGCTCCTCCTCCTCCAGGAATACTTTGCCAGTCTCCAGAGTGACACTGTGGAGGTGGGATCCCTCTTTTCTCCACCCAGGTCAGATTCAGTGTGGCCCCACTCACCGATGGGATGTGTGGCTCTTGTTTCACTGCCACGTGCTCTGGGGCCGTACGGGCTGCCACACCATCCAGACCCCCATCTTCCACACGTGGCTTCTCTTTGTCACTCGTTCGGGCCTCTTCCTTGCTGGACAGGGGGTGTTGGTTACTGCCCGGAGGGTTCTTATCCAGAGGGGTAGGGCCTGTAGGCATGGCAACCTTTGCACCACCCACTGCACCTTAAAAAGGGGGAAGGGTGGGCCTGTGGTTAGCAGCACCGTGCGCTGCCCACAGCAGGGCTGAGCTGCTCAGTTCATGCTCACACACAGGCTCTCTCCTACCCCTCTATCCCACGAGCAAGGGGAACAGCAGTGTCCTTCCCCTAACACTGGGTTTGCCCTGCCCCACACCCCTCCTACCTGCACCCGCTCAGCCCCTCTCCTTCCCCACAACCCCATGCTGCAGGATTCAGCATCAACCGGCAGCTGCCGGAGGTGAGGAGAGCCCATGTTCCACTGGGGTGGCAGGCAGGACAAGGCAGGGTGCAGACCTCGTGTGGCTGGAGCCTCCAGGCCCCCCCAGCGCTGGCTCTGGCGTTTCTTCAGGCAGACATCGATGCGAGACACCGTGAAGTTGTATACACACTGATCCGGCTCAATAAGGTTCCTGCAAGACACGCAGCAAGTCAGGGATGCCCCAGATCCCACAGCAGCCTCAGACATGCCAAAGCCTTAGCAAGGCAAAGCCATGGCCTCCAGGCAGTAGGGACACTGCTAGCACTGATTCCGAGACAGCTGTGGCAAAGCAGGGTGGACACCCTTAAGCCTGGCCTCACTGAGCACACAGAGGGCCCCTTTCCTGACAGACCCATTCTCTTTTGCTCCACATGCCCCCTCCTGCTGCACATACAGCCCAGAGCACACACTGGCTGGTCTGGCTCTGTCCCAAAGAGCTCTAGAATATGTTGGGAGGGAACTACAGGCAAGGAGACACTGAGATTTCCTTCCCTTTGAACCAGCATATAGTCAAGGCAATCCAGACTTGGGGCATTAGTGCAACACGGTGTAAGGGAAAACCCCAAATGCAGAAATGAGCAATCCCTGCACAGAACCACCAGCTGGGACTGGCTCCTGCTCCAGCTCTGCATTCTCAGCTCCCTCGCCCTGGTGTGGATTAGAAGGACAGGAACCATACCTGAGCTTCACCTGCCACCGGAACACCGTATGAGGCCCACAGCCAGGATGGAGACGAAGGAAGTTTGTGTCACTGCAAAGAAATCAGAAGTGAACAGAGGTGAACAAACAAGCAGCCAGCCACAACCAGGAAATCTGCAGCATTCTGGCATTATCCCGAGGCAACACTGTACCTCGTCTGGAACACCAGTGTGAAGTCTTGTTCCCGGAACAACACTTTGGATGTCTCCTTGTGGATCTCCTTCACATAGACGTGCACCACCACCAGATCATTGCCCTTCTCATATGAGTCATTTTTTACAAAGGTCAGGCTCACAAAAGGCTCTGGCTCTAATCAAGGAAAGTCAGGAAGAGAGATGTTACCTTCCTTGAATGCTGAGACAGGGCTGCAAGCTGACACAGGAGAGGTCCTGAGCAGATGGACCTTCCTGACCAGGCTCCCCCCAAGGGCTCTGGCCACTCACCATCAGCTGCTGCTTCCAGAGCCACATCATCCTTGGACCAATCCCTCTTCTCACTGTCTCTGCCCAGGGGAGGGGAGGCCACTGGGACAGCCTTAGAGCTCTCTCCCAGGACGGGTGTGCAGTCCCGGCCCCGCAAGGGCTCAGCAGGGCTGCCTGGCTGCAGGACTCTCTTCTCCACACAGGTTGCAACATGGTGGGGGAACACCTCTGTGGTAGCCGCAAGAGGTGGCATCTCCACTGGAACAGTCTCCTTGGCCAAAACCACAGCCTTGCAATACAGAAGGACACAGTGAAACACGACACCATCACCCTTGAGCTGCCCTGGCCCACCCCCCGTGGCTCCCGCTAGCCAGGCAGGCACAGCTCCACACATCCCACGCCCAGCTCAGTCCCATTAGTGTCAGAGCTCAGCAACTGCAGGGCTTTCACTTTACCCTGTCCTCCGCCAGAGCCAGTTCCTCACATCAGCCCTCAGAACCCGGCAGCCCATCTCAATGGCAGGGACAGGTCCTGCATCCCCCCCACAATGGCAGAAGGAGCAGGGGCGCCCCATTCCGCCAGGTCCTCAGGTACCTTTTCCAGTGGCAGTGCGATGTCCGCCAGGGCTGTGGGCGCATCGACCTGGCTGGCTCTGCCGTTGCGGCGGCTGCCAGCCCTCCCGCTGTGCCCTTTGCTGGGCTCTGTGCTCCCGGTGACTCTGGCATTCGGCTCCTCCTCCGTGGGAGCCACTTTGAGGTATACTGCCCGTTTGGCGCTGGGGCCGCTCTGTGTCCCTGGGCTGGCTGGGCTTTTCCCTCCCAGGGCCTCGCTTCTTCCCGGAGCACGCTTGGGGTTGGAGGGCTCCCGCCGGGATCTTGGTGGCTCTGTGCCTTCAGCTCTTGGTTCTTCAGGGATCAGCTCTGCAGAAGCAGCCTTCTCTTTCCCATTCTCCCAGCACGTGGCCCCTTTGGCCAGCTCTTTGGATCCATCTTTCCTTCTTTTCTGTAAAAAGCCATGCAGCAGAGTAGGAAGGTATTTAGGTAGTAGCACCTTTCACGCTGTCTGCCAGCCCCTCACCCTCACTCTTCCTTCCCAGAGTGCACCAAGACTCTGCTCTGGAATCTGGACACTGTGTGGCAAGCAGATCAGGAGTACAAAGACACAGTCCTCCGTGGGACAAAGGCAGCTGGCTCATGCAATCTGTGAATGCAGGATGTGCCCTGCATTCCCCCCGGGTGGCTCAAGAGCAGGGAGCTCAACGCTCACCCCAGCTCCCCAGGGCTCCATGAGCTCCCTGAAAAGGCACATTCTCCCCTCCTCACCAGAAGTGAAGACCAGGTATGGAGTGGGATCTTCTTCTGAAGCACAAGCTGTAGAAAGTTGCCTTTCTTGCACTGGATCTTGCTGCAGGAGCTCTCAATCTCCTCATAGAACTGACAGCTCCACTGGCGCCCGTCTGTAAACAGAGGGGAATGGGTACCTCAGGCAGTGCTCCAGGAAGCTGTCACCTACCCCACAGCCCCCTTTCACCTGCCCCCAGGAAGAAGGAAGCACTCATTCAGAGCCAAGAAGGCTGCAGGCAAGCTGCCACCATACCCCAGGAGCCTTCCAGGGCTCCAGCCAGCTTCCCTGAATTTGCTTTGTACATCTGGCTGGCCTCCTTCCCAGAGGGAAGGCCCTGTGCCTCCCTGCCCTCAGGGGCACAGTCACTTTTCCAAAGGATACCCCGGGGCTGACTCACTCATCCCAGCAAGCAGGGGACAGAGACGCACTGGCGCAGCAGTGGGCACTTGTTCCCTTGGCACAGAGGGCAGCTCCTGCCCTCCCCAGCTCTAGAATGCTCTCCTGTGGGCCCTGTCTGCTGGCTGAGGCTGTGCCAGCTGACAACAGGGCATTGCCTCTGAGGGAAAAGTTTGATGCCTGCCTGGATCAACCCCGTGCTTGGCCCAGAGCTGTGCCAAGTCCCAGTGGAGAAATGCCTGCAGCAGTCGCTCTATTCCCATACCTGGTAGTTTGACCACACAGTCTGTGTCGGTGAAATCAGCATGTACATCCTCCACCTTCAGAGCTCCACTGCCCAAGTTCAACTTGACGATGATCTCATCAGCATTCTGTTTCCAGTCCAGTAGCAGCTCTAGGAAAAGGGAGGGAAGTGTCACCCACTTGCTGGGGCATGAGCCTGAAGTGCCCACTCCTTGGCTGGGGAATGCGGGCCTGAACACACACTCAGTTAAGGAGGTCAGCACAGGGAACACAGATCATGCCAATTAAATGAGACCTGCCCTCATCAGAGAGGCCACAAACAAGAGCATGTGTTGTGGCAGGGCAGCTGAATCCCAGTGGGAACCAGAGAGATCAGAAAGGCAGCACTGCTCCTGGCATTGCCACATGCAGCAGTGGCAGCTGGGAACAAGGGGTGGCTCCTGCCAAGGACAAAGCAATTACTACTTTCTCAAGGAAGGAGGAAGCCACAGAATTACTCTGGGGGATTCAAAGTGGACTCTGACCACAATCAGAAATTGCCTCTTCCCCTTTGCATATGTAAATCAAGCAGCCCAGCTGCAACCACCACAGCACTGTATTCCTGCAAGGTGAGCATGGCTAACACGACTGAAACACGGGCAGGATGGCCAGCTGGGCAAGTACACTGCACCTGGGGAGAAAGCAGAGCATCAGTGACACCCTGCTGCAGGCAGAACTTACACTGTGTGCCTGCCAGGCTCCGGGTGTGGTCTTGTGATGACCTGAAGTCATCAAGGCAAAAAGGTGATTTCAATCACCTTGATTCAAGCAGTTTTGTTCTACCTTCTGTGGCATGAGAATGGTCTACTCTGGCCTCAAAGCAGGCTGGACTGAGACAGAAACCAGCCAACCCTGCCCACAGGGTAACATGGCTTGGGATCTTCCCAGCCCAGCACAATGTCCTGCTCAGAAACAAGGAGGACATGCATTGGCAGCAAGGTGTCCCAGGGCTGTGCTCAGTGGCACCATGACACCTGAGTTGGAAGCAGCCTGCCTCATGCCTAGGGCCTCTTCCTTGCAGGCAGCCTTCTCAACCACGTGCACCTTTCTCCACCCCTGAGAAGGCCACACTGTGTTAAGATAAATGCTGAGGCAAGGGAGTGCTCAGGTTAGCTCTGCTCAGTGGAGCATTGGACAAGGACAAGGTGAGAGCTTCAGATCCCTTGGCAAGGGCACTCCATGGCCATGCACTGACACTTGGAGCACACCTCGACTTACCCTCCTCTGAGTCCTTCTCCTGGGCAGTCTCAGCCTGCTCGAGCTCAGGGCGAGACACTGGTGGGCGAGAAGTAGAGCGCAGGCAGGTCTGTCATTCTGTCACCTCAGAGCATGAGCCAGCACGCTGGCACCCAAAACTGCACACATCACCTCGTTCTCCCTTGAATCTTTGTGCAGGCCTTTTGTTCTGCATGTGCTGCTCATTTCCCTCCACTGCTTCCTCACAGTTCTCTTTCCCCAGTAGCCTGCCTGCAGCCCCAGGACAGCTGCTCTGGGCCACATCACCAGTCTAAGCAGCATCACAGTGGGAACAACACAATACTGCATCATACAGGTAGTGCTGCTTTGAGGCACATCTCATTGTGGAGCCCAGCTCAGTGCACCAGGCCTCAGCCTCCAGCTGTACAGACAGGTCCTGTCTTGATCTGACAGAAAGAACCTGGTGTTTGGTTGTGCTCAAACCAACTCTGCTGTAACCAGAGAACCATGTGGCCCAGTTGCACTTTAACATTTCCATTCCCGCACAAGCTGCCAACATCCACAGCCAAAACCTCCTTCCAGATCAGACTGGGGAACCAAAACAACCTGACATCTAATCCCTGCTCCTCACAGGTTAACCTCTGACACCCAGAAGTGTCTCAGGACCTGCTCTACCCCCAGAGGATCATGAGCTCTGCCAGGCAATAGAGTCAAAGCAACAGAACCTTATCCCCGAGCAGAGAAACAGTGGTAACATGAGCTATGGTCTCCACCCCAGAGTGCTCAGAGAGCTGTCACTGCCTCCCTTGATTGGCTATAAACCAGTAGGAAGTCTCTGCTGACCACCACAGCCACTGGTGCAAAGGTGCCAGTGGGGCTGACAGTGTGAGAAGCACAGCGGCAGCACTGCCTGGGGGATCTACAGCTTGCCCCAGCTCCTCACCACCCCTGCCCAGAGGGGACAGAGGCAGCAGGGCCGCCCCCAAGGAACGCTCCCATGTTCCAGGTACAGCACACCTCCCACGTGAGAGACGGCGCAGTGCTGTGCTCTGCACCGTGGGACTTCCATCAGGGACTGCGCCTGCCGCGCCAGCACAGACCTCAGCAGGCGCTCGTTTAGCTTGGCCTACAAAACACCTTCTGATTTTGAGGTTACAACAGTCATAATGGAGCAGGCACAGAAATCAAGAAGCTTTCCCGGGCCACAGGCCCACAGCCACTCCCTGCACCTGCAGCATCATTTTTGTCATTGGATACATGTCCGTTACAGAAAGAATTACTCTAGCGCAACTATTTCACCTGAGCCACACCCAGCCCTGACTCAGAAGCTAAAGCACCAGCCCCGCCCGAAGGCCCTGCACAGCCAGTCTCCGCCTCACAACATCTGGCCTCAGCAAACCAGTGGGAAAGAAGCAGCACTGCCTCCAGCTGCAAGAGCACCCACAGGCTTCAGTCCCACTCCCTCTGGATCAAGGTAGGTCACACCCAATCAAAAGCAAAGCCTAGAAACAACCACTAAGGCCAACTCCAGACTTGAGCTAACAAGGCCCAACCTTCTTCACATCACTGGGACTAGGTAGCACCCAAAGGAAGAAGGCTACAGGTCCAGGGAGGACACCGTGTTGAAGAGGATCTCACATCACCCGGGTTGCCATAAGCTGCAGGAAGTGATTAGTCAAATCTGCTTATCCTGCAGCAGATGGCTGCGAGGCTCCCAGGCTGCAGGGCCGAGACACCATGGACCTGCTCACCACAGCGCTGCTGAGGGGCTCTCACCTTCCTTGCTTTCCTGGTTGGCCCGATCCTTCTGCTTCTTCTTGTTGGTGGCATCATCCAAGCCCCGAGACACTCTCCTCTGGCCAGGGGCATTGGTGCTGCTGGACATTTTCAGCCGTTTGGAGGACACAAACGGCCCGCCGGGGTCAGTAATGGAGTCTGGGTCAGGGGTGCGACGTTTTCTTCCTGGCCCAGCTATCTTGGCGATTCTCTGTGGTCAAACTCTCTGGCAAGGAAGTAGTGGCCTAAAAAGAGGAGAGAGCGAGCGTGGCAGCAGGAGCAGGTGGAGAAGGCCCAACAGCATCAGGATCTGCTCTTTGCCCCAGGGCCAGTGCCCTCACATGACTTTCACTGCGGTGTTTATGGGAAGCCCCACGCAAGGCTCAGTGAGGAAACCTACCTCATCACAGCTGCTACAATGCTTACAGCCAAAAGCATGGGCCTGTCAGAGCTCCCAACATACAACCAGGGGTCTTCTGTATGTAGCACGCATTAAAAACCTGGAAAGCAATTGTCATGCTCATGGTCCCCACTATAGCAACTCTGGCCCAGAGGAGCCGCTGACAGTAACAACACCCAGTGACACAGCTGAGGGCAAGGACACGTGCACACTGAGGAGGCCTGGATTTGCAAAACTGAGCCTCTGGGGTTAACTAGGGCAGCCTGCAACACAGCTTGGAGCGACAGCTATTTCAGTCAAACAGTGCCCCCATGTAGCAGGGCCAGAACAGGAGCCAGTAACGCCCTAAGAAGGAAGAAAGGGGAGCAGCAGGAGCAGGCCCTGGGACAATCTCCCGTGACAGATGACAGCGAAGCTCCCTGGCAAAAGCAGGGCTCCTCCCCCCTTCGCCCACCAGCTGGGAGCTTAACCAGCATGACTGCACCTTGCATATTTATCTCCCAGCCAGTTTACAGACAGCGTCAGCGGGGCCTGGCCTGGAAACAGGACACCTCTGCTCCTCGTGCCCCAGGGATAGGTCAGACTGGGCAGGGCATGCAGGGCGCTCACCCCTGCCCCCTCAGACATGCTCTCCCTGCAAAGCCAGCTCCCCTGCGGTATTTGGGAGCTGCCGGCCCAAGGACTGGTCTGTTTCGCTGAGCAGTTTCACCCTCAGGTGTTCACAGCTTGGACACAGGAGAGCTGGAACAACACACCGAAAACAGTCCCACTCAAGGTTCCTCCGTGGAGGTGGTGAAAGCAGAGAGCTGGGAAGGTTTCCTCCCTCGCTGCCCCAGCTGCATGCCCTGGCAGGGCTCACCAGCCTGCAGGGGTTTGCTGCAGGGAGACGGGCCCAGCCGCACAGATCATGCCCACCCCCGGGCACCGGCAGCCTGCCGCAGCCCCCAGAGCGCTGATTCACACACCTCCCACGGCCCGGCTCCCATCTGAGGACACGGAGCTGAGTCCCATGGCATCTCGGTCTAGCCCAGCTCCACTGAGCCTCCCACTGAGGGAGGCAAGCCATGCCCTGGGGAACACCCTGTTCTGCTTCACCCATGTACCCAGCACAGATCCCATGCTCCACACGGGCACAGGCGGGGGCAGAGGGCACGTCCGAGGGAGGTGCTCGGTCAGAGGGAGGAAACTGTCAGCTCTGTGCTGCCGCCCCATGTTGCCAGGGTATTTGTGCTCTAGAACCGTTTGGGGCAACAAGTAGCCACAAAGGTGGAGTTGTAGCCACACACTATGAGGGACCCCAGAGAGAGAAGCAGTCCTGTCCTGCCCTCAGCTCCAGCAAAGCCAGTCCCACAACAAGCACTGTGCCCAAACTGCTTCACTTCGGGCCAACCTGCCCCCACAACCAAGAGCCACAAGTGAAAAGCCAAGTGCAGCCCAACCACCAGGCACAAACTCCTGCCACCCAAAATCACCTGGAGCATGGGATGCTGAGAAGGGCCCAGCATCAGTCCCAAAGAGCTTGAAAGAGTGTGGGAGGGCAGCAGCATCACCCTCAAGATGCTTCACACGCTGTGTCTCCCCGGGATGCAGAAGCACTTCTGACTGCAGAAGGAATGGGAAGGGCCCCCGTAGCAGGGAATGTGGCTGTGATTTGCCAGCCTGGGACTCTGATACCAGCTGCATGCTGCCACCCAGCTCCAGTCCCCAGAGGCACTCAAACAAATTGGCTACAGATGCTTGCTGGTGCTGAGGAAGGTAACCTGGGCTTGGCAAACACGGGAAAGCATTTTTGCTGTATTTCTTTTGCATCTCGGGTGAAAACCCCAGGAGGAATGGGAGACAAGCAGCACTGACTGCCCTGTGCAGGGCCAAGTGAGGCTCCATCACCTTTTTCCTGCGCTCCCAAAGGGTAACTGCTGGGCAGGGTGACCCCTAAGGAGGGTTCTGGAGGCTGAGAAAGGACAGGCCTCTAGCCAAGCAGAGGTGAGCAGGAGAGACAGGGTTGCGTGCCTGCTTGTCACTCTCCCAGGAGAAGCCTGCTGCTCTCATGCCTCACTGAGTGCTCTGCTCCCTCGGGTCCCTTGCCGACAGTTATTTCTCATGGCAGGCAAGAACCAAGGGGGCTGGAGCTCTGCCCAATTCCAGCTGCCAGGCTGATGGCAGCCTGGGGCCGCTGCAGGCACCTCGGGGTTTTGGAAGAGGTTATTCAGGGATTAGAACAGGTGAACGGGAGACTTTCTGCCTCTCTGCCACCAGGAAACACACATCCAGGAAGGACGTTTGGCCCCCGGGCGTGCAGGGGCACCGAGGTTCTGTTACCGCTCCTGTTGGCACAGCAGGAGTCACTGCAGGGGAGGGATGGCGAAAGGCTGCCCTGGCTGGATGCCAAGTGAACCTCTGGGAAGCACCTGATGAGCTGGGCACTCCTACAAACCCTTACTCAATCCTCCAGGCCAGGGAAGCCCGGCCATGCTGTTGCTGGAGGAGGAGGTGCCTCCCTGTCCTCTGCTCTCCTTTTCTTTGTGCCAGGGTGAGCACCCACGTGGCTGCGGGATCCAGAGACCAGCCAGAGCAAAACTGCTCTCTCCCAAGTCTTGCCCCAGATCAGCTTCCCAATCCAGCTCGTGCTGGGACTGCACAAACATTTTCACTGGCCAGAGAAGAGGGAGCAAGAGGTCAGGAAGGAGGGGCCACCCTTTCTCACGGCAGTACCAGACCATGCTGGTGTAAACACTCAGGGCAGGACAGCAGAAGCTGCACGATGAGATGCAATTTGCACCCCATGTCTGGGGCACATTTAGCACCTGGCAGGAAGAGGCCCCCTGATTCTTGCCTGCAGCACACCCCTCAGAGCCCAAAGGCCTTTATAGGGCTAGCTGCACAGGTTGGCTATGCCCCAGCCTCATCCTTTCATTTACTTTTGGCTCCTCCACGTCCCAAAACAGAAATACATCTCTCATGTGCATTTTTGCCACCTTCTGTACTTTGTTCCCCTGAGGGATAGAAATCCCAAGGCTCAAACCCATCTTTTACTTCAATTCCTTGGCGTGTCTAACACAGGGGTGGAGCCAGAACGAGCACAGAGCCCCCTGGGGCAACCACTCCATCCAGCACTACCACACAAAATGTTTCCAACCCGTGTGGAAATCACCGTGTCCCCAACAACCCGTGACAGCAGCAAGCAGGTGCGTGGGGAGCCCGGCAGGTCCAGCTCCCCAGTCTGGGGGATATAGAATATAGATACAGAGTCACAGAATGGTTTGGGTTGGAAGGGGACCTTGAGGATCATCCGGTTCCAAGCCCCGCCGTGGGCAGGGGCAGTGCTGAGAGCGGGCAGACAGCAGCCGGCGGGCGCGCGGCCTGCCCTGCGCCGCTGCCCGGGCCCAGGCTCGGGGGAGAGCACAGGACGGTGACCGGCCCGCGCGCACGGACGGTCCCGGCGCTGTCCCGGGCGAGCAGAGCACGAGGTCACGGTGGCGGCTCCTGCCCGGGGCTGCCGCGCTCGGCCCGTCCCGCCGCGCCCTGATCCCGGCGCCCGCCGCCGCAGCTCCTGCCGTCCCCACGCCCTCCCGCCTCGGGCCCGCCCCAGGCCGCCACCGCCCGCCGCCGCGCCGGCCCCCTCGGGCCGCATCCCGGCCTCACGCCGCCCCCGAGCCCTGCCCGCCGC
>JAWWES010000024.1:9031555-9068476 GCA_035583135.1 Lophotriccus pileatus
GCGGCGCGCGGGCCCCTCCGCCGCCCCGGCCCGGCCGTCCCGGCCCGCCCCGCACTCACGGCCCCGCCCGCCGCTCCGGTCTGTTTGTGCCGCGCCGAAGTTCCGAGCGGGCCGACAACGGAGACAGGCCCGAGCCCGTGACGCACTTCCGGGAGCCGCCGGGCGCGCCCACGTGACGCGGGAGCGCGGCGGGAGGGGTGCGCGGTCACGTGACGCGTAACGGGGGCGGCCGCGCGTTCCCATGGCAACGGGGGGGCTCGATCCCGGCCGTGGGTCTCCGTGGGTCCGGTCCGTGGGGATGCCGTGTTTGATCCGCAGTGGTCCCAGGCCGGTCCGTGCCAATCCGAGTGTGTCCCAAATGCCACAGCCAGCCCCCGGCCCCACCGCCCGACCCCGAGCCCCCCAGTGCCCCACGCCTGCAGAGGACAGCTCCCACCCCGGGGGAAGCCGCCGTGGGCCCCCGGGGCGGACACCGGGCCCACGGCACGGGGTGGAGGGGAGGCGATCTTGCTCTGTAAATTTATTCACACAGGGGTGCCCTGCAGCCCCCACCCTTGCCCACCACTGCAGGGACAGGCAGAGGATAGGGGGCTAGGCTGGGGGCTCCGGGGGGATGGTCCAGGCCCCTCCGGGCGATCACTGGCAGGTGTTGTAGATTTGGACCTGCTGGTTGATGGTGTCCAGCACCTCCCTCATCCTGGCCTCCAGCCCACCCAGCTGGGCTGCCTTGGCGTCCAGCACCCGCTCGTTCCGCTCGTACTCCTCCTCCAGCGCTGCAGGGACAGGGAGGGACATAGGTCAGCCCGGTTCCCTGCCACTGCAACCCCTCGCCCTCCTACTCTGGCCTCACCTCGCAGCCGCTGCAGCTTGCCCTGGGCATCCTGCAGCAGCCCCGCGGCCTCATCCCGCAGCTGCTGTGCCCGGCTGCCCGCCTGCCGTGCTCCCTGTGCCCGGTGCTCCACCAGCTCCTGTGCCGTCCGGTACCGGTCCCGCAGTGGCCCCTCCAGCACCTGCTCGGCAGCAGAGCTGGTCAGTGGGACCCTCGGGGTACCCCTGCTGCCCCCTGTGCCCCCCAGTCACCCACCTGCTTGGCCTCGCCGGCACGGTCCCGTGCAGTGCTTGCTGCCTCCTGGGCGCGCACGGCTGCCAGGCTGTTGTTGGCACGTTTCACCTTCAGGGCATCTGTCTGTCTGTCCAGGAGCCCAATGTGCTCCATGGCACCTGCCAGCTGCCGCTCTGCACTCCCCGTCTGGGTCTGCATCTGGGGAAGAGTGGCACAGCAGACTGGTGTGGTCAGAGCGCCTGCACAGTGGGGATGGGGCCCTGAGCATTCCCACGGGGCTGTGGTGGTGGGGACAGGGCTCTTACTGTGCCGAGGGCTCTCTCGCTGTGCTGGATGTCACCAGCAGCCTGCTCCAGTGCCTGCTCGGCCATGCCCTGGGCTTGCCGCGCCTCCTCCAGCGCCTGCCGCACCGCCTCAGCTGTGCCCCGCACACCCTCCGCCCGCGACCTACAGCCGGATGGCGAGGTCTCAGCACCAGCCTGGTCTGGGGGGTTCTGGAGGGACTGTGCCCCCATATCCCTGGGCTCACCTGGCCCGCTGGGCATCCTGCAGCAGCTGCCCAGCCCGACGCACATCACCAGCCGTCTGCTCCAGGATGGCATCCACACTGGCCAGGCTGCGCACCCGCGTCTTGATCTCCTCAGCCAGGCGGTGGATCTGGGCCGGGGCGGCCGGGAGTGACAGCTCCAGCACCCGGCTCGCAACCACCTCGATGCTCTCGGGGTCAGCCCCCTCCTCTGCGGGTGGGAGCAGTCAGTGTGTCCCCTGAGGCACCCCAGCATTGAAGGGACAGGCAGACGGAGTGGCAGAGAGGAGCAGAGGGTAGGGGACAGGAGATGGTTGGAGTGCACGGGACGGTTGGGGTAGGGCAGAGACCGTGCAATGAAGTGTGGGGCAGGGGTGGCACAGCGACAGCGTGGGGACCATGCAGTGCGGTGCGGTGCAGGGTCAGTGCGGTGCGGTGCAGGTGCAGAGCGCCACAGTACTGGGCAGGGGGCCCAGCCCTCCCGGCATGCCGGCACTCACGGCTCAGGAAGGCCTTGACATGGTTGATTAGCTCCCGCAGCTCCTTGTTGGAGCTCTCCACTCGGGCCCTGGTCTGGTTCGCCTTGTCCAGGGCTGCCTGTGCTCGCATCCGAGCCTCATTCGCCTTCCCCTTGGCCTCGGCCACCTGAGCATGGGCAGAGACCCTCGGTGCCAGCCCCAAGGGCTGAAGGACGTGGCTGTGCCACCTGCTCCCACCACCGCCTGCGTGCCACACACCTTGTGGGAGAGCTGGGCCATGTCGCTGGCAGCCTGCCGCAGCTCCTCCTGGGCATGGTGTGCCCGATCCAGCGCGCTGTCAGCCTTGGACACAGCTCCACCACAGCTCAGACCCCCACAGCGTCGTCCCCCATCCTCATCCTGGCACCCAGCACCCCCACAAGGGCTCTCAGCACAGGGCAGATTGCCCACCACACCACAGACCTGCAAGACAGTGTGGGATCAGGGCAGCTCTGGGTGCCATTCCCCTGGTCCCCTCCCTGCATCCCACCTTCTCGTTGAGCGGCTGCAGGCTCAGCGCCTGTGCCCGTTCTGCCAGGTCCATCAGTGCCCGCCGACTGGCTGCGTTGTGGCGATTAAAGTCATCCCGGTGGCTGGCCAGGAGCTGCTCCGTGCGGTGACGGGTGGCTGCTGAGGTGCTGACGGGGCTGGGCACGGCACGGGTAGAGGTGTCTGCCCGGCGCTCGGCCTCCCGTGACTCCCCAAAGAACTGACGGATGCTGTCGTAGGCACCTGGGGGCAGCAGGGGCACTGTCAGACCGCTTGCCACAGCCCCACCACCCCAGCCTGGCTCTGTGGTGTGGCTCACCGAGGAAATTGGAGGTCTTGAGGGCATGTAGCCGCTGGTCCAGGTCCTGCAGGCTGTGGTTGAGGGCACGGGCGCCCCGGTCAACGGCATTCAGCACGTGGCTGGCGTTGAAGTTGGCGTCCTGAGCAGCTGTCAGCTCCCCCTCCAACCGTGTCAGCCTCTCTGTCACCTCCTCAATCTGCCGCCTGCAAGGGAAAGGGGTGACCACCCGCCCCTGGGGCCACTCCAGGAGCCGTGCCCGGTGCCGGGTGCTCACCGCAGCCCCTCTGTGGCATGTGTCAAGTGGGTGGCAGTAGCGGTGGTGGCATTGCGGGCGGCCACCACGTCACGCACGGTGGCCAGATTCTGCTCCAGCTGTCGGAAGGTGCCCTCGAAGGCGCCGGCGGCCCCAGTGTGCTGCAGGAGGCTGGCCCGCTGTGCCAGCGCCCGAGTGCGGGCAGCCAGGTCCTGCACCACACGGTCCCAGTCCCCAAAGCAGGGGTGGCAGGGCTGGCAGGCAGGGAAGGTACCAGAAAACCCTCGAGCACACTGGTCACAGCGGACTCCGGAGACGCCAGGCCGGCAGTCGCAATGGCCGCTGCTGCGGTGGCACTGGGTACTGGCCACACCACGGGGATCGCAGTCACAGGCTGAAGGGAGAGTGGTGTCAGTGTGCCATGGGGCCCGCTGTGGTCCCCCCGCTGGCACCGGCTCTCACCTCGGCACTGCTGCCGTGGGTCACCCCAGTGGTGCTCCTGGCAGTCGGTGCAAGTCCGGCCCCCAAAGCCTGGCCGGCAGGAGCACTGCCCTGTGAACTGACAGACACAGTGTGGCCAGAGCTGGCACTGCTGCAGGGCACTCCCAGCCCCATCCCATCCCCCCATCCCTTATCCCGTCATGTCTCACCTGGTTGCAGGCAGGTGACAGCGCATGCTGGGGGTGGCAGGCACAGGGCTGACAGCCCTGCCCGCTGGCCAGATTCCAGAAGTTGGGACTGCAGCGGTCGCAGCTCTGACCCTCCACATTGGGTAGACAGTGGCACTGCCCACTGTGCCTGTCGCAGTGGCACTGCTGGGGCCCACAGGTGCTGGCATCGGTGCCCAGGGGGTTGCAGGAGCAACCTGGAACCAACAAGCACTAAGCGGGGACAGGGACAGGAGGAGGACTGGGAGGGGATGGGGACAGGATGAGGACAGAGAGGGGATGAAACTGCAGACTGAATTGGGGAAACAGGCAGGAATGGGATGGTCATGGATAAGGGTGAATGCAGGATGGAGACAGAGAATGGGCAAGGATGGGGTGGGGACTGGACGGAGCCGGGAGGGATAAGGGCAGCATGAGGACCACTGACGGGGATGGAATAGAGATGGAACAGGGACAGGGTCGGGATAGAGATGGAATAAGGATGGTATGGGAACAGATGGATGAAAGTGGGGATGAGATGGCAGCAGGGACAAGAATGGGCATGGAATGAGGATATAGATGGGATGGGACAAGTTGGGCATGGGGACAAGGATGGGGCCACAGCGCTGGGCCTGGGCAGAGGAGACAGTTGAGAGCTGCAGGGATCCCACATCACTTGTGCACAAGCAAGGGCAGCCATGGATGCACACTGTCCCCAGGGATGTGCCAGTCACTGGGGGAAAGTCTGTCTCAACATGGCAGTGGGTACTCACGCCTGCAGCTGTGCCGCGTGGCATCTCCGTAGTAGCCGGGCTGGCACTCGGCGCAGTGTGGCCCTGCCGTGTTGTAAAGGCAGCGCAGGCACTGCCCTGTGCGCCGGTCACACGCCTCCGGGTCTGTCACGTCGATGTTATCGTGGCACTGGCAGGGCAGGCAGCGCCCACCAGGCTGCAGTGGATCTCCATAGTACCCAGGGGCACACTCGTCACAGCGGGGTCCTGTGGGCACAGAGCGCTGGGCAGTGCCTGGGGGTGGGGGACTCCCAAGGGCACTGAGCATGCTGTGGGGGCACCTACCTGTGTACCCAGAGCTGCAGTGGCAGACAACCTGCTGGGAGCGGCTGTCCTGGTAGCAGGAGGCGGCAAAGTGGCGGGGGGTGCTGGGCCCGTCAGGACAGGGGCAGGGCCGGCAGTGCTGCCCAGAGCCCAGTGCTGGGTTCCCAAAGTGCCCGGCTGCACATCTGCGGGCAGGAGATCAGCAGGGACCGGGGCTGCTGGCAGCACCCTGCCCTGGTCTGGGCACATACCCCACCTACCTCTGGCACCTCTCCCCGTCTGTGTGGTCACGGCAGCGCAGGCAGCTGCCCGTCCGGGGGTCGCAGTTCTCAGCGTGCCCATTGCACTGGCACGGCCGGCAGAAGGGGAAGCCCCAGTGGCCGGGTTGGCAGCGGTCACAGCGTGGGCCATGGGCACCCTCACGGCAGGGGCACTGCCCTGTGATGCTGTCGCAGACGGTGCTCACTGAACCCTCGCGGCTGCACTGGCATGCTGGAAGGCACAGTACCCACGGTGTCTGCCTCTGGGCTGCGGAGAGCATCCCTCCCCAGCACCCCCAGCCCTGGAGTGCTCAGGCTCCTTGCCCATCTGGCACTCACGTCGGCAACCGCCTGGCCCAAAGCTGAAGGTACCCGGGAAGCAGCGGTCACAGCGCCGGCCCATGACGTTGGGTTTACACTGGCATTGCCCGCCCTGGGGCTGGCACTCAGCACTGAGCGAGCCCTGAGGATCACAGAGGCAGGCTGCAGGCAGAGAATGGGGTCAGTGTCAGCTGCCGTGGGATGAGGCTTAGGTCAGGGCATGGGGCCGTACTCACGCAGCGCCCCATCATGCAGGATGGCTGAGAGGCTGTGCAGGAGGCTGGAGCAGGGCTCAGCCACGGGTGAGGGCCCCGCGGCGTGGAAGGTCTGGGCACAGCGGTACCGCTCAAAGGTCTCCCGGTGCTTCATGGAGCTGGGGTCACCCGCAATAAACATCTCCAGTGAGGAGTAGCGGGGCAGGAGAACCAGCTGGGGGGGAGAGTCAATGGGATGTTATGCCCCTATGGCTGCATCCTGCCCCCCTCAAGGGTTGCTGTCCCTCATCCCACTGCCTGTCTGCCCCTCACCGAATCAATAAGCACACTGGCGGTGGGATCCTTCCGAGCACCAGCACAGCCCAGCTCCAGGCGGATGGTGTAGGAGACACCCTTCTCCAGACAGACAGGCTGGGACAGCACCACATACCTGGTGGCAGCAAAGCAGAGCAAGGGCAGCTGTGGGCCTCCGGTGAGCCTCAGCACAACCCAGCCCTAGCAAGACACTCACCTGGCACCAGAGGGGAGGCTGGTGGAGAGCTGGTCGTCGGCTGGGATGGTGTTTCCACAAGGGCTGCTGGCAGAGACAGGGCTGGGGCGCAGCACCCTCAGCCTCACCTCCTGCCAGGCCTCCGGGTGCTGCCAGAAGGGAAGGGGCAGTGTCAAAAAGCCTCACTGTCTGGCACTTCCCACCACTGCCTCCCAATTTGGCAATATATCCCATCGCAGGCTTCACCATGAGGTGCTCACCTGGGGCTCATAGCGGATGATCACATCGTACTCGGTGGAAAAAGGCACGTCACTCACATGAAACTCCAGCCAGCCACCTTCCAACATGCGGGCAAAGCCTATCCCTGTCCATGAAGCCGGGCGGTCCGTGGGAGGCTCACGCTCCACCACCGAGCCCTGGTGCAAGTGGGGGTTGCGAGATGGGACACTGAAAATTGCCTTGGCCAGCAGACACTGCTCTGCCCCAGACAGCAAGGCACACCACTGCTGGCTTGGGGACCTTGCAAAGGGGCACTCCTTGCCTGATGTCCTCCCCAGGGACATTTTCATGCCTTACCTGATGCAGCCGAGCATCCTCAGCCTCGTAGGTGTAATGGTCCAGGTTGATGCGGTAGAAACCAGGCTCCACCTGCTCACACTGTCGTCCCATCACGTGGCTGCGGCACTGGCACTGCCCTGTCTCCATGGCACATCTGGTACCCCAGCAGCACCATCAGCCCTGATGCTGTCAGGGATGCCCCTTGCCCCCTGTATTCCCACAAAGACTCACAGGTTGTTGCGGGCACCTCCCACGTCACAGTCACAGGGCCGGCAGCCCTGAAGATCATGGCTCAGCCCCCAGTGCTCGGGCTGCAGAGGGCAAGGGTGTCAGGGAGTGCCCAGCTGTGATGCTACAGCACTGAGAACTGTGCACAGGCCCCAGCACAGCCCCACTCACCAGGCACTGGTTGCAGTTGCGCCCGGTCACCAGCCGCTTGCAGAAGCACTCCCCGCTGACAGGGTCACACTGGCTGCCATCAGCCACAGTGCCACGGGGGTGACAGTGGCACCCTGCACAGAGAGCCAGCAGTGTCCAGCAATGCCAAACCACACACCTGACCCCAGGGGGTGCCACCCCGGTACCTACGCTGGCAGCCCCGTGGGTTTTCGGTGCTGAGGCCGAAGAAGCCGGGTTTGCAGCGGTCACAGCGGGGACCAGCCACATGTTCCTTGCAGCGGCACTGCCCTGCAATCAGCCCCCTGGCTGGGTCATCAGCTCCGTCGCACAGCCCACCGTCCAGAGAGCCCTCAGGGTCGCAGTCACAGGCTGCGGGTGCAGAATCAGCACCATGACCACCACACCACTACCCTGCAAAGCCTGCCCCACATCCACACACCCTGGCACCGACCTCGGCACACCGCGGGGTCCCGCAAGTCCTTGGTGGGGTCCTTGTAGTAGAAGGGTTTGCAGAGGTGGCAGCGGCGGCCCATGGTGTTGTGCTGGCAGTTGTCACACACGGCCCCACTGGTGTTCCCCGTGGCCAGGAACACAGCCATGTCGAAGTGGCACTGCTGTGAGTGCTCGTTGCAGTCACAGCCTGCAGGGACAACACCGCAGCATGCCATGTGGCATCCCAGCCCCATCTGGCAGGTAGCACCTGCAGTGCCAAACCTCCCCACTTTGGACTCCCCTTACCCTGATATGCAGCCACTACGACCTCAAACCTCCCCAAACTACAGCCTGCAGCACCCCAAAACCTCCCAGCCTGTCTGCAGGATGACACTCTCCACTCAACCACATCCACCATGCAGCACCCCAAAACCCCCTGGCACAGTGCAGCCTGCCAGCCCCAACACCAGGATCACTGTGCCAGGAGCCAATGCCAGCGTGGGCACTCACGGCGACAGGCGTTGGTGCTGGAGCCCTCGGCCGGGCGCCAGGGCAGGTCGTGGTAGAAGTCCTCGCAGCGCTCGCAGTTCAGCCCCTGCGTGTGGTGCTTGCAGACACAACGCCCATGCACCTGCCAGGATGCCACAATTAGGGGCTGTGGAACCAGGCAGTGCAGCTACCCAGCTTTGGCAGAGCACGAGGGGCTGGCCTGCCCTACCATGCCATCAGCGGTGGCGGGGGCCCCGCTGAGTGGGGCGCACTCAGAGGCGTGCCCGTAGCAGAAGCAGTTCCCGCGCATCACCAGCTCGTAGAGCGCGTAGTAGTACTTCTCCCGGATCTCCCGCCGCGAGTCCAGCAGGTTGTCCCCCAGTGTGTGCAGCTTGGTGAGGTTCACCCGCAGGTTGGTGACACGCAGCAGGTCTGCAGCAGGGAGAGATTTGTGTTGGCACGGCATGGCCGGGCACATCCACGCACAGCTCACCTCTGCCGGGCACAGCTGGGCTGGGCTGTGCATGGCATAGCGGGCTGCGGGTGGTTCAGAGTTGCTGGGCATGGCTTTGCTCTGTTGGGCATGGCTGGGGTGGGCCACAACACCATGTGCATGGCATGGGGTGTCTGTGCACGGCTGCTGTCCAGGCTGGGCTGTTGGGGTTTTTTACAACAGAGTGTATTGGCCCAGGCTGTGCATGGTTTGGCTCACAGGCATGTGGTTGCACGTGGCCAGGCTCGGCTGTACGTAGCTGTGGGGGTTCAACTCCCATGCACGTGGCTGTGCACAGTCTGCCTGTGTGTGGGCCAGGGCTCTGCACACCGCAGCAGAGGCAGGCTGGGACCCCACCAGTGCAGAACCCTGGGCACAGCACCTTTACGGGTGGTGGGACACTCACCACTGGGGGTTGTGCCCAGGAGACAACTGTTCTCAATGGAGGCAGCCTTGGGGCCCTGGCAGAAAAGGACAGCTCCCCCAGAACTGCAGCTTCCCAGAAGCCCTGCCCTGCAGATTCCTCTCCTGCTCCCAGTCTAAATTTAGCCCTGGGTGATTAACCCACTGCATCTTGTGCCCAGCATGACTCCCCATCTTGCACTGCGGCTGCTGCTCAGCACTGGGTGCATCCATGGCACAAACATCCCCCTCCACTTGACCCAATGCAGCCTGACCTTTAGCTGCTCCCACAGGGCAGGGTGCAGGAGGGGCCCGAGCCCCTGCTGGATCAGGGCGGATCAGGGCTGGATCAGGCCCTGACCCCACTGTGAGGCTCAGAGCAGGGAGAGAACAGCCAAAATAGCTGCGCCCAAAATAGAGCAGCCAGGCAGGAGCCCAGGGCTGGCAACTCACTCTGGATGGCGGGGCTGTAGGGGTCCTGGATGGGGATGGCAGGGTCCAGCACTCGGTAGATCACCTAGAGGGAACAGCAAGGTGGTGAGGGGAGAACATGGGGTCCCTCAACCCTCCTGGAGTGCTGCCAGGGCCTCACCTCCCCCTCAGTGGAGGGCTCAATGTCAGAGTAGCGGGACTCGCAGACGACATCATCGATGCGGCGCGGGGGCCCATGGGGGACGTGGGGGAAAGAGGCAGCACAGTCATAGGCGAAGTAGCGATAGACCTTCCAGGTGCGCCCAAAGTCGGCCGAGCGCTCCACCAGCATGGCCGCGGGGCGGAAGGTCTGCAAGACATCCAGGTGGGATGGGGGCCAGACCCACAGCCTCCAGGGACTTGTCTCATCCCATCCCATCCCATCCCATCCCATCCCATCCCATCCCATCCCATCCCATCCCATCTCATCTCATCCCATCCCAGCCTGGGTACCCTAAATGTTGGGACCCACCTTGAAGGTCATGATGAGGTGTGTGAAGTGGAACTCGGCCTCCAGGTCCAGCTGGATGCTGACGTGCTCCACGCCTGGAGATGACAGGTGTGATTGCTAGGAGCAACAACTCGTGGCTCCCAGGGGCTCATCCTCCCCAGCCGGCCGTGGTCCAGGGGTGCGGTTGTGGCAGCCAGCTGAGTCACACTTCCTCAGCGTGGGAGGAAGGGAAAGAGAGCCCCCCGGGACAGGACAGGATGCCCCGCCACCCCCACCCACTGCTCACCATTCTCCGACTGCCACCAGGCTTTCTTGGGACGGGGGGCGAAGCTGGTGACCACGTTCTCGATGCGGTGGCTCTTGGTGTTGGTGCGGGCGTCGTAGGGCCGTCGCGAGTCGCAGATGAAGCACTTTTTCTCCTCCTGCGAGTGGGAGGCTCAGCGTGTGTCCCTAGCCCTGTCCCGTGACCCACATCCCCGTCCGGTGCCCCCAGTCCCCGTCCCACTCACCTGGAGGTGGCTGACGATGCAGTAGGGCTGGGGCCGGCGCAGCCCGCAGGTGGAGGTGGCACTCAGGCTGGCGGCTCGCCCCACCAGCAGGTCCCCGGTGGCCGGGTAGCAGCTGCCGCGGGCACAGCCCTGGGGGGAATCGGGGGCCAGGGCCCCCCCCAGCCCTGCGGGGCGGCGGGTGGCTCAGGGCGCCGCGGGGCACGGGGGGGGGCCGGGGCCGGGGCCGGGGCTCCCCCCGCCGCGCCCGGGGCCCCTTCCGCGGTCGCCCGGAAACGGGGCGGCGGGGCCGGGCCGGACCCTGGCACCCACCGGCCCCGCTGGGCGGGGGGCGCGGACTCACCGGCCAGCAGAGGCAGCAGCAGGAGGGCGGCGGGGCTCCGCTTCGCCGGGCTCCGCATCGCGGGGCGCGACGGGGCGGAAAGGGGCGCAAAAGGCGCGCAAAGAGGGCGCTCGGCAGGTGCCCCGCGGTCCCGTCCCGTCCCGTCCCGTCCTGACCCGCCGGTTCCCGTACTCGGTCCCGTTCCCAGTCCCGTCCCCGGCTCCGTCCCGGTCCCTCCCGGCCCCTCCGAACTGGGCGGCAGGCGCAGCGCTCGGGGCTGTGCGGAAAGCGCGGGGCGGATCCCGGCCGGAGCGGGGAGCGGGGGAGCGAAGAGGCCGGGACAGGCGGGAGAAGGCAGGAGGCAGGAGCAGGGGGAGGCAGAAGGCACCGGACACAGGCACACACAGTTCAGGGCTTTATTTGCAGGCGCGCCGGCGCTATAGGCGCCTGGAGAGTGGACGGGACCCCCGGGCTCGGGGACCGGAGGAGGTCTGCGGGGCAGGACCGGCCCCCAGCCCCGCCAGTGGTCCCTAGCAGGTGGCGTAAGCGTTGGCCCTCTCGCGGATCTCCTGCAGCAATCCCGAGACCTGCTGCTCCAACTCCTGCAGTCGCGTCACCTTTGCTGCCATCGCCCGCTCATTGGCCCCAAAGCGCTGCTCCAGGTCTGCGGGACAGGGAACACAGTCACAGTGCAGCCCACAACCATGTCACCAGCCTGCATCACTCTTGGGGCACCAGGTGGGATGGGCCCAGGGGGACACGGGGAGATGTACAAGGACATGGTGGGGAATGCGCCTCACCATGTTCACCCGCTCACCTTCCAGCTTCCTCTTGCTGTTGCTGGCCTTGTCTAGAAGGTTTCGGGCCTCTGCTGTCAGCTGTGTCACACGCTGCAGGGCCCCATCAGATACCCCATCCAGCACTCTCACCCGGTTCTTCAGCAACACGTAGCGCTGCGTCACGTGCGCCAGGTCCTGGTGGCATAAGGGTATGATGGTGAGGCTGAGCATCCCCAGCACTCTGTCCCTACTTGGTGCCACACTGTGGCTAAGCAGGGCTGGAGCTCACCTGGCTAAGTGTCCCCGAGGTGATGGTGGCACGCTGTGCCCCATCCTTGGCTTGCTGGGCCATGTGGCGAACATCCCGGCCACGCTCCTGCAGGGCAGTGACACGCTGCGCCAGCTCCCGCAGCCGCCGCTGTGCCCGCGACTCCTTCCCATCCAGGGCCTGCAGCTTGCGCTCCGCCTGGGCAGGCATGAACACTGGCTGCAGCAGGCATAGCAACTGCCAGACCCACAGTGCCAGGCCCACCACCCTGGCGAACACACGGCACCCACCCCACACCATTTACATTCCCCCAGTACCAGCCTCCCTACCTGTGGCATGCCTAAGGTGTCAGCCCACAAATACCAACCCCGTTGCTCCCACTGTGCCCCCACAGCACCAACCCGGTTGCCCCCAGCATGCCCAAAACAGCATCCCCACTCCCGGCCATGCTGGTGGAATTGACTCCACTCCCCAGCTGGTGCCCCTTACCTCCCTGGCTTTGTTTTCAGCTGCCCGGATGGCATTCCTGGCGCTCTGCAGAGCTCTGCCTGCCGCTGTTGCCTGTGCCCGTGCCACCTCCAGTGCCTGTTGTGTCTCCACCAGCTCATCCCTCACACCTTCTGCTCGCTCCCTGTGGCAGCATGGGCAGCTCCAGCCCCTGCCAGTACTGGGGGACTGACCCCATACCCTGCCCACCTTGGCACATCCTCCATAACTCACATGGCCTCTTGTCCCTGCACCAGCAGCCCCCGTGCCACAGCCAGCCCCTCCGCCGTGCCATTGAGCACCGCATCCACCCCCTCTAGCTGGCTGATGCTCTCCCGCATCTCCCACAGCAGCTCCTGGATCCGACTGGGGCTGCTGGGCAGGGAGATGTTCAGCACCTGCCGGGCCACCAGCTCGATGCTGCCTGGGTCAGCTCCCTCCTCTGCAGGGAAAGGGGAGGAGGGTGGGCTCAGGGTGGGCGCACTGAGCCCCGCCATGCCCACATGCCCACCTGGTGCTGGCACTACCTGCCAGGAAGGCCTTGATTCGGCGGATGAAGTCCCGCAGCTGGGCTGTTGCCTTCTCTGCACGGCTGCGGGCAGCCTGTGAGCGCCCCAGCGCCTCCTCCGCCCAGCTCCGTGCCCCCCGTGCCAGCTCCTGCACCTCCTGCATCTGGGGGGCACCCGGCTGAGTGAGGGGCACAGGGAAGCCCCGGGGAGGGGGCATGGGGGTGAGCAGGGGGCACGAGGTTACATGTGTGGGGACAAGATGGGAGCCTGCAAGGGAGCATGGAAAGAGGGTGCAAAGGGTGCAGAGGGTACAGAGGGTGCAGCAGCAGCCCAAGTGGGCACACAGGTAGCACAAGGGGCAGCTGTGAAGGGGCATAAGAGGGACACACAGGGCTAATATCCTTGGGGGCATGGAAAGGGCACAAGGAGGGCATTGAAGGAGACATGCAAAGGGACATGGAAAGGGCACAAGCAGAACGTAGAAGGGCACATCAAAATGTCATGGAAAGGGCACAAGTGGGCCATGCAAAAGGGACACAAGGGGACCCCAGAAAGTGTCACCCCTACCTTCTGTGCCACAACACCCAGCTGCCCTAATGCCACTTCCAGCTGCTGTGAGGCATTACGGGCGCTGCTCAGGGCTCGAGCTGAGATGGGCAATGCACCTGCACACCCCGTGCCGCCACAACGCCGCGTGCCCTCACTGTCCCGGCACAAGGCTCCTCCGCAAGGTGCGTGCTTGCAGCTCTGGTCTCCAGGCAACCCACAAATCTGTGATGATGCCAGTGGTGGAGATTGCAGCTCAACACTGCATGGGGAGAGACTCCCATGCCACTCCCGCCAGTCCTGCTCTCACCTTCTCATTGATCCTGGCAACGCTGAGTCCCATCACCCGTTTCTGTGCCTCTCGCAAGGATTTCCGTGCCGCGGCTGCGCCACGGCGGAAAGCATCGCCCCGCTGCCGCAGTGCCCGCTCGGCTGCCCGCCGTGTTGCCTGTGACCTGCTCAGCTCACCGGCTGTGCCGTTGGCCACCACCTCTGCCTGCCGCGAGGCCTCCACCGATGCCAGGATGCTGCGGAAAGACTCTGCGGGTGCTGGTGTCAGGGTTTGGCCAGGATGGCTGCCACCAACCCCTCCAATCCTCGCCAGGTGCTCTTACCACTGAATCCAGTCGTTGCTACAGTCCCAAGCAGGACTTGGAGATGGGAGGTGGTTCGGTTGAGACCTCCAAGCTTGTGGCTCAGCCCGGCTAGCCGATCATGGTGCCGCACATCTGCCTGCGCCAACTGGTCTAGATGTTGTTCCAGCTCTTGGAGATCCCTCCAGAAGTTGTCCAGCTCCATTCTTTGGGTGGGGATGGGGTCTTAAACTTTTTTTGGGGAGAAAAAGAGGGTCCCCCCACACCAGCCCCATGTGCACACTTGCCTGGTGCCGTCCAGCTGGCCGGGCAGTCCATTGAGGAGGGGTCTACTGGGGTTGTCCCCTTCGCCCAGCAGTCGTTCCACACGCCCCAGGGCCTCCTCCAGCTCCCTCAGGCGACGGGGGCTGAGTGGGAGCGCAGATCCCCCCTCCCTCAGGGCCTGCACCTGTGCCCCAAGGCGCCGCAGCCCGTCCCGCAGGCTGCCCACAGCCGGGTCCCAGCGCCCGAAGCAGGGGTGGCAGGGCGAGCAGTGGGGGAAGGGCTCTCGGTAGCCCCGCTGGCAGCGGTCACAGTGCAGCCCCCCAAATCCCAGCCGGCACTGGCACTGCCCGCTGTCCTGCTCGCACTGTGGGCTCTCGGCACCCAGCGGCTCACACTCACAGGCTGCAGAGACAGTCAGATGTGTATCCCAGCCTCCCCATAGACACCCATGCCACAGAGTGCCACCACGTTCCCAGCATCCCACCATGTTCCCCTGTGTCTCCAGAGTCCCACCTGTGCCCAGAGTCTCCTATGTCCCCACAGTCCCACCATGTACTCAGGGTCCCCTGAGTCCTCCATGTTCCCACAGATCCCCCATGTCCTCAGGGTCCCACCATGTCTCCAGCATCCCACTGTGTCACTAAGGTCTTCTGTGCCCCCAGGGTCCCACCATGTCTTCAAGATGTCCTGAGTCCCTTGTGTCCCCAGTATCCCACCTTCAGAGTCTCCATCCATGTCCCTAGAGTCTCACTGTGCACCCAGATTCCCCCCACACCTCATGTGCTCGGAGCCCCCACAGCCCCAGCCCCTGGGGTGTGCCCCCACCTCGGCACTCCTGCTCGGGGTCTCCCCAGTGGTGCTCCTGGCACTGGGAGCAGACACGGCCTCCGAACCCAGGCCGGCACTGGCACTGCCCTGTCACCTGCAGCAACAGTGCTGTGCTCACTGGGTGGCTCACCACGCCCCGGGAGGGCAGTGGAGCCATGAAAGGATGCCAGGGGACTCACCGTGTCACAGGCAGGGTGAAGGGCATGTATGGGATGGCAGTCACAGGGCTCACAGCCCCCTGGACCCCCCAGGCTCCAGAATTGGGGTGCGCAGCGGTCGCAGCTCTTGCCTACAACATTGGGCCGGCAAGCACAGGCTCCCGTCCCACGGTCACAGGTACAGGTGCCATTGGCACAGTGGGAGGCCAGTGTGCCCTGTGGGTCACAGCCGCAGCCTGTGGGAGGGTGGGCAGCCACCTGGGACTCAGCAGTGCCCTGCTGGCCCCAACACCCCAGATCTGCCTCGTCCCAAAACCCATGCACAGGCTCAACACCCTTGATCCCAACACCCCTACCAACCCCTGGGGTTGTTGTCCCCTGTCCAGCCCCAACCAAGGCACAGCCTCAAACCTCACCTGGCCCTGACCCCCAAGCCCCAAACCCCCCAACATCCAAAAATTCTGCCCAACCCAACCACCCTGCACAACCCCAATCACCCCACACCCAACCACAGCCACAAGCCTCATCCCCACCCCAAGCCCTTGCTTCAGCCCAATTCCCCCATCTGAAACGCCTCTGAGCCCCCTGCCCCGCTCACGCCGGCAGCTGCGCTGCAGGGCATTGCCGTAGTAGCCGGGCTGGCACTGGGCACAGTGAGGCCCCGCGGTGTGGTACAGGCAGCGCAGGCACTGCCCCGTGCGAGGGTCGCAGCCCCCCGGGTCACTGGCGTCGATGTTGTTGTTGCACTGGCAGGGCCGGCACACGCCCCCCTCCATCTCCGGAGCCCCGAAGTATCCAGGGGAGCAGCGGTCGCAGCGGGGCCCTGTGGAGAGTGGGGGCTGTGGGTGCTGGGGTGCTGCAGCTCCAGTGCTGGGGGTCCCCGCTGCAGCGTGCCCGCTCTGCCCCTCACCTGCGTATCCGGGTGCACAGAGGCAGACGATGTGGTGAGTCTCCTCATCGGCATGGCAGGCGCTCCCGTGGTAGTGCCGTGTGCCAGGGTAGCCAGGACAGGGACAGGGCCGGCACTGCTGACCTGAGCCCAGCACGGGGTTCCCATAGTAACCATCCTGGCACCTGCAAGGACAAGGGATGAGTGCCCAGTGGATCCATCACAGCCATTATATACCATCCCACCATCCCATCTATCCCATCTCATTCCACTGTACCCCATACCATCATATCTCATCCTATCCCACCCCATTCCATCTCAATCTCACCCATCCCATCCCATCCCATCCCATCCCATCCCATCCATCCATCAATCCTATATTCAGTTATATCCATCCCATCCTATCCTACCCTACCCCATCCCATCTCATCCCATCCTACCATTCCAACATATCCCATACGATCATATCTCATTCTATCCTGTCTCATTGTGTCTATCCCAGTCCATGCCACACCATGCCATGCCATGCCATGCTGTCCCCTCCCCTTGGCCCTGGCTCACCTCTCGCAGTGCCGTCCGTCTGTGTGGTCGCGGCAGCGCAGGCAGGTGCCCGTGCGGGGGTCGCACTCCTCGGCGTGCCCGTTGCACTGGCAGGGCCGGCAGGCAGGGAAGCCCCAGTGGCCAGGCTGGCACTGGTCACACTGCCGGCCCACAGCACCGGACCGGCACTGGCACTGCCCGCTCACTGTGTCACACAGCTGTGACACTGAGCCCTCCGGGGAGCAGGCGCAGGCTGTGGGGCAGCATGGCTCCAGTCAGGCACAGGGATGCAGGGACATAGGGATGGACAGACAGACAGGCAGGGGACCAGCACCCATCCCAAGGGCTGTGGCCCAGAAGGACTTATGTGGACACACAAGTCCACGAGAACATGAGTGGACAGACAGACAAGTGAGTGCAAGCAGGACAGTGCCCACAGGGGACTCAGGTGGGTGGATGGATGGATGGATGGAGGGGGGAACTGGGATGGGCTGCAGGACAACAGAGCTGAGATGGACACATGCATGGACAGCTGTACAGACAAGTGAACAAGGCAGCAAACAGAGAACTGATGGCTGCACAGAGACAGACAGGAGGGACAGGGATCCCTGGCAGAGGCAGATCCCACCACTTACGGCTGCATCCCTGGGGCCCGAAGCCGTAGCTGCCTGGGGTGCAGCGGTCGCAGCGTCGGCCGATGACGTGGGGCTTGCACTCGCACTGCCCGCCCTGGACCTGGCACTCACTGCTGCGGGAGCCCTGTGGGTCGCACTGGCAGGCTGCGGGAGCAGGGCCGGCATGGGGCCAGGGCTGCCCTGTCCGCACCTGCCCACACCTGCTCACACCTGCCTGCACTCTGCCCGTGCCTTCCCACACCTGTCCATGCCCTGTCACTGCTCTCCTGCCCACCCTGCTGTGGGCATGGCCACACCTGGCCCACTGCCCTAGGCAGGGCCCCACCCTTGCCCGCTCCTCGGTCCCGTCCCTGCAGGGTCCCCACTCACGCAGTGCCCCGCCGTGCATCAGGGCTGAGACGCTGCAGACCAGGCGGGCACAGGCCTGGGCCAGGGCGTGTGGAGGGGGCATGTGAAACACCTCCAGGCACCGGTACCGCTCCAGCTCCTCCTGGCGCGCTGCCGCCTCCGCCCCGTGGAAACCTGGCAACTCCAACACCCGTGGCAGGAGCACCAACTGTGGGAAGGGGAGAGGAGAGGGAGCTGGGGGGCACCGACAGCTCCCGCTGCGTGACCTGGTCCCTGCCATCAACATGGATCCATCTGCCCCAGGACAGCCCTGATCCTGCTGGAGGCTCAACCACCCAGCTCCATCAACAGCCCCAGTTCCACTGACATCGCCAAACTCATTTATACTCCTATACAAATTCTTATCCCCAGAGACTTCCTTATAACCATCCACGCTGACATCTCTATGCCAACCCCAGCTCTAGCAAAGTCCCCAGTCCCATCCCATCCCATCCCGTCTCATCCCATCCCCATCCCATGCACATCCTCAGAGGGGGGTCACTGCCCACCCTAGCCTATGGCCCCCCATCCCTGCCCATCACCCCACCCTTGCCAAGCTCCAAGCACGGGGTGCAATGGGACCCCCCTCACCGAGTCGATGAGGATGAAGGCGCCGGGGTGGCGCTGGGTGACACCAGCCCGCTGAAGCCGCATGGTCACCTCATAGGGGGTGCTGGGCTCGAAGCAGAAGGGCCGGGATAGTAGCACATACCTGTACAGAGTCAGGTGTCAGGGCATAGGCACAGCAAGGCCACGGGGACAGCCAGGGAACAGCAGTAGGACCTAACCACCTTCCTTGTCTCTGTCCCCATCCCTCACCTGTGTGGTAGGATTGTCCCTGTTTCCATCCCATCCCCATCCCTCAGTTCTGGGAGTGTAGTAGGTCTGCCCTTGTCCTTGTCCTGTCCTGATCCTTGTCCCCACCCCCATCCCACCCCACCCCATCCCGTCCCACCTCTGGCTGTGGGGCAGGCTCTCACGGTACATCTGCTCGGAGGGCAGCAGGTTCCCGCAGCGAGGGCTGGTGGGCAGCACCCGGGAGCTGACACTGACCACGACCTCCCAGTCCTCAGCTGACTGTGGCAACAGGTGAGGAAGTGTCAGGGCTGTGCCGTGTCAGGCCGTACACGCTGTGGCCGTGGCTGTGGCCATCCTCACCTCAGGCTCGTAGCGGATGAGCAGCTCGTAGTCCATGGGGTAGGGCACGTTGTCCATGCGGAAGGTCAGGCCAGCCCCGTCCCGCACCCGGGCGAACCCCGAGCCTGTCCACGTCACCATGTGCCCGGCACCATCCCGCACCACCTCCTCCACGTCCGGCTGGGCAGAGCACCGGCACAGCTTGGCCCAGGCTCTGCCCCCAGGCTGCCCCTGCCCCACAGTGCCCTGCTGTGCCCTATCCCACCACCCCAGGGCTCACCTTGGGGGGCTGCTGGCGGCTGCGGCGCATGGGGACGCGGAGCTGGGGGGCACGGGGGGAGCTGCGCTGGTGCCGTGAGCGTCCCTTCCGCCCCCCTGACTCCCTGTTGTTGTACTCCAGGCAGTCCTGGGGCACCTCTGCCCGGATGGCACCCTGCAGGGACGGGGTCAGGGGACGGTGGCCATGCACAGGGACAGCCGTGCACAAGGATAGCCATGCACAGGGCATGGTAACAGCCACATGCACAACAGGGTGATAGCCATGCATGGAGCATGGTGACAGCCATGCATGGAGCATGGTGCACAGTGACAGCCATGCACAAGCACAGGGACCCCCAAGGAGACTCACCGGGAGCTGGGGGTGGCTGTGGCCATGGCCGGTGGCCTGCTCAGCCTCGTAGGTGTAGTAGTCGAGGGGGGCGCAGAAGAAGCCGGGTTGTACCTGGTCACACTGCCGCCCCATGATGTGGGGACGGCAGGGACAAGCCCCATCCTCCATGGAGCACCTGGGGGCAACCATCCTGTCACTCCATCCTGTCCAGCTCTGTCCTCATCCTTCCCTCCATCTCTGGGGATGGAGATCCCTCTCTCCCTCCCTTCATACCAGCCCCCTCTATCTTTCCAGCCCTGTCCCCATCCCTCCCTCCCCGTGTGTCATCCCCAGCCCTGTCCCCACTCCCACCCCACTCCATGCCCCTCCAGGTGCTGTACTAGGCCCCACCGGTTGCTGTAGGCTCCCCCGAAGTCACAGGCACAGGGCCGGCAGCCCCCCAGGTCGTAGCTCAGTCCCCAGAACTCAGGCTGCAGTGAGGAGGGGACATGTAAGGACGTGTGGGGGCAGCCCAGCCCTGGGGGTAGCCGTGGGGCCGGGGAGAGTCAGGGGGCATGGTGCACGGTGTGGGACAGGCTGAGGCACTCACCACGCACTGGCTGCAGGAGCGCCCAGCCACGAAGCGTTTGCAGTAGCAATCCCCACTGATGGGGTCACACGGGGAGCTGCCCATCACCGTGCCCCGCGGGTCACACTGGCACGCTGCCCCCGGCACATGCATGTGCATTTGTGGGGGGCTGCCATGTGGGACCACAGCCCATGGACTTCATGGCTGTCCTTCCTCATCCCACATCCTTTCATCCCTCATCCCTCCATCCCCATGTCTCTGTCCCCATTCCTCCATCCTCAGCCCTTCCATTCCCATCCCTCCATCACACATCCCTCCATCTCCATGCCTCTATCCCAGATCCTTCCATCCTCATCCACCCATCACCATCCCTTCACCTCCATCCCTCCATCCTCATCCAACCCATCCCAATTTTCAATCACCACCCCTTCATCCCCCATTCCTGCATCCTCAACCCTTCATCCATACCCCTCCATCATCCCTCCATCCCCATCCCTCCATCCCACATCCTCCCACGCCCATCCCTGGGTCCCAGCTCACGCTGGCAGCCCAGTGGGTCTCCATGGCTCAGGCCGTAGGCGCCGTGCCGGCAGCGGTCACAGCGGGGACCGGCCACGTTCTCCTTGCAGCGGCACTGCCCCGCGATCATTCCCAGCGCCACATCTGTGTGCCCGTCGCAGGCGCCTCCGTCCAGCGAGCCCGCCGGGTCACAGTCACACGCTGCCGAGAGAGAGAGAGACCATGGGGAGATGTGGCTGCCAGCACCAGGAGCCATGGGGCCGGGGCTGGTGGCATCAGGAACCACGGGGCAGGGATAAGCAGTGGGGCCAGGGTCCCAGGGCACTCACGGGCACAGGCAGTGGGGGCTCGGATGTCAGAGCGAGGGTGCCGGTAGTAGAAGGGTTTGCAGAGGTGGCAGCGGCGGCCCATGGTGTTGTGCTGGCAGTCGTCACACACGGCCCCGCTGGTGTTCCCCGTGGCCAGGAACACAGCCATGTCGAAGTGGCACCGCTGCGAGTGCTCATTGCAGTCACAGCCTGTGGGGACGGCACCACGGCACAGCATGCAGCACCCTGGTTCCCACCGGCAGGCAGCTCCCCCAGTGCCAAATCTCCCCAGCCTGGACTCCCCTTACCCTGATATGCAGCACCACAAACTCAAATCTCCCCAAACTACAGCCTGCAGCACCCCAAACCCCCTGGCACAGTGCAGCCTGCCAGCCCCAACACCAGGATCACTGTGGCAGGAGCCAGTGCCAGCGTGGGCACTTACGGCGACAGGCGTTGGTGCTGGAGCCCTCGGCCGGGCGCCAGGGCAGGTCGTGGTAGAAGTCCTCGCAGCGCTCGCAGTTCAGCCCCTGCGTGTGGTGCTCGCAGACACAGTGCCCATGGATCTGGAGGGAGCACCCAGCTCAGTGTGGCTGCTGGGTCCACAGGCACTGTGCCATGCTGGTGGGTGCATGTCTCTCACCATGCCGGGGACGGAGGGCGTTGGAGCGCCAGGAGCCGGGGCACAGTGGGCAGCGTGGCCGTGGCAGAAGCAGCTCCCGCGCAGCACCAGCTCATCTACAGCGTAGTAGTACTTGTGCAGCACCTCCCGCCGCGAGTCCAGCAGGTTGTCCCCCAGTGTGTGCAGCTTGGTGAGGTTCACCCGCAGGTTGGTGACGCGCAGCAGGTCTGGGGAGGCATTGCTGTCAGCACCTGCCCTGACGCCAGCCAGCCCCATGCCCCCAACACCCCCAGCCACACACCCTGGATGTCCGGGCTGTAGGGATCTGCCACAGGGATGGAGGGGTCCAGCACCTTGAAGATGACCTGTGCGGAGGAAGGGATGGGTGATCCCATACTACCCAGACCCCCCGTTCCCTTCTGCATCACTCTGTCCCCACGCACCTCCCCGTGGCTGGAGGGCTCAATCTCAGAGTAGCGCTGGTCACACAGGACCTCATCCACGAGCCCTGAGGGCTGGTTGGGGATGCCAGGGAAGAGCTTGGAGCAGTTGTAGGCAAAGTAGCGATAGACCTTCCAGGTGCGTCCGAAGTCAGCTGAGCGCTCCACCAGCATGGCCGCAGGGCGGAAGGTCTGCAGGACACTGAGATGGGACAGGGGCCAGCCCCACAGCCCTTGGGGGTCCATCCTGTCTATCCCACCCCATCCCGGGCACCCATGTGCCCAGACACACCTTAAACTTCATGATGAGGTGGGTGAAGTGGAACTCTCCCTCCAGGTCCAGGCGGATGCTGACATGCTCAACGCCTGGAAGGAGAGATGGCTGAGACTGGGAAACACCCCCATGGCCATGCAGCCCCAACGCACACGCACAAGGAGTAACCCCACTACTGCCCCAGCCTCACCATTTTCTGACTGCCACCAGGTCCGCTGGTCGTGGGGGCCACTCAGGTAGATGACGTTCTCAATGCGGTGGCTCTCAGGCAGGGACGGGTCCCGTGAGTCACAGGTGAAGCATTTCTCCGAGTCCTGTGCCATGGAGCAGCACCGTCAGGGACGGGTGACCAGAGGCTGCACCAGTGTCCAGCTCTGTGGGCCCGTGCCGGAGCCATGCTGGGGCCAGGTGGGCTCACCTGGAGGTGGCTGACGATGCAGTACTCCTGGGGCCCGTCCAGCCCGCAGGTGGAGGTGGCGCTCAGGAGGGCGGCTCGGCCCACCAGCAGGTTCCCGGTGGCTGGGTAGCAGCTGCCGCGAGCGCAGCCGTGGCTCAGGTCAGGTTCCTGCCAGCCCCCTGCTGCCAGTCCCCCTGCTGCAGAGAGCATGAGGGCACGGGCTGGGGGCTGTGCTAGGGCCCCTGTGCATCCTCAGTGCCCCCACACACTCACCCCACCCCCAGCCGTCCCATCCCGTCCCATCCCTGCATCCCGACCCACTGATGCAGCACGAAGCTCCATGATCCGGAAAGGTGCTGGCAGCAGCGCTGGGGCCTCGTGACCAGGGCAGGGAGCATGGGTGACTGGGGGGCTGGGCTGCCTGTGCTCCTGGGGGCCTGGGCAGCCCCAGGGCACCAAGCGGTGCCGGGGGGAGTCAGGAGCTGGGTCAGGCGCTTGTTAATCCCAGCAGGGCTTAGCACAGCCCGGATTCCTTGCTGGGTTTTGTGGCGGTCAGGCCCTGGCTGCTGACAGCCAGGGAGCATCGACATTGCCACCACCTCCACTGCCCAGCACCCTCTGCCCAGGCTGGGGTCCCTGAACCACAGCACCGCAGGTACACAGGGTGCCACCGAGGCCAGTGCTTACCCAGGAGGAGGGCAAGCACCAGGAGGTCCATGGGCAGCCACAGGATCAGCCTGGGGGGACACGGAGATGGCACTGCTGCAGGGTGCAGGGTACGGCTTAGCATGCAGGGTGTCTGGCACCTGGCCTCTCCTGGCTCTGGAACAACCATGCAGTCCAGGGTCAACCCCCCGCCCCCGCACGATGGTGCTTCCTGGGGACAACACTGGGAATTGGAGTCAGGTGGGATAGTTGGATCCCAAAGTCATGCTCCAGTCCTGCATGGCCCTCGGGGGCTGTGGCATACAGACCCAGGCACACAGCTATGCTGTACACCCCCTGACCTGGCACGAATTGTGCCCTGCCCCATCCTGCCCAGCTCAGGACGGATCCATCCTTTTTAGTGTCACTAGTGTCCCTGGGGGGTACCAGTGCCGGGCCAGGGCCAGCCTGGGAGGGGAGCCAGGAGTGCTGGAGCCGGCTGGGAGAGGGCGTCCCTGACGCTGGCTGGGGTCCCACTGTTAAATTTAGGTTGGAGCTGCCTTTTGTGCTTCCTTCTCTCCCGGTACCTCCCGCTCCCAGCCTTGCAAGAGCTGGATCAAAGCCTGGCCCCGGCTCTGCCCAAACACATCTCTCCTGTCCCCGCATGGAGCCAGCCCAGGGCATGGGGGCTCGGGGTTATGGGGGGAGCTGCAACACTGTCCCAACACCCACCCCGCTCGAAGCCACGCCAGGGCGGTGGGCGAGGTGGTGCAGAGCCACGTGTTTGCACGAGGGTCCCCGAGCCCCGCGAACCCCCGGTACCTGGTGTCCTGCAGCGTCCAGCGGGACCAAGGACGGGGGCGAGGGCGAGCGGGACTCGCTGCCCTCGAGCTGGGTGCGCAGCAATGAGCCGGGGCAAGGGCAGCGATGGGATGGCGGCTGGTGGCCCCCCTTCCCCGTGCACGATTCTTATTCAAATGGGCTGCCCGCTGAAAGGGACGGCGGTCTCCAGGCTACGGGAATGTCACTGCCGATTCCTTCTGCCTGGAGGCCCCTGCCGCCTGCCCGCCCGCGGAGGCCTGGCTGGCCAGGCGTCGGCAGCCCGGGCACGCCCCGGCCCCCGGGCGGCACGGTGGGCCCCGCCGGCAAACAAAAGGGCGCCTCGTGGACTGGCGAGCCAGAGACACCGCGTTCCCTGGGCTCCCGGCACGGCGTGGCAGGAACGCGCCTGCTGCCACTGGCAGCACGGCGTGCGGGGTGGCATGGAGAGATGGGTGCCTGATGCTCCAGGAACCGGCTGGCACAGCTGCGCAGGGGTCACAGCACCGTTCTTTGCCCCACCTGGGGATGCCCCGTGGCGAAGGCACCGGCACAGTTACGCTGCAGGGTGGAGCCGTGCCAGACGTCTGCCTCACCAGGAGCTCACCCGGACACAGCCACGATGCTGCTGGCTGGGAACATCCCTCCCAATGGACCCAGCCCTCCCCACCGCCACAGCTCCCTGGGCAAAGTCCAACACACATCAACCCCAGGAAAAGCACAGCAGGAGTGGGGGTACCCAGCCCTTCTCTGCCAAAAGATCCCACGGTCCCTTCCTTGTGTGCTGCCTCATGCCAGTTGCTGGCACCCAGGCTGTGCCATGGGGCTGTGCCCTGTGCCAAGGGCTGTGCCGTGCAGTGGGGCTGTGTCGTGCCCAGGGGCTCCCCTCCACCATGTAAGTTCCTACCTGTGCCCGTGGAGCCTGGAGTTCTGGGCAGGTGGCTGGTGGTTCAGGTAGGCTGCGGAGTTGAAGGCCCACTGGGCTCGGGCTGGGCTCAGCTGCTGTTCCTGGAGGAGGGCAGCCGGCGCCTGTCTCCTCCTCCAGCAGCCGTGCCAGGCAAGGGGAGGGACCTGCCTGCACCGAGACTTAGCCAAGGTGAGGCAAGGGCCAGGTACACACTGGCAGTGGCTCATGCATGGCACAGCAGTGCCCTGTCCTTCGCCTGGCCAGGAGCCGGCATGGCATTCCCACAGGGCTGCTGTGCCCAGTTGTGCAGCACGTGGGGCTGCTGAGACAGGCAGCCCAGCTGGGACTCGTCCTGCACTGCACAGGCCCACCCGTGCCTCTTCAGGGCACATCTACAGCAGTGGTACCAGGAGCTCTGGGGCAGCATGGCCGCCAACTGCACTCCCCCAGCCTCCATGCTGGATGGATCCAGTTCCCCCGCAAGTGCTGGCACTGTGGGCACCACCATGCCCCACTCACCTCGTGCTGGTCAGTGCTGCTCGGGATCCTTTGGACCGGCTGGGCTGGGCACTGAGCCGGCAGCCCTGAAGCCCTGCAGGGAGCACGGCTGTGCACCGGGGCCAGGATCCACGGAGAACTCACAGTCACGCAGGGATGGTGCCTTTTATTAGCCAAGGCCGAAGGAAGGAAGAGGAGCTGTGTACCTCCACACCAAGGCCATGCTCTGGCCGCCCGCCGCCAAGCAAGGTCACAGGCAGACAAAGAAACAGCTCCTGGCCATAGGGGTGCCAAAACCCACGCCCCCAGGGACACCCTGACAGCGCCAGGCTGGTCCCACGCACCTCAGCAGGACAAGGGATGCCGTGGGCAGTACCCTGCCAGCTTCCCACGCCTGGGCTTTCAGCAGGCATTGGGAAACCTGGAGGAAGGGCCAGGCTGTGCCCAGCAAGGCTCCAGCAGTGCAGGCTGGAGTGGCCAGGCATCACCACCTCATCAGCTGGGAGAGCTGGTGGAACATGAGCCAATACGGAGCCATTAGCATTGGTCAGCATGTCAGTGTCAAGGGATCTTGCTACTCAAACCTTATCTGCTCTAAGGAGATCCGAAGAGGCCTGATAAAAGGACCTGATAAAGGCGACTGTAACAGGATCTCTGGCCTTGAAAAGCAAAGTAAAAGCGTGAGGGAGGGATCCTCAGTGGCATCTGAGAGACAAGAAAGGTGTCTCAGCCCATGTCCAGGCACCTCCAGGCTCCCGTAAAGGCTGGTCTGACTTCCCATGCCAAGCTGCAACCCCCTCGGCTGCCCCAGAGCAGAAGGCGTGGCCATGTCTGCCCAGGGAGGTGCCTTGTCCGGGGGCAGCTCTGCTGGCTGGAGATCTGCTGGCAGCTCTCCATCAGCAGCATTTCAACGCTGCTGAGCATCCCCTCTCCCTTGGGCACCCACAGCCTGGCTCCACCAGCACCTTTCAGAAGCCATCAGGGCACTCTTGCAGCAGTGCAGAGGACCCCCCCACCATCCTCGGCAGAGCCCCCGAGGTCCCGGGGCAGCCTCTCACGCCTGGCCAGACCCACTTGGACCAACTTCAGTGCGCACAGCAGGCAGCCAGCACTTCCCTGAACATCCTTAGTGAGCGGAGAACTGTTTAACCGCTTCCCTTCCCCAGGAATGAGCCACAGCACCGGAGCTGCTGTCTGGTCAGGGCCACGGTCCCACCACCATTAGTGCCAGGTCAGCGCACCGGCGGCCCTGCGGCACAAACCGGATCCCGATCACAGGCCGGTGAACAAAGGCGTTTCTGTTGAATTAGCTGGCCAGAGGGTCCTGGTGCAGAGCGGGCAGATCCAGAGGAAAACAGCAGGGTGGGCAGGCAGGCTGGGGCTGGCAGAGCACCTGCCAGTGCAGTGCCAACCTGGCATGTTTTCTAGGAACTAACCAGGAACATGGATTTATCCCAGTTTACACCAATTCAGCAGCACTGGCACTCATATGGAGCATCTCCCACCCCACTTGTCCGGAGTATTTCTCACCCCAAGCCAGGCAATCCTTAATGGAGCTTGAGTAATATAAAATCTCCCTGGGGGAATTAGGGAGAAGAGCTGGGGGTAATCTGCAGCTGAGGGTGCCCCATGCAGCAGCAAGGCACACAGAAGACACCGTTCCATGGAGCTGACATGGGGTCAGGAGCAGGAGCCCAGGGAGGAGCAGTCTGTCAGGGCCCAAAGAAAAGCTGGACACACTGGGTGGTTCTGAGCACCATTTTACTGAAGGGGTAGGACTTCTTAACAAAAAGTTCACTTCATTTAAGAAAAACAACAGTCTGTTTTTTGTCCCATTCCCTCTGAAGAGCAGAATACTAATGCTGTCTTTTTCACTAAGCAATGCCATTCCAAAATATACAACACAGAGTGTGGAACAGCCCAGCCTCATCTTAACATTAAATATTATTAGAACTTCGGAAACATTTTACACAAACAAATGAAACAGTAAAAAGTTCACTCAAGAACAAGATGGGTCAGTTGTAAAATCATCATACAAAGTTTGTTACTCGCCCTCTCACGGGGTGCAGTTGCTGCTCCTCAGCCACTGTTTGGGATCCCCAAACACCAGGGAATGCCGCCGGTCCCAGCCGGAGCGGGTCAGTCATGCTGTGGCGTGGAGACAGCTCTCTTGGAGATGTCGGTTGGCAGAGAGAAGCACGAGGGGCTAGACAATGCCCACCCAGAACCCCTGTGTCCCTTGGAGTGGCTGCCGTGCCTCTGCTTGGGAAACCCTACTCCTCAGGAGTGCGGCACTGGGAACCAGGAGGAGGGACGGTGTCACACACCCTGCCTCCCCCTGCCACCAATGCCGGTGCTTTTTGTCCCAACCCAGGTCTGGGCAGTGCAGCAGAGCAGGGGCAGGAGGGGAGGTATTTCTGGGGGTAGCTTTGCAGCACCTTCTCTTTTAAAACAGCACCATGTGCCTGTGTCTGTGGGAATCAACAGACACTCACAGGGGCTGCCTGTAGCCACAGGAACACAGGAGCAGAAAGGGCTAATTAAGACAACAAGGAGAGAGTCCTAGAGGATAATAAGGCCTGTAAAGGACTCGCTGGGGAAGGTACTTCAAATGCCACCCAAGTGGGGCCAGATTGTGCAACCAATAAACGATGGAAATCAAGGGTTAGGAGGGGCACCTGCTGCAAAAGGATCCCCCTCACCTGCAGCACCAGTGTAGGCTGTCAGGCAGGGCAGGCTCTGTGGCCAAGCAGGGGTGGAGGGGAGGCAGTGCTGTGGAACACCGCAGCCCTGGCTCCTCCATTTGCACATCTCCTGCAGCAGACACAGAGCTGCCTGTCCAGGCGTTGCCAGTGTCTTTAGCTTCCCACTTTTTCACCAGACCTCCTTGATGTTCCTAAGAAAAGGAAGAGGTCTGGCCTCAGCACCACAGCTCTGGAGGAAGCAGCTGGCCAAGCTGCAAGTTCCAGCAGTGTCACACCTACAGACCGGGTTCACTCGACACCGAGGGATGACCCAGTGATGAGGCCTGGCTCTCGTGCCTTCTGGGACAAGATCTCTGTGAGGCACCTGGCACCCTCCTAAAGGCACCCAGCTCCAGGCAGGAACAGGCTGCAAGGAGAGGGAAACCCTAGCATGGTGTTCTCTAGCACAGAGTCCCAAATGCGAGGGCCCAGGAGTAACTTGCCCTGATGCCCTCTCCACAGGCGGTGCCAGCCCATGCAGCTGGCAAAGCCAAGGGCTTCAGCACTGTCAGGAAGGTGTCCCAGAGAAGCTGTCCTCTCCTCAGGCCACCTCAGCTCCCAAAAGGCTATTCCCATCTGCCTGGAGGAGCAAACAGGACAGTGCTCTTTTGAATTCTGAAAAAGAAACCACACAAACCAACCAGCCTGGCTGAGCAGTCGATGCTCCACAACTTGGCACCTACCAGCCATGGCTAAAACTAAACCTGCCCTCCTGCCTGGGAAGCTGCCCAACTCATGTCACACTGCTCAGCTGGAGCTGAGAGACAAACCCACTCTCTGTCCCCACTCATCCCTTGAGCCCTGGCCAAAGGCCTAGCTCCCAGATAGGGCAGGGAATTTGGATCCAAGGGGGAAGAACAGCTGGAGTGGCTGCACCTCCCACATGCTGCCAAAGTCTGGCCATGAACACAGCACAAGTCACAACTAAAAGGGCACAGCCTCTGTGCTCAAGCCCGAAACCCAAAGCCCTCCAGTCCCTCCTGCCACAGCTAGAGCTGGGGTGAAGTGCTGCTGGTGTTTGAGGAGGGCCTGGAGGAGAGGCAGCAAAACAAGGGCAGCTGTGGGGCAGGGCCATGGAGCTTCAGGTACAGCATCACCCACTTGTGCCCTTCTGCTCCCGGTTTCCCTACAATGCTCTTAGCTGGCAGCTGGCCGAATTCCATGCAAGGAAGCACCAGGCAACGAGGGGTCTCAACGCACTGCCCCCCAGCCCTGCCAGTGTGAGCTGGCCTGAGAAGTGCCAGTGAGGTGAGTGCTCCCAGGAGCACACCTCCTCCTCATACTGCAATACCACTAGTGGACTGCCAAGCAGGAGTAACAAAATAATCCCTTCTTATTTTGCAGAAAAGTGCTTAAGAAATTCTGTACAAGGATTGCTACAGCAGCTGGCTTGGGGGGTGGGGGGGGGGATGCAAATAGTTTAGAAGCAGCAGCACCACGCTACAGGGCTTGCAGAAAAGAGGCTAAGGAGAAACTTCTCCAACTAAAAGCAGTGGCAGATGGTGAAATCTGATCACAGTGGACATAAGCTTCAAAACATTTCTACCAATTAACATTGTGATTTCAACTGGTATCTGATGTCAGCTTCCCCTTCAGCTGCCTGCTGGACAAGCTGCTCTCCCCACGGACCTCGCTGACGGACATCTGAAGCATGCAGGAAGCTCAAGGACCTTGCCTGGTGGAGGGGAAGCATAAACTACTTCTTGGCAGCTGAATAAAAGGAGAAATGATTTCCAAAAAAATCAGTCGGAAGAACAGCCCTTTGACCGCTGGCCGAATCATTTCTAGAAGCGACAGTGGCACAAATCCATGCGTTAAAAGCATTCCTAAGAGAGCCTCCAAAGCTCTCGGCTGTCATGGTGCCCAGAACAACACAGGCCAGGTTAGGCACTTGGATTCAAAGTGACTAATACAGAAACAGGTCTGGACAAGGTGCATACCATGCACTCAGCAGAGACCACAGCGCTCCGGGCAACACATTTCCATGAGCCCTGCCAGTTACTGCTGCAGAGATCTCCTGAAGGTAAATGTTACTCTGCTGCCACAAAGTGACATGGGGCAGAAGGGACCTGTGGAGGGAGATCTCTGGTTAGATCAGGTCTTAGGCACAAGCCCTGGTGTGATCAAACCCTTCATCTTCCTAAACACCAGACAGCAGAGTCCATGGCATAACCCCTCTGCAGCCTCCTGCCCATCAGCGTCACAGGACACCAGGAGCATCCACATGTGTGCATGAGCTGAAGGACAGAGGAGCCAACCCCCACTAGGCTGAGGCACCCACTCCAGCTGACAGGCAGCAGTCACTGGTGTTGGCACCAGGGGCTGCAAAGCCCCTCTGTGAATAACAAGCTGCAATCCTCTCAGCTGAGTTCCCGAAACACCTGTGAGAGGTAACTGGAGACATCAGGAGGGCAGACAACGAAGCTCCAGTGCTGCCCCATCACTCAGGGCCCCGTGGTCTGTCAGAGATGTGCAGGAGAGCTGACAGAGACAGGACGGTGATGGACAAGTCCCTGAGCACAAAGTTATGGAGTGCTCACTTCCCTGGCAGGAGTCTTGGTGACACAGAGGCGTTTCCAAAGCTTGCCTCTCCCTGTGGAGCAGATCACCTCTTGCTGGTGGCCTGGGAAGGACACAGGGCAAGCTGTCATCACCAAGTATGCGCAGCACTCATTTCAGTGCTGGGAAAGGCATGGCAGCACTAAGGCTGGATGCTCTGCTGGATGTGTCAAGCAACAGTACAAGCCGAGTCCTTGACTGGCAAAGACCCAAGCTGTGAAAGACAAGAGGTGATAGAGAAGAGTGGGGAGGCAGGAAGCAACCCAGCTGGGGGAAGACACACAGTGAAGAGGAGGAATGTGGCCTGCTAAGTTGGCCTCAGGTGCTCAGCTTCCTGCTCAGGCTGGAGGAAAAGCAACCTTGACCCAAACTCAGCCTTGTTGATGCACGTTGTTTTTCCCAGCGGAGGCCAAGCACTCAGCTGGGACGTCTGCGCTGCAAGAGGAGGCTCCAGAGACAGCTCTTGGTGCCCTTATAAGGGTCTGGGAACAGGGGAGCTGCTGAGCAGCCTGACGGACCGCAATACTGCAGGCAGGAGTTCAGAGCCCTCCTCGGGAAACAGCCAAAAAGAGAAACACCAGTGCAGGACTTCAAGACCTGGCATATGAGAGCGTGGGAATAGGAAAGGTCTGAAGGAGTGGGAACAAAAGGGACAAAGCAATTTTTGGCCGGTTGACAGTGATGGAGGGTCCCTGTTCATCCAGCATCAGGTCAAGAGAGGGGACTCTCTGCCAGGACATTTCAAAACACAGACACAGAAAAACGTATTTCCTCCTTCTCTGCAGCCAAGCAGCAGCATTCACAGGTCAGTTCAAACACTGCAAGTTATGATCTCTGACAGCAACTCAGAACCCAAGTGTGGGGTTCAGGGCCTGCAATCATGCCCTGAATCATAAAATCACACAATAGTCTGCATTGGAAGGGACCTTAAAGATCATCTTGTTCCAACTGCCCTACCATGGGCAGAGACACTTTCCACTAGACCAGGTTGCTCAATGAAGAACCTCCACCCTGCTCTATCTGGGTGAGAGGGAAGAACACAGGCACACCTTGGAACACTTAAATTCCCCATCCTCTCACCCCATTATGAACGTCCTCTCTCCTCTCCATGCCATGGTCTTCCTCTCTGAGCTGGGGATCAGACACTGACCCCTTTTACAAACCACTGAAATCCAACCAGGTGCTCATGGGGGCTTTAACATAAGGAGCTGGGGCTTCCCTGGGGAGCTCATCCCTTCAGCCAATGTCGACAGAGATTACTAGGTCAGACAACTGGTATTTTGAGCTGGTGAAAGAATGAGTGGATTACAGGCTCACTGCTGCAGAGATCGGAGTGTGCAGTGATGTACAGAGCCAGGTCCGTGCCCGGCTCAATGCTGCTTCCTTTCCCCAAGCCACCAGGCTGTCCCTCCTACGTGACAGCAGCAGCACCTACTGCTCCAACGAGGTGTTTCTCCTGAAGCTTGCAGATCCCTTCCTGTGAAGCCTGTGATCCCATCCAACAGCGTGCCCTGCAGAACTGCTGCAGTGCCTCCTGGGGACGGCAGAGCTTTCACACCTGACACACACCTCCTTGCAACATCCCTGACGGCACAGCAAAGCTGCTCCCATCACAACACGGTGCCCACCTGCCCTCCTACTGCTTTACCCTCCCAAACCAACAGAAAGCAAGCCTCTGTGTTTAAGTGCTGGCACATATCCCCTCAACTCTTTCGCTTTTCTGCTTTAACTCAGGCTCAGATATCCCACTGAGCTCTGGGACCGGCAGGATGTAACGAGTACATTCAAACACAGCCTGTGTCTTTGTCGTGATTTAACCCCAGCCAAAACCAACAAATCCTCACTGCCGGCACAGAGAACCTGCTCCTGAAACACCCAGCAACGGCAAATCAGTTACATGGTGGGCAGGACACTTTACACAATTCCAGCCCTTCCACTTTAACAGTCACAGTCCACGTTCTACAGCTGTCCCTGGGGTACAGGAGAGCGGGGCAATGCTGGGTGCTGAGAAGGAATTGCTCTTTGGAGGCAAATCCCTACCATGAGTTCAGAACTTCTGCTACCAACAAAGGGAGGAGGCACCTTCAGACGTCAGGCCCCGTGACACTCCCCCACTGCTATGCAGAGGTAATACCGAAAATAGGATTAAAACTACCAGCTGGTAATTCTCCAAATTGCTTGGCATTCTGGAGACAAACAAGTGGCTATAATGTTGCTGTCTCCGAGCTGCTCGAGGGAGCCCAGGACAGACTGTCACAACACTGAACCACAAAGGAATCCTGGCACCTTTCAACAAAAGACTAGCTGAAGGGGAGGGGGAACAAAAGCTATTGAACCCTATCCCAGAGGGATGGAGGAAGTGCATCTTCCCATGGATCCTGGGCCATATGCACATATATGGATATATAGATATATAGATAATAAAGTTATAAAATTTGATCAAAATAAAACCAGTAAATGTACAGCTTGAAAAAGAGCAATATCACAGTGCATCGATGTCATGAGAAAGTCCCGTGTTCTCCCCTGCACGAGAGCTCAGCCTGCCACGTCCAGAGAAGCTCAGCAGGAAGAGAGCCCTCCGGCCTGCCCGGCTCACCGCTGGCCGAAGTCACCATCCCATGTTCCCAAACAGAGGTTTGGATTTCTGCAGCCAGTCCTGCACAGCAGTGGCAGACAGGCAGAACAGCGCGGGAGCAGCTGCTCTGCCTCCAGGTTAGTCGGCGTATCAGCACCAGAGACACAGAGCTGCTCCCAAACTTCTCCGCGTTCTGGTGCCAGGCTCGTATTTACTTACTTACAGAAAAAAAGTGACAAAGTGAAGAAACTCAGGGGACACTGTGAGAGTGGGACAAGGGCTGAATTCGAATCACGGGGGACAGGTTGACCCTAAGGATCTTCTGTGCTCTCCTCCTCACTTCATCGTCAGATGAGGAGTTGCCCACCTTGATGGTCCGGAATTTCAGTAGGTTCAAAGTGCTCTGAGCCCGTTTAGTTTTCTTTCGGACAGGAATGGTATTTGCTTTTTTTCTCTGTGGTGCCTCTCTTGCCTCTGTAGCTCTTCTCTTCTTCTGCCCAACGCTCTCCCGGTAAGTGCTGCTGTCCTTCCACTCTGTTTTTCCCACCAGAGCTTCCTTATCTTTGATTTTCAGGGTCTTGGGCTGCGGTGCTGTGGTGCAGCCCTGGGATGAGCTGCCCGTGACTCTCCCGTTGAGAATTCCCGAGGCCTTGCAGGCGTTGCTCTCCTGCAGCACTCCGCCCTTTGGTCCCTTCAGGAGGTTTAAAGCATGGGTGGCAGAATCCGGTGCTTTCTTCACCAAACGCTTGTACCCCTTGCTTTCAGCTATTTTAGTGCTCTTGCCTGAAGAAAACTGCCTTGGTGGACTGGAATTCTTGAGGAGTTTAAGGTCTGAGGGCGAGATCCCAAGCCGCCCTTGCGTGCACTTGGACTCCAAACAGGACGTCGTGGTTTTCAGTGGCACCAGGGCTTCCAGAACCACGGACAGCCTCACAGCTGGATACACATCAGGATACATGTTTGTAGGGAAGCCCACTGCCGCTGCCTTGGACGTGCCCGACCCTGTGTGCTTCAAGGAGCTCAACAGGAGATTCGCGGAATCCCCTTTGGAGACGGGCTGAGCGGAGACTTTCAGAGAGCTCACGGGAATGCTGGTGGGAGAAGCGGACACCTTTGCCATGGCTGTGGTGCTCCGGGCTGGACTCTGCGCGGTGCTGGCGCAGCTGTGTGGGCTGCTCTCCTTGGTCTGACTTGGGGTGTCTGCCGTGCACGAGCTGTACCCATACACATCCTTACTCCTCAGGATCGTGGGCTGGTAGCCCTCCTCCTTCAGGCCCTGGATGAAGGCCACCAGCTGGGTCTCTGTGTCTGAAAGGTCCTTGGACATCGGGTTGAAGACTCGGAGGGCCTCCTCCAGCACTTTTTGTCCTGCAGAGGAAATTCTCGACCAGGAATGGACAGCTTTTTCTTCCTCATTGTTCACTGCAATATTCATGGCATTAGGCAAGCAGGTGCTTCAAAAAGGTCCAAATTACTGGAAAAAGAACCCCCGAGACCTCAAAAGGAGAAAGAAGATAGTTAGCTTAAAGCAACTGAAATTACCCCAAGTTTCTAAGCAGGGACCTGAGACCATTAAACCCAGACGTGGCTGGTCACAAACACTGGGTCAGATTCCGGGCACAACCCAAGACACAAGCATCATCAAGAAAATCCTGTCACTGATTTATCTCTGAAGTAAAACTAAAACATCTCTCACAGAAATCTCCAGCCTAAATAAAGATTTCAGGAAATCCCATCCAATCCATCTCAAGATGAAGGATTCCAACTATTAACTCAGCAAAATCTGCAGCTCGTTTCCAATTTGAGTTTGACCCACCCCAGCTTTGGATGACCAGATCGCATTTTCCCTGGGTAAAGCAGTCCCTCATGGAACCCTCTCCCTGTACACACATCAAGAGCAGCACCATCAACCCATCTCAACGCTAAGAAACCTGAGCACCTCAACTCCATCCCAGTGTCAACTCCAATTTTTCAGCTTCTTAATTGATGCAGCTCAAAAAATTGATTCTGAGTCCCTGCCAAAGCTGCAGCTTCCTCCTGGAGACCTGGCAGCAGGGCTGGAGGCTGTTCCAGTTGTGCTTCACCGATGCTGAATGCCGTGGCAAGGCAGCACCGCTCCTTGCTGTTCCCTTGTTTGAACAACGGTCCGCAACTTGCTGTCACAGCAAACTGGTGTTGATCCAAGGGCACTCGCTGCCAAGTGAGGAGGAAGCAGGAAATTCAAGCAGGGCGGTATGAAGGAAACACACATCACCAGGGCCAAGTGCACAATGGCCTGAGGGACAACACTGGGATCACGCTCGGGGCACTGCGCAGCTGCCTGCCTGGCACAAAAGCACCAATTATGCCTTTAAATAAAACACAGGCACTGAAGGGCAGCGCAGGCAGGACTTTGGGATGCACCCAGGAGAACTCTGATCCTGGTGGCCTCACAGCTCTGCAGCTGGACGCTCCACTGATGAGGCATAAAACCTTCAGCTCCACTGACGGCTCTCAAAATAACAACAAGGATCCAGTTAAAAACTCTTTTCAGGGAAATGCAGGAGGTGTCACACTCTTGGGAGAGGGCAGTGCACGGGGAAGGAAGCTGTGATGGAGAAGTTAGTGCAGACAGAGCAAGGAACTACTGGTGTCCCACGCTCCCCCAGCACGCCAGTCTCCCCACAGCCCCGGAGCAGAGCCCGTGCTGCCGCCAGCTGCACAAGCAGGGGAGAGACAGGAGCCAAGAGCAGCCGCAGAAGGGGAAGCACAGGTCAGTGGGGGAGTAAGAACCTCCACATGACAGACTAATCTCAGTCAAGTGCTCTGCAGACGTCACGGCAGAAGAGGGATTTGGAGGAGGATAATGCAGTCGTTCTGCGGCAGGCGGGGGATCTCCCACGGAGGAGGGGAGGCAGCCAGGGAAGGGATCCCACAGAGCACCAGCCAATGTCATCAGCACCTTCCAAGTGACCAAGCCAAGCCAGCAAGGATGTTACGTTAATCCTGATCTGGCAGAGAGGGTCCGACCAAGGAAGGAATGCAATTACGTGTCCTCAACAGGCTGCAAAATGGATCATTTTGGGGCTGCAGCAAGGCCAGGAACAGCTGGGACACCTGAAGGGGTATTCTAGCTGTGACACCTCACGGGGACAGGCCTTCCCGACATCCCTCGGCTGGGTCCGGTTTGGTGCAGTGCCGGCTGTAGTGGAGGAAAGCCGGGCACGAGCAGGCACACCCCGGACAGGCTGTTCCCTCAAGTAAGACACCATTTGGGGGCCGGGGGGCCACGGAAACACAGTGCTGCCGTCACAGTGCACTCACAGCTCTGGCAGGGCTCTCCCGCACAGAGGGTTCGGAGGCCTGGCTGTCCGGGCACGGCGCTGGGGAAGGGCTTTGCTGTGCTTCTCCAGGGGCACCGGAGGGGAAAGCCGGCTACCGGCAGGGCCGAGACGCGGGGCCGGGGCTGCGTGTGGAGCTGGAAGCCAGTGCGCAGTCCCAAGGAGTGCTCGGCGGGGAAGCCGGACCCCCGCTCAGCCTCTCCTGCTGGCCCGCCCTTCGGCGGAGGCGATGCCTCTGCCCGAGCGCTCGTCCCTCTCTCCCCCTGCACCCTCCCCACGGCTCGGCCCGCCGGCCGGAGGGACCCCGGGGCGGGCAGCCCGCGCGGGCCAGCCCCTCCCTGCGGGGCTGCGGGAGGTGATTGGTGCAGACAGCGGGTGCGGCCCCCGCGCTCGGCCCGCGCCGGCGCCCGGGACCGGGGGGGCGGGGGCCGGGGGC